>OX608073.1:173589270-174016059 GCA_951509635.1 Eupeodes luniger | reverse complement strand
AATGATAATAATGATAATAATGATAATAATGATAATAATGATAATAATGATAATAATGATAATAATGATAATAATGATAATAATGATTATAATGATAATAATGATAATAATGATAATAATGATAATACTGATAATAATGATAATAATGATAATAATGATAATAATGATAATAATGATAATAATGATAATAATGATAATAATGATAATAATGATAATAATGATAACAATGATAATAATGATAATAATGATAATAATGATAATAATGATAATAATGATAATAATGATAATAATGATAATAATGATAATAATGATAATAATGATAGTAATGATAATAATGATAATAATGGTAATAATGATAATAATGATAATAATGATAATAATGATAATAATGATAATAATGATAATAATGATAATAATGATAATAATGATAATAATGATAATAATGATAATAATGATAATAATGATAATATAATGATAATAATGATAATAATGATAATAATGATAATAATGATAATAATGATAATAATGATAATAATGATAATAATGATAATAATGATAATAATGATAATAATGATAATAATGATAATAATGATAATAATGATAATAATGATAATAATGATAATAATGATAATAATGATAATAATGATAATAATGATAATAATGATAATAATGATAATAATGATAATAATGATAATAATGATAATAATGATAATAATGATAATAATGATAATAATGATAATAATGATAATAATGATAATAATGATAATAATGATAATAATGATAATAATGATAATAATGATAATAATGATAATAATGATAATAATGATAATATGATAATAATGATAATAATGATAATAATGATAATAATGATAATAATGATAATAATGATAATAATGATAATAATGATAATAATGATAATAATGATAATAATGATAATAATGATAATAATGATAATAATGATAATAATGATAATAATGATAATAATGATAATAATGATAATAATGAAAATAATGATAATAATGATAATAATGATAATAATGATAATAATGATAATAATGATAATAATGATAATAATGATAATAATGATAATAATGATAATAATGATAATAATGATAATAATGATAATAATGATAATAATGATAATAATGATAATAATGATAATAATGATAATAATGATAATAATGATAATAATGATAATAATGATAATAATGATAATAATGATAATAATGATAATAATGATAATAATGATAATAATGATTATAATGATAATAATGATAATAATGATAATAATGATAATAATGATAATAATGATATAATGATAATAATGATAATAATGATAATAATGATAATAATGATAATAATGATAATAATGATAATAATGATAATAATGATAATAATGATAATAATGATAATAATGATAATAATGATAATAATGATAATAGTGATAATAATGATATTAATGATAATAATGATAATAATGATAATAATGATAATAATGATAATAATGATAATAATGATAAGAATGATAAGAATGATAATAATGATAATAATGATAATAATGATAATAATGATAATAATGATAATAATGATAATAATGATAATAATGATAATAATGATAATAATGATAATAATGATAATAATGATAATAATGATAATAATGATAATAATAATAATAATAATAATAATAATAATAATAATAATAATAATAATAATAATAATAGTAATAATAGTAATGATAGTAATGATAGTAATGATAGTAATTATAGTAATGATAGTAATGATAATAATGATAATAATGATAATAATGATAGTAATGATAATAATGATAATAATGATAATAATGATAATAATGATAATAATGATAATAATGATAATAATGATAATAATGATAATAATGATAATAATGATAATAATGATAATAATGATAATAATGATAATAATGATAATAATGATAATAATGATAATAATGATAATAGTGATAATAATGATAATAATGATAATAATGATAATAATGATAATAATGATAATAATGATAATAATGATAATAATGATAACAATGATAATAATGATAATAATGATAATAATGATAATAATGATAATAATGATAATAATGATAATAATGATAATAATGATAATAATGATATTAATGATAATAATGATAATAATGATAATAATGATAATAATGATAATAATGATAATAATGATAATAATGATAATAATGATAATAATGATAATAATGATAATAATGATAATAATGATAATAATGATAATAATGATAATAATGATAATAATGATGAGAATGATAAGAATGATAAGAATGATAATAATGATAATGATAATAATAGTAATAATGATAATAATGATAATAATGATAATAATGATAATAATGATAATAATGATAATAATGATAATAATGATAATAATGATAATAATGATAATAATGATAATAATGATAATAATGATAATAATGATAATAATGATAATAATGATAATAATGATAATAATGATAATAATGATAATAATGATAATAATGATAATAATGATAATAATGATAATAATGATAATAATGATAATAATGATAATAATGATAATAATGATAATAATGATAATAATAATAATAATAATAATAATGATAATAATGATAATAATGATAATAATGATAATAATGATAATGATGATAATAATGATAATAATGATAATGATGATAATAATGATAATAATGATAATAATGATAATAATGATAATAATGATAATAATGATAATAATGATAATAATGATAATAATGATAATAATGATAATAATGATAATAATGATAATAATGATAATAATGATAATAATGATAATAATGATAATAATGATAATAATGATAATAATGATAATAATGATAATAATGATAATAATGATAATAATGATAATAATGATAATAATGATAATAATGATAATAATGATAATAATGATAATAATGATAATAATGATAAAAATGATAATAATGATAATAATGATAATAATGATAATAATGATAATAATGATAATAATGATAATAATGATAATAATGATAATAATGATAATGATAATAATGATAATAATGATAATAGTGATAATAATGATAATAATGATAATAATGATAATAATGATAATAATGATAATAATGATAATAATGATAATGATGATAATAATGATAATAATGATAATAATGATAATAATAACAATGATGATAATAATGATAATAATGATAATAATGATAATAATGATAATAATGATAATAATGATAATAATGATAATAATGATAATAATGATAATAATGATAATAATGATAATAATGATAATAATGATAATAATGATAATAATGATAATAATGATAATAATGATAATAATGATAATAATGATAATAATGATAATAATGATAATAATGATAATAATGATAATAATGATAATAATGATAATAATGATAATAATGATAATAATGATAATAATGATAATAATGATAATAATGATAATAATGATAATAATGATAATAATGATAATAATGATAATAATGATAATAATGATAGTAATGATAATAATGATAATAATGATAATAATGATAATAATGATAATAATGATAATAATGATAATAATGATAATAATGATAATAATGATAATAATGATAATAATGATAATAATGATAATAATGATAATAATGATAATAATGATAATAATGATAATAATGATAATAATGATAATAATGATAATAATGATAATAATGATAATAATGATAATAATGATAATAATGATAATAATGATAATAATGATAATAATGATAATAATGATAATAATGATAATAATGATAATAATGATAATAATGATAATAATGATAATAATGATAATAATGATAATAATGATAATAATGATAATAATGATAATAATGATAATAATGATAATAATGATAATAATGATAATAATGATAATAATGATAATAATGATAATAATGATAATAATGATAATAATGATAATAATGATAATAATGATAATAATGATAATAATGATAATAATGATAATAATGATAATAATGATAATAATGATAATAATGATAATAATGATAATAATGATAATAATGATAATAATGATAATAATGATAATAATGATAATAATAATAATAATAATAATAATGATAATAATGATAATAATGATAATAATGATAATAATGATAATAATGATAATAATGATAATGATGATAATAATGATAATAATGATAATAATGATAATGATGATAATAATGATAATAATGATAATAATGATAATAATGATAATAATGATAATAATGATAATAATGATAATAATGATAATAATGATAATAATGATAATAATGATAATAATGATAATAATGATAATAATGATAATAATGATAATAATGATAATAATGATAATAATGATAATAATGATAATAATGATAATAATGATAATAATGATAATAATGATAATAATGATAATAATGATAATAATGATAAAAATGATAATAATGATAATAATGATAATAATGATAATAATGATAATAATGATAATAATGATAATGATGATAATAATGATAATAATGATAATAGTGATAATAATGATAATAATGATAATAATGATAATAATGATAATAATGATAATGATGATAATAATGATAATAATGATAATAATGATAATAATGATAATAATGATAATAATGATAATAATAACAATGATGATAATAATGATAATAATGATAATAATGATAATAATGATAATAATGATAATAATGATAATAATGATAATAATGATAATAATGATAATAATGATAATAATGATAATAATGATAATAATGATAATAATGATAATAATGATAATAATGATAATAATGATAATAATGATAATAATGATAATAATGATAATAATGATAATAATGATAATAATGATAATAATGATAATAATGATAATAATGATAATAATGATAATAATGATAATAATGATAATAATGATAATAATGATAATAATGATAATAATGATAATAATGATAATAATGATAATAATGATAGTAATGATAATAATGATAATAATGATAATAATGATAATAATGATAATAATGATAATAATGATAATAATGATAATAATGATAATAATGATAATAATGATAATAATGATAATAATGATAATAATGATAATAATGATAATAATGATAATAATGATAATAATGATAATAATGATAATAATGATAATAATGATAATAATGATAATAATGATAATAATGATAATAATGATAATAATGATAATAATGATAATAATGATAATAATGATAATAATGATAATAATGATAATAATGATAATAATGATAATAATGATAATAATGATAATAATGATAATAATGATAATAATGATAATAATGATAATAATGATAATAATGATAATAATGATAATAATGATAATAATGATAATAATGATAATAATGATAATAATGATAATAATGATAATAATGATAATAATGATTATAATGATAATAATGATAATAATGATAATAATGATAATAATGATAATAATGATAATAATGATAATAATGATAATAATGATAATAATGATAATAATGATAATAATGATAATAATGAAAATAATGATAATAATGATAATAATGATAATAATGATAATAATGATAATAATGATAATAATGATAATAATGATAATAATGATAATAATGATAATAATGATAATAATGATAATAATGATAATAATGATAATAATGATAATAATGATAATAATGATAATAATGATAATAATGATAATAATGATAATAATGATAATAATGATAATAATGATAATAATGATAATAATGATAATAATGATAATAATGATAATAATGATAATAATGATAATAATGATAATAATGATAATAATGATAATAATGATAATAATGATAATAATGATTATAATGATAATAATGATAATAATGATAATAATGATAATAATGATAATAATGATAATAATGATAATAATGATAATAATGATAATAATGATAATAATGATAATAATGATAATAATGATAATAATGATAATAATGATAATAATGATAATAATGATAATAATGATAATAATGATAATAATGATAATAATGATAATAATGATTATAATGATAATAATGATAATAATGATAATAATGATAATAATGATAATAATGATAATAATGATAATAATGATAATAATGATAATAATGATAATAATGATAATAATGATAATAATGATAATAATGATAATAATGATAATAATGATAATAATGATAATAATGATAATAATGATAATAATGATAATAATGATAATAATGATAATAATGATAATAATGATAATAATGATAATAATGATAATAATGATATTAATGATAATAATGATAATAATGATAATAATGATAATAATGATAATAATGATAATAATGATAATAATGATAATAATGATAATAATGATAATAATGATAAGAATGATAAGAATGATAAGAGTGATAATAATGATAATAATGATAATAATGATAATAATGATAATAATGATAATAATGATAATAATGATAATAATGATAATAATGATAATAATGATAATAATGATAATAGTGATAAAAATGATAATAATGATAATAATGATAATAATGATAATAATGATAATAATGATAATAATGATAATAATGATAATAATGATAATAATGATAATAATAATAATAATAATAATAATAATAATAATAATAATAATAATAATAATAATAATAATAATAATAGTAATAATAGTAATGATAGTAATGATAGTAATGATAGTAATGATAGTAATGATAGTAATGATAGTAATGATAGTAATGATAGTAATGATAGTAATGATAATAATGATAATAATGATAATAATGATAGTAATGATAATAATGATAATAATGATAATAATGATAATAATGATAATAATGATAACAATGATAATAATGATAATAATGATAATAATGATAATAATGATAATAATGATAATAATGATAATAATGATATTAATGATAATAATGATAATAATGATAATAATGATAATAATGATAATAATGATAATAATGATAATAATGATAATAATGATAATAATGATAATAATGATGAGAATGATAAGAATGATAAGAATGATAATAATGATAATGATAATAATAGTAATAATGATAATAATGATAATAATGATAATAATGATAATAATGATAATAATGATAATAATGATAATAATGATAATAATGATAATAATGATAATAATGATAATAATGATAATAATGATAATAATGATAATAATGATAATAATGATAATAATGATAATAATGATAATAATGATAATAATGATAATAATGATAATAATGATAATAATGATAATAATGATAATAATGATAATAATGATAATAATGATAATAATGATAATAATGATAATAATGATAATAATGATAATAATGATAATAATAATAATAATAATAATAATGATAATAATGATAATAATGATAATAATGATAATAATGATAATGATGATAATAATGATAATAATGATAATGATGATAATAATGATAATAATGATAATATTGATAATAATGATAATAATGATAATAATGATAATAATGATAATAATGATAATAATGATAATAATGATAATAATGATAATAATGATAATAATGATAATAATGATAATAATGATAATAATGATAATAATGATAATAATGATAATAATGATAATAATGATAATAATGATAATAATGATAATAATGATAATAATGATAATAATGATAATAATGATAATAATGATAATAATGATAATAATGATAATAATGATAATAATGATAATAATGATAATAATGATAATAATGATAATAATGATAATAATGATAATAATGATAATAATGATAATAATGATAATAATGATAAAAATGATAATAATGATAATAATGATAATAATGATAATAATGATAATAATGATAATAATGATAATGATGATAATAATGATAATAATGATAATAGTGATAATAATGATAATAATGATAATAATGATACTAATGATAATAATGATAATGATGATAATAATGATAATAATGATAATAATGATAATAATAACAATGATGATAATAATGATAATAATGATAATAATGATAATAATGATAATAATGATAATAATGATAATAATGATAATAATGATAATAATGATAATAATGATAATAATGATAATAATGATAATAATGATAATAATGATAATAATGATAATAATGATAATAATGATAATAATGATAATAATGATAATAATGATAATAATGATAATAATGATAATAATGATAATAATGATAATAATGATAATAATGATAATAATGATAATAATGATAATAATGATAATAATGATAATAATGATAGTAATGATAATAATGATAATAATGATAATAATGATAATAATGATAATAATGATAATAATGATAATAATGATAATAATGATAATAATGATAATAATGATAATAATGATAATAATGATAATAATGATAATAATGATAATAATGATAATAATGATAATAATGATAATAATGATAATAATGATAATAATGATAATAATGATAATAATGATAATAATGATAATAATGATAATAATGATAATAATGATAATAATGATAATAATGATAATAATGATAATAATGATAATAATGATAATAATGATAATAATGATAATAATGATAATAATGATAATAATGATAATAATGATAATAATGATAATAATGATAATAATGATAATAATGATAATAATGATAATAATGATAATAATGATAATAATGATAATAATGATAATAATGATAATAATGATAATAATGATAATAATGATAATAATGATAATAATGATAATAATGATAATAATGATAATAATGATTATAATGATAATAATGATAATAATGATAATAATGATAATAATGATAATAATGATAATAATGATAATAATGATAATAATGATAATAATGATAATAATGATAATAATGATAATAATGATAATAATGATAATAATGATAATAATGATAATAATGATAATAATGATAATAATGATAATAATGATAATAATGATAATAATGATAATAATGATAATAATGATAATAATGATAATAATGATAATAATGATAATAATGATAATAATGATAATAATGATAATAATGATAATAATGATAATAATGATAATAATGATAATAATGATAATAATGATAGTAATGATAATAATGATAATAATGATAATAATGATAATAATGATAATAATGATAATAATGATAATAATGATAATAATGATAATAATGATAATGATGATAATAATGATAATAATGATAATGATGATAATAATGATAATAATGATAATAATGATAATAATGATAATAATGATAATAATGATAATAATGATAATAATGATAATAATGATAATAATGATAATAATGATAATAATGATAATAATGATAATAATGATAATAATGATAATAATGATAATAATGATAATAATGATAATAATGATAA
Source organism: Eupeodes luniger (assembly GCA_951509635.1). Lineage (NCBI taxonomy): Eukaryota > Metazoa > Arthropoda > Insecta > Diptera > Syrphidae > Eupeodes > Eupeodes luniger. The sequence goes on along the minus strand of OX608073.1, from coordinate 174,006,559 downwards.
TAATGATAATAATGATAATAATGATAATAATGATAATAATGATAATAATGACAATAATGATAATAATAACAATAGTAATGATAGTAATGATAGTAATGATAGTAATGATAGTAATGATAGTAATGATAGTAATGATAGTAATGATAGTAATGATAGTAATGATAGTAATGATAGTAATGATAGTAATGATAGTAATGATAGTAATGATAGTAATGATAGTAATGATAGTAATGATAGTAATGATGGTAATGATAATAATGATAATAATGATAATAATGATAATAATGATAATAATGATAATAATGATAATAATGATAATAATGATAATAATGATAATAATGATAATAATGATAGTAATGATAATAATGATAATAATGATAATAATGATAATAATGATAATAATGATAATAATGATAATAATGATAATAATGATAATAATGATAATAATGATAATAATGATAATAATGATAATAATGATAATAATGATAATAATGATAATAATGATAATAATGATAATAATGATAATAATGATAATAATGAAAATAATGATAATAATGATAATAATGATAATAATGATAATAATGATAATAATGATAATAATGATAATAATGATAATAATGATAATAATGATAATAATGATAATAATGATAATAATGATAATAATGATAATAATGAAAATAATGATAATAATGATAATAATGATAATAATGATAATAATGATAATAATGATAATAATGATAATAATGATAATAATGATAATAATGATAATAATGATAATAATGATAATAATGATAATAATGATAATAATGATAATAATGATAATAATGATAATAATGATAATAATGATAATAATGATAATAATGATAGTAATGATAATAATGACAATAATGATAATAATGATAATAATGATAATAATGATAATAATGATAATAATGATAATAATGATAATAATGATAATAATGATAATAATGATAATAATAATAATAATGATAATAATGATAATAATGATAATAATGATAATAATGATAATAATGATAATAATGATAATAATGATAATAATGATAATAATGATAATAATGATAATAATGATAATAATGATAATAATGATAATAATGATAATAATGATAATAATGATAATAATGATAATAATGATAATAATGATAATAATGATAATAATGATAATAATGATAGTAATGATAATAATGATAATAATGATAATAATGATAATAATGATAATAATGATAATAATGATAATAATGATAATAATGATAATAATGATAATAATGATAATAATGATAATAATGATAATAATGATAATAATGATAATAATGATAATAATGATAATAATGATAATAATGATAATAATGATAATAATGATAATAATGATAATAATGATAATAATGATAATAATGATAATAATGATAATAATGATAATAATGATAATAATGATAATAATGATAATAATGATAATAATGATAATAATGATAATAATGATAATAATGATAATAATGATAATAATGATAATAATGATAATAATGATTATAATGATAATAATGATAATAATGATAATAATGATAATAATGATAATAATGATAATAATGATAATAATGATAATAATGATAATAATGATAATAATGATAATAATGATAATAATGATAATAATGATAATAATGATAATAATGATAATAATGATAATAATGATAATAATGATAATAATGATAATAATGATAATAATGATAATAATGAAAATAATGATAATAATGATAATAATGATAATAATGATAATAATGATAATAATGATAATAATGATAATAATGATAATAATGATAATAATGATAATAATGATAATAATGATAATAATGATAGTAATGATAATAATGATAATAATGATAATAATGATAATAATGATAATAATGATAATAATGATAATAATGATAATAATGATAATAATGATAATAATGATAATAATGATAATAATGATAATAATGATAATAATGATAAAAATGATAAAAATGATAATAATGATAATAATGATAATAATGATAATAATGATAATAATGATAATAATGATAGGGTCAAGGGGGGTAATTGTAAACTGGGGTGATTGTAAACACACTTAATTTTCTCAAAACCGTTTATAATTTGAAGCATGCCTTGAAATTATTTGAAAAGACATTATATTTAAATCATATTGACGCGTGGAAGGCCTTATCTGTCAAAGGGTTATTTGTGTTTTGTTCGTTTCCATGAGTCTTTCGTTTTTCTGCGTTTTTAAGTTTTTCAGTGCTAATTAAAATTGTTGCAAAACAAACAAAGGCGATCGAAGTAAGTTAAATTTTATCTTTAAGAAAGTGAAATATGAGTATAAATGCATGCTATATGTTTTTATTTGTCTGTATAACAAAATTTAAAAGTTATTGGCTGTTTACAATTACCCCATTATGTTCCTATCATGTGTAAATGTAAACACCGAAATGGGGTAAAAGTGAACAATTTAGGGTAATTGTAAACATTCATTTTCAATGGCTTTGGTGTTGATCTAAGAATATTTTATATCAAACAAATTCCACGTACATATCAGCCAAAAACCACAGCTCCATCATACACGTCAGAGTTAGATGAAGGGAAAAATCCTACTGTCATTGTAATCTAGAGGCAAAAAACATGCACTTTCGTCAGACGTGGAGGATACTATAGCAAGGTGCCTTATTTCAGATCTCGTGCTGGTTACCCTTGCGATAAGGATGATCTCCTTGGTCTAGTAGGTACATACATATGTATATAAGGACAGAGAACTTGGTTACCCCTTTCCACAATTGTAGGACGACTGGTACCGTTTTCATTTACCCCATTTTTCTTGTTTACTTAAAAAACTAGGGGGGTAAATGTAAACATCAAATTTTATGAAAACTAATAAACAAACAGATTTAAAATTACTGCTCTTTCATAGATAATACAATTTAAAATTAAGTAGCATAAACAAAAATGTTCGAAATTGCATAGTTAAGCTGTTACAAACATTACAAGTGAAAAAAAATAAAAAAATGCGAAATCGTTTACAATTACCCCCTTTGACCCTAATAATGATAATAATGATAATAATGATAATGATGATAATAATGATAATAATGATAATAGTGATAATAATGATAATAATGATAATAATGATAATAATGATAATAATGATAATGATGATAATAATGATAATAATGATAATAATGATAATAATAACAATGATGATAATAATGATAATAATGATAATAATGATAATAATGATAATAATGATAATAATGATAATAATGATAATAATGATAATAATGATAATAATGATAATAATGATAATAATGATAATAATGATAATAATGATAATAATGATAATAATGATAATAATGATAATAATGATAATAATGATAATAATGATAATAATGATAATAATGATAGTAATGATAATAATGATAATAATGATAATAATGATAATAATGATAATAATGATAATAATGATAATAATGATAATAATGATAATAATGATAATAATGATAATAATGATAATAATGATAATAATGATAATAATGATAAAAATGATAATAATGATAATAATGATAATAATGATAATAATGATAATAATGATAATAATGATAATAATGATAATAATGATAATAATGATAATAATGATAATAATGATAATAATGATAATAATGATAAAAATGATAATAATGATAATAATGATAATAATGATAATAATGATAATAATGATAATAATGATAATAATGATAATAATGATAATAATGATAATAATGATAATAATGATAATAATGATAATGATGATAATAATGATAATAATGATAATAATAACAATGATGATAATAATGATAATAATGATAATAATGATAATAATGATAATAATGATAATAATGATAATAATGATAATAATGATAATAATGATAATAATGATAATAATGATAATAATGATAATAATGATAATAATGATAATAATGATAATAATGATAATAATGATAATAATGATAATAATGATAATAATGATAATAATGATAATAATGATAATAATGATAATAATGATAATAATGATAATAATGATAGTAATGATAATAATGATAATAATGATTATAATGATAATAATGATAATAATGATAATAATGATAATAATGATAATAATGATAATAATGATAATAATGATAATAATGATAATAATGATAATAATGATAAAAATGATAATAATGATAATAATGATAATAATGATAATAATGATAATAATGATAATAATGATAATAATGATAATAATGATAATAATGATAATAATGATAATAATGATAATAATGATAATAATGATAATAATGATAATAATGATAATAATGATAATAATGATAATAATGATAATAATGATAATAATGATAATAATGATAATAATGATAATAATGATAATAATGATTATAATGATAATAATGATAATAATGATAATAATGATAATAATGATAATAATGATAATAATGATAATAATGATAATAATGATAATAATGATAATAATGATAATAATGATAATAATGATAATAATGATAATAATGATAATAATGAAAATAATGATAATAATGATAATAATGATAATAATGATAATAATGATAATAATGATAATAATGATAATAATGATAATAATGATAATAATGATAATAATGATAATAATGATAATAATGATAATAATGATAGTAATGATAATAATGATAATAATGATAATAATGATAATAATGATAATAATGATAATAATGATAATAATGATAATAATGATAATAATGATAATAATGATAATAATGATAATAATGATAATAATGATAATAATGATAATAATGATAATAATGATAATAATGATAATAATGATAATAATGATAATAATGATAATAATGATAATAATGATAATAATGATAATAATGATAATAATGATAATAATGATAATAATGATAATAATGATAATAATGATAATAACGATAATAATGATAATAATGATAATAATGATAATAATGATAATAATGATAATAATGATAATAATGATAATAATGATAATAATGATAATAATGATAATAATGATAATAATGATAATAATGATAATAATGATAATAATGATAATAATGATAATAATGATAATAATGATAATAATGATAATAATGATAATAATGATAATAATGATAATAATGATAATAATGATAATAATGATAATAATGATAATAATGATAATAATGATAATAATAACAATAGTAATGATAGTAATGATAGTAATGATAGTAATGATAGTAATGATAGTAATGATAGTAATGATAGTAATGATAGTAATGATAGTAATGATAGTAATGATAGTAATGATGGCAATGATAATAATGATAATAATGATAATAATGATAATAATGATAATAATGATAATAATGATAGTAATGATAGTAATGATAATAATGATAATAATGATAATGATAATAATGATAATAATGATAATAATGATAATAATGATAATAATGATAATAATGATAATAATGATAATAATGATAATAATGATAATAATGATAATAATGATAATAATGATAATAATGATAATAATGATAATAATGATAATAATGATAATAATGATAATAATGATAATAATGATAATAATGATAATAATGATAATAATGATAATAATGATAATAATGATAATAATGATAATAATGATAATAATGATAATAATGATAATAATGATAATAATGATAATAATGATAATAATGATAATGATGATAATGATGATAATAATAATAATGATGATAATAATGATAATAATGATAATAATGATAATAATGATAATAATGATAATAATGATAATAATGATAATAATGATAATAATGATAATAATGATAATAATGATAATAATGATAATAATGATAATGATAATAATGATAATAATGATAATAATGATAATAATGATAATAATGATAATAATGATAATAATGATAATAATGATAATAATGATAATAATGATAATAATGATAATAATGATAATAATGATAATAATCATAATAATCATAATAATCATAATAATCATAATAACCATAATAATCATAATAATCATAATAATCATAATAATCATAATAATCATAATAATCATAATAATCATAATAATCATAATAATCATAATAATCATAATAATCATAATAATCATAATAATCATAATAATCATAATAATCATAATAATCATAATAATCATAATAATCATAATAATCATAATAATGATAATAATGATAATAATGATAATAATCATAATAATCATAATAATCATAATAATCATAATAATCATAATAATCATAATAATCATAATAATGATAATAATGATAATAATGATAATAATGATAATAATGATAATAATGATAATAATGATAATAATGATAATAATGATAATAATGATAATAATGATAATAATGATAATAATGATAATAATGATAATAATGATAATAATGATAATAATGATAATAATGATAATAATGATAATAATGATAATAATGATAATAATGATAATAATGATAATAATGATAATAATGATAATAATGATAATAATGATAATAATGATAATAATGATAATAATGATAATAATGATAATAATGATAATAATGATAATAATGATAATAATGATAATAATGATAATAATGATAATAATGATAATAATGATAATAATGATAATAATGATAATAATGATAATAATGATAATAATGATAATAATGATAATAATGATAATAATGATAATAATGATAATAATGATAATAATGATAATAATGATAATAATGATAATAATGATAATAATGATAATAATGATAATAATGATAATAATGATAATAATGATAATAATGATAATAATGATAATAATGATAATAATGATAATAATGATAATAATGATAATAATGATAATAATGATAATAATGATAATAATGATAATAATGATAATAATGATAATAATGATAATAATGATAATAATGATAATAATGATAATAATGATAATAATGATAATAATGATAATAATGATAATAATGATAATAATGATAATAATGATAATAATGATAATAATGATAATAATGATAATAATGATAATAATGATAATAATGATAATAATGATAATAATGATAATAATGATAATAATGATAATAATGATAATAATGATAATAATGATAATAATGATAATAATGATAATAATGATAATAATGATAATGATAATAATGATAATAATGATAATAATGATAATAATGATAATAATGATAATAATGATAATAATGATAATAATGATAATAATGATAATAATGATAATAATGATAATAATGATAATAATGATAATGATAATGATAATGAAATGATAATGATAATGATAATGATAATGATAATGATAATGATAATAATAATTATAATAATAATAATAAATATAATAATTATAATTAGTATAATAATTATAATAATAATGATAATAGTAATAATAAAAGTAATTAGAATAATATTTATTATTAAAATGATAATAGTAATAATAAAAGTAATAATAATAATATTTATTATAAAAATGATACTGTTGAGAATTTAAGTGATAGATGATTATAATGTTCATGATAATTATTGTTATAATGATAGGAGTTATTAAATAAGTTAGAAGGAAAAATGATTACAATTAAGAAATAAATTAAAGATGTGTCCAAGAAATGTAATAGCTGAAAAGAATATGTTGCTTTATTTAGATATAATATTTTCATCGTTTTATTTAAATTTCTGGACAGTGAAAGCACCCTTATACAATATGTTTAATAAATTTCTCTTCAGCGAGTTCTTTTGTGAATTTTGTTTGGTGTCTTCTGCTTCTAGACTTGAGAAATAATTTAATAAAAAGAGTTATAACAGTTTATTAATATAATAGATCTAAAGAAATATACATTTTTTCTTCATTAACAGGTACCCTTAAGAAGTATTTTATTTTTCACATACAAAGTCAAATGTTTAATTTCCCTTAAAAGTTTGTTAAATTTTTTAAAAAGTAAAACATTGATGTTCATTAAAATGACACATTTAACCAAAAAAAAGAATTGTGCAAATGTTCTTTTTTTTTACAAGCATATTCTATCCTATTGATATTTACCACAATTTTGAATCACAACATTACTCTGCGGCTTGCCAGCAGTATCTCCTGTTTGACTTATTTTTTCAATTAATTCTAAACCATCAACTACAAATGCAAAGATTCCAGTAAATCCACGCATCTCTCGAAGTATTACTCGAAACTGAGATCCGACCAAACCCATATTGTCATGTCGTTTCTGACTACGGCGCATACCGACTGAACCTCGAATAGCTAAAATTTTTGTATCGTCGGGCATAAAGAAATGTTCTTCAAACACAGATCGTCCCCCACGACCATTATTAAGCTCAAAATCACCAGTGATAATACTTTCGTTTTCCCAGCATTGAAATATTTGACAACCTTTATATCCAAACCCAACTTCGTGAGTAGCGAGTGCTCCAAAATTGTTTGCCATTTTTGGTGCAACATCATTGCGTACTTCAATAAGTATTCGACCTATTGTTTGAGCGTTCATATCGATGTCGAAGAAATATATCGGATATACATGAACATTCGGATTAAGCAAAAGACTGGCTGAAGGGTTAGATTGTTGCTGTTGGGTATTAGATTTGTGAACCTGTTTAGAATGATGTTTTTGTTGCATGTGTATCATAGTCAGTGTTGGAACGGTTATTGCATTGAAATCATTAGTTGGAAATGCACCCGGTGGTGTTGCTGGTACTCGAATGCCATTAGGTGGAGCAACTGGCCCTAAACTCTCAATACGGTGATTTTCAAATCCGTTTTTGGACGGTGTGCTACTCGGATGATGATGGTTTCGACTTGATTTCGGCGAATTGGTTGTTATATCGGCATAGGTTTTAGCTTGGGCAGTTCCATCATTTTGGGGTGACTGACTGCTATGATTAGATTGCTGTGGGACCGTGTTTTGCGATTGGAAACTATGGGGATTTGATTGAAAATAACCACTACTGTTATTACTTAGCCTTATCTGCTTTTGCTTCAGGGTCAAAACATGTCGAGAATATAGTTGTGAAATACAGTAATTTGCCAGCAATAGTACTGGATTGTGGTGCACTGCTGCGACGGTTAGGCAGCCAAATGAATCCAAATTGCCTCCGCTTATAACACAGCTATGTAATTGAACAAGTGCTTGTTTTATTAGATCAAAATCAAAAACCATACCAAAATTTCTAATTAAATCATCAAGCTTACACTGTAGGAACATTTCTTGGTATCTGCTTATCAAACGTTGCTTTTCTAAATTTAATGTAGTATACAATTTGAGAGCATCGGCAGGCGATTGATTATCTAACATATCTAAACAAATTTTAGCTTTGCATAAGCTCTCGCGTATTTCAGCGATTTCAAGGGTGGGTACATGATTTATCAATTCCGTTTCAATTTGAGTTTTCAGTGCTGTGCATGATTCTAAAATCTTGAGCAAAAAATCGCGTTGTTTCAAAACTAAATGCTGCACATCGTTAAGTGTTTTTTGCATGGAAAATAGTTCATTAGCAATATCAGTTTGGATAGTTTCTTTTGCCTCGACTTGGCTTTTTACTAAATGATTTCTATGATCTTCCGAAGCTGCACATGCTCGACACACTAATATTCCGCATTTAGTGCACCATAGCGTATTTGGCATTGCGTGTGTCATGCAATTTTCACCCTTTTTAATTTTAGTCGCTGCGGTTTGTGATAATTTTGGGTCCGAATTAGATTTGGAGCTACAGCTGTTTCCGCTAGCAGTTGTTGAATTTGAATTACCGTTAGTCGTGTTTCCTCCACTGCAAGCGCCACCATTATTTGAATTTACAGATGACGTCGATGATGATGAACGCTGTTTTCCAGATGATATTTTCGGTTTACTTATGCTGAGCATGTTCATGTTCTTTGTGAGGAATAATATGGCACCATAGGTTGGAAGATTGTCCGGTTTCATTTCGGGGCCGGGTATTTCGGTTCGTTTCCAACAGTGCATGCAATATAGCTCACTTCCTTTCTGCAGTATGGAATTTACACATTTTAAACAAAAATAATGACGACAAGTTAAAAGCTTAGGTAGGGCGTCTGTTTCATTAAACGGCAGAAGACAGCAACTACACAAAATAAGCTCCTCGAGCTCCTGTGGCACGGCTAAGTCCATCTGAAAAAAAATAATAAGTAACTATACATCATACTTGAAATCGGGGTTCCAAAATTTTTAGTTTTGGACTTATGAAACTTCTAAAAATGATGCAAAGATAGTTACCTGATGAAAAGAAGAAAAATTTTATGAGTGATTTAAATATGACTTGTTATAGTTCATTTTAATTCCATATCAAACGTGAAGCCCAAAAAAAATACGAATATGGTTTGTATGTTGAGTGCAAACACCTCAACAAATAATTTTGCTTCTAGCTTTTGTGTTTGCACGACTTAAATGTCAAGCAATGAAAGCTATAACCTGGAAAGATAGTGTGGGCGAAGTTTTTAACAAAACTTTCGAAAATTCGTGTTCAATGGTATAAATCAATCAGAATTGGCTGATTATCTTAACCGATAAATAAAAACTGTGGATTTTTTCTTGTTTTAAAAGGGCATTTAAGGATATACGAGCTAGAATAATCACAGATTTAAGATGAACCATTGTAAACAAACAAGCCCAAAGACTCAAAAATACAATTTTCAATATCAATATAAAGATTTTTTATTGTGATTGTTATTTAATTTCCTTCAAATGGTCACGATTCGTGTAATAAAGTATCGAAGCTCCAGTTCCCTGAAAACTTTCGATAAAACCACATCATTTTCCTCGAACATGCTTGAAAACTGTTTTTTTGTAATTTTACTGCTATAAAAGGGTTTCAAAGTACAAACAGAGATTATTTTGTAAGATTTGATTCGCTTATCAAACGATACTGAGGAAATTGTGTTTATAAACAAATATTTTTGTTTTAAGCTTGCGTTAAAACCAGCTTTTCTACATAATAATTATTAAAGAGAAAGTGTATTATGATTATAACTACTCCTAAAGTCAATATGCTATTACTTAGATTCTTGCCCCGACATCTTTTTCATCCGCCAAAGAGTTAACGTTTTCAAACAACGCCATTAACTTTTTTAAGGTCTGTGAATTAAAATGTCAAATAACGGTCACTTACATAATAAAATGGATGAATATGTTTTGGAATCAATGCCAATAAAATCATAAATTGTATTTATTTATTGTTGATTTAACTTCTATTCAGAAACTCTTCTTTAAAACGACAGTTGTAATTTCTGTCTAACCATGCGAGTTAAGTATATACATAAATATATATGATTTGTATCATTACTTTCTCAAACTCCATTCTCAATTAACTTGAAGATAGGAACGAAGATAACCTGAAAATTTAACAAGAATAGGAGTACAATTTCATAAATTTTTCAGCTTTCTATAAAAGCTTTTAGCAAATTTAACAATTTAGTATGAAACGCTTAGCGAGAAAAATAAAAGGTTATAATTTTAAACGTATGCTTATTATTGGTTACATGTATCTGAATTTAAAAAAATGTATGCTCGTTACATTTGTCCAATAAGTTTTTGATTTCTGAATAAGGTGTTTATGTAAAAAGGCTTCTTAATGAAGTTTTTGTCATACTTTTTACCAGAAAATAATCTCTGCAAATAATGATGAGGTGTAAGTTAACACAAAGCTCGAGTTACTATAATTTGTAAATGAATTTTGGTTTTGCATACACCACTTAAACACTACCATATTTTTACAAAACTATCTGTTTTGTCTTATTGGTAATTTCAATAAAGAAAACTAAATCACCTATTATTTTGATAATAAATCAAAGCTTTTGAATTGTTCTTAAATTACTAATCCCAGTCAAAAAAAAAGATTTTTATTTTGAGTTTACCTCCCACATCAAATAATTTTAATTATTTCAAAAACAATCTATCTTATCAATGCAAATCCATAACATAAATGTAAATGAAATCTATAACTGATATCTGCTCAATGTTGATGATTTGTTTCGTTTCCAAGTTTAATGGAGTTCGACTTACTAAGTGTTCATTGAAACAGTTAACTCTGTTTTATTTAAATAGAAAACACTATTAACATCACCTTTTGATATGATAAGGAAAAACCTAAATCCACATGTAAAGTTTGTTTTCAAATTTTCTCAGTTAGTAATTTATTTTTTAAACTAGTTACTTGCATTTAATAAACAAATTCGCACATTTAAAGGTCATCGAGGGTTGCAATAACGTATTAGGACTTCGAGTAATATATAAGTGTATAAGAGGTAAAGTATGTAGGTACCTACTTTCAAATAGAATTTTATAGCATACAGTCGCAAAGATTGTGTAGGTGTTCGTATGATGACGTATGACATTAAAAAAAGAGAGAGAGAGAGAGAGAGAGGAAAAGGAAAGCACAAAGTGCGTGGAGTGCAGTGCTGGATTTTCTAAGAGTTTATTTTCTCATTTATGTATCTATGTTAATTTGTTGCTATAAAATGTGTTTGGTGAACCATAAATAAACACTTTATGTACCTACATATTTTTAGCCTTGAACATTTCGTCAGTGTGTGCAAAAAGTTTAAACAAATATAGGTACATAAATTTTTGAACTTGAATTAATACTTAAGACTTTATATGTATATGTATATTGTTAATATACTTTGATAATTTTTTAATATTTAATTCAATCTTAATTTCAACTCAGCATACCGTTAATTATATAAAGTTATATCACAGAAGAACACCATTTATTATGATTCTGTTTTCTTGATGCTGATTTGGTTGCGTCAGTTGATATTATTTAAGTATCTTAAGTTTCTGCTTTTGATGCCTGGTAATGTTAAAAATACGGCTATTATTACTTATGATTACGCGTTATCGTGGTTAATCGTCCAACGGATCCACAAAACATACATTAATTTTTTTTTTAAGAAAAACAAATGATTTTAACAAACTATACACAAAATAGTATCCGTTTCTTGCACACATTTTCACTCAATTAAAATGCGTCATGCCAATGTTGTTCTTTTCAACTGTGCACTTTTTCCGAAGCAATTCGAACCTAATTGAAAACAAAAATAACAGGTATATAAAAATCAACAGCTTCTTAATCCAATGTACTTAGGAACTTTGACCTCTTAAATGATTTTATTTTTGTTTAACTCTGTATGATACACAATACATTATGCTTTAAAAAAGATTAAAATGTTTATGCATAGAAAACTAACGAATCCACTTTTATGATGTGTAAGAATACAAACATAAATTTACAAAAAGTATGTATATTAAAATTCAGTACACAAATTATACCTATATCTTCAATTCCAAGATAGTAGATATAAGGTATAAATTGTGTGTAAACGAAAATATTAATGCAAACAAAAAGCCTATTAATTGTAAATTGAACATCAAAAAGTAATCCTTGTCTTTTTGTGTTCATTTTTCCGCAACAAATCGATGATTATAAATTCAAGTTTTTAAATTTTTTTTTAACTTGCTTTTACTTTCGAAAGAAAATGTACGTTGTGTACCCATGATATCCGTCTACATGACTAGGTAGTCTTTATTATATGAAAGCTAATAAAGCTAGATATTGTACACAAGTTCTTTCTATCAATGTATGTGTGCTCTTTAAGAACTAATACAATTTTGTAATTTAGGGATGAACAAATATACCAAATGTTTGTATTTATAAAACATACCTTCGAATTTATGCATAACAGATAAGAAAGCTTTATTTCACGTCTGGGTTTTGTGACGCACGCGTTTCTTATTTCGTTTGTTATTCATTTGTATAGAAGGAATTTAATTGATACATAAATTGTGAGAAAAGCTTTTGCAGATGTTGGTAGGTACTTCGAACATTTCGGAGAATCTTGTAACATGCTTGTATGCAACGTTGCTCAACAGATTGTTTGTGATGCGAAAAAAACAGATTTGATAAAATAAAAGTAATTTAGGTGTATAAGAACCTTCTTACAGTGCAAAAAAGTTAAATATGTTTTTTTTTAACTTTCCATAAGAAGTTATTGTAATCGGTCCGATTTGTGAAATTGATCATTTTGACATTTCTCGACGTTTCAAAGTAACTAGAGTCTAAATAAAAGATTTTTTAACGAGATGTCTGTGCGTGTATACCTATGTACGTTCGTAAGGTCGGGAAGTTTTTTTCGTCGTCCATAGCTCAAGAACCAGTCGAGATATCGACTTCAAATAAATTTGAGTGTGTAGTTTTATTACCATAGCAGTTTTTAAAAAAAATTCAAATTTTGGTTAACCCGAAATATCTCACGAACAAATAGCGCTAGCGACTTGAATTAAAGTTTATACTATATATTGTAACGTGATACCAAACAAATATATTTTTGGAAATTTCAAATCAATGGTTTTTTATAAATCAAAAAAACTGAAAAAAAAAATAATTGTCACCTCGAATATTTTACGAACAAAAATGATTTTATCTCCAAAATAATTTTATGCAACGAAAAATAACATTTTGACATCTGGTAAAATTTTGACAAAAATCAAATTGACAGTTTTTTTTATAAAAAATAAAAACCTTAAAAAACATTACTAAAAGATGGTAAAAATTGATTTTTGAGTCAAATATCTTTTCAAAAATTTGAGATTATGTCTTTAAACTAATTTATCTTATAAGAAATATTGTTTTCAACATTCGGTTAAGTTTTGAGAAAAATTTTCTTACAAAAATAAAAAACTAACAAAACAATACTAAAACTTGGTAAAAATTTACTTTCGACTAAAATATCTTTTCAAAGATTAAAAATATTGGCTTTAAACTAATTTTATCTCACTGAAAATATTGTTTTCGACATTCAGTAATTTTGTTTATAAAAATCCAACAGTCAATTTATTCATAAAAAAATGAAATCTACAAAAAAAAGTACGCAAATGCTACTAAAATTATTAAAAATTGGTTTTCGACTAAAAATCTCGTTAACAAAAATAGATTTTGAAATCAAATTATTTCATCATATGCAAAATATTGTTGGTAATTTTAAAATTTTTTAAAATAATTCAACTGACAACCTTTTTAGCAAAACTCGAAAACCTACAAACCATTTAACCAAGACTAATCGACAGACCGAATTTAAAGTTATCAGTGTGGGTCGCATTCCAGCCTCTTTTTTATTATTATTTTGCGATGAACTTGGCCTGGGGGCACGTACAATGTTGGCCAAAACAACTTTAATTGTCTCGATTATTAAATAATTGAAAAACAAATTTACAATTGAATTATTGTATATTTTTGTTTTTTTAAATTTAAATAAATGTTTTTAGTTTCTAATGGAAAATAAAATAAAATTGTTTTTGTAATAGTTCATTAAATATAGCACAATTAGTTCAATATTAGCCTGGTCAAAACAAAAGCAACTTTTAAAAAATACTTATATTTTTTTAGTCTTATTAAAATATAGCTAGTATTTGGTAGCAAGCCCCTTGTTTTTAATCACTTCAGCACATCTTCATGGAGTCAATTAAATTGCTTATAATGCTGTTTGGGATACTTTCCCAAACCAATTTAATTTGATCAAACAGATAGTTTTTATGTTTGCAATTAGTCTTTACAATTCGTCGATCTACAATTTCCAATAGATTTTCTTTGAGGTTGAGATCTGGGGACTGTGCTGGCCATTGTAACACGTCAATCCGGGTTTCTTAAAACCACGTTTTAATCTTATTGGACGTGTGCTTTTGGCCGTTGTCCTGCTGAAATATTAATTTCAGAGGCAACTGATTATCAGCTTGTGGCAGCATAAATATAATATATATACAGTAGCTTTGGTGTAACGTGGATCTAGTGCCTCTTTGGCTGGCCTGCTAACACGACGGAAACCATCGGAACCCTTGAAATTGAATTTTGACTCGTCCGAAAAGAGTACGTTCCTCCATTTTCTAACGGTTCAGTTGATGTGGTCATAAGGAAATTTCAATCTAGCCAGCTTGTTTTTGGTGGAAATAAAAGGCTTTTTTACAGCTTTGAAAGATTTTAATCCAACATCAACAGCCCGTCTCCGAATTATTCTTGCGCTAACGTTCAGGTCGAGTTGGGTTCGTATTTCTCTTGATGATATAAAAAGGTCTTTTTTAATTGATTTTATTAAAGCACAATCCTGTCTTTTTGTTGTTTTTCTTGGTCTGCCAACTCGATGAATCGTTTGAAATGACTTTTTGAATTTGTAAAATTGTATTAATGGGGAAATCACTGATTTTGGAATGGAATATTTTTCCGATATTTTCATTTGACTCATTGCACTTTTATATTATTTTATAATTTTTTCTTTTATTTCGTTAGAATATTTGTTTCCGGCTATTTTGCCGAAAAAGAGAGATAGCAATACAAAGTTGCTTCTGTTTTGACCAACACAAAATTGGGTTAACTGTCCTACTTATGTCATATTTAATTGAACTGTTATGAAAACTATATTCTCTTGAGGTCTATGTAGAAGTACATATATACGCCAATGTTCCAAATTTCGATCGAAAGTGAATTGAAATCACTTTTCAATTTCACGTAAAATGAAATTGCACGTTCTTCAATTCGATCGCTTTCGAAAACTTCGAAATTGCTTCGAACTGTCAGAACTGAAGAATCATCCGTTTTTATTTTGCTTGTGAAGTAAAATTTTTGCTGTTTTGAAGATGATTGCAATATTATTGGCAATTTTAAGTGAAAAAAGAAGCAGAATTCAAGAGAAAAAATAAGAAGACGAATTTTGCGAGGCAAATCAAATATATTGGATTTACCTGACACAATGTAAGTGTGTGAAAATTATGTAGAATTGTTCTGATAAATAAAGTAAATTAAGCAAAGACGCTTCGCCTTTGGGTCCAACTGCAATACATGCTCAAATAATAAAAATAAAGTATTAAAATTGTTTAATAATATTTATTCATTATTTATATTTTATTCTATTCCGACTCTGGCTCGTCAGAAGTGTTTGAACCAGAATCTTATTTTATGTCTTTATTTCCGTTTCATTGCATGCAGAGATAATTTCACTAATTTAAAAAGGTGTTGCGTTATTTTTGAACCTTTTAGGTTTCAAATTGCCATCATCTGGTCTAAAATTGACGGAGAATGCATCAGTTGCATGAAGCCATATAGAGCTTACAAAATTTGTGCGTCATTTTTTTCTTTGAGCAATATCTAGCATGGGACATCATATTAGAGTCGATGCCTACGTTTTTTTTAGTAGTCTTTCGTTTCCTGTTTTTTCTCCATATCTTTTTTGAAATATGCGATGACGCAAATGAAAGAAAATTAAATACTCTTTTATTTAACACCAAAACCGACTTCATTACACATGGGATCAATATTCTACACTTACCAAAGACTTAACATTTTAAATGCAAGCATTCCTGGGTTATGCTAGTTTTTGGTTAGGCAACCCTACATTGTTCGAAAGAGAGTTTAATTACCAGGGATAGGATTTTACTAACTTTGCCTTTTTTTTGTTGGTTAAACGGAAGATGAAATCTTTGCAAATATATGTTGCCTTTTTCTGCCTTTTATTTCTTTGCCTTTTTAAGTGTTTTGTTTTGCCTTTTTTTAATTTTTTAGATCAACAAAATCCTAACCCTGTTAATTACCTTTCATTTGACCCCAAAATCAAATAAATAACAGATGAGGGTATATTTATTTTATTTCCAATAGGGCCAGTATATAAGTAGGCAACCATAGTTATTTTTCATCTTTTGGTCATGGTCTTTCATCATATACCCGATTTTTGTAAATAACAGATGAGGGTAATAGAACTCAAAAATGCACTTTCATTTTGCAATATTTAACCTCATAATTTCAGGTTATAGCTAGGAAACACAAGCGCAAATTGTTATTCCAATTGATTTGATAAATAATTAGTCATTATCAAACAACAGATGAGGGTAGATATTACTTCTACGCATGTATGTATCTCGTTTTATCTACTGAATTTTAGTTAAAAGATAAGTAAATATTTTTGGAGTTTCATTAAAAATGGAACTCCTAAAAGTAGACTTAAATAACAAGCCTACCAGCAATCTGTGATGTTTTTATTAAGTTGTTTAAATCAAGACTCTAGTTATGTGAGTTACAATTCTTTGTCAGCCCGTTAATAGTCTAAACATAGATCATTTAAGTATTACCTTCTCAGAAGTGGAAAAGGCACTATCTGGTCTAACTGAGAACAACAATTCTGGTCCGGATGAAATTCCATCCATCGTATTACAAAACATATGGTACCAGAATGAAAAACGTCTTTCGTTACTCCAATTCAGAAAAGTGGATCAAAACAGGAAATAGCTAATTACCGCCCAATTAGTAAAATGTCATCAATATCTAATAAATTGAATTTTGTATTAAAAGAAACCATTTCCCCTTACCAACACGGTTTTGTATCGGGTAGATCAACTTCCACTAACCTTACCATTTCCACGAGTTATGTACTCAATTCATTAGAAAAGGGTTGCCAAGTGGACGTTGTCTAGCCTGATTTTGCAAAGGCGTTTGATAGCGTAGTCGAAGAAGTCGAAATAAAGTTTCTAATTTCTAAGTCAGTCTGGTTACTATATACATAAGTATAAATCTTTTGATTTTTGATAGTTTCTTCCTCTGTTTCGACACTGGCTAATAAGTCATTCAAGCAGTTGTTTTCGATTACTGCTTTCTTAGCGTTTCTATTTTTTTATAAACATGGTGCAAAATGTGGAACAGTTAGACTCAAATGTCATGACTTGCATTTGGGAGTCTCTATCATAAGATTATAGTATTAACAAAGTCTTGGCAAGCAACATGCGTGTGTTTACTGGTGTAAAATACCAGGTTACCCATAAAGTACGTAGGACACCATAAACTTTGCCTAAAGTTCTATTTATAAGGTTGTCCCATTTTAGAGAGCGATTAAAGTTAGCGTTGAAATTTGTATAAGTTTCTACATATTTGAAGGGGGCATTACTTAATAAAATCAAACGCAAGTAAGAGAGATCAAGAATCTTTTTAGAAATCATTGCTCATTTTGATATACTCGTAAGTATGACCAGTGTACGGATGTACAAGGAATTCATCACGCATTAAAATAAACAAAACAAACATTACTTGGAGTAGGGAAAAACCATGTTCCACATTCCACAAGTAAAAAGGGCATAAAAATGACTTTCAACACAATAAAGAAATCTATTAAACAAAGAGGTGGTGTTATTTTTTCTTTATACCTTTGTTGGCAATATACATATACATATATACATTAGTGGCGATGGCACCATATGTAGTATCAGCGTAACACTAGCCCTTATAAACTTGCATTTACTTGGTAGGTTGTCAGCACTTCTTTTCTTGTAAGAATTGTAAGAAAGACTATCACAAAATAAAAAGAGAGGTCACTTGAATAAAGACTAACCTCACACCACGTTGCTTTTTATTAAACCTATAAAATATCACATGGCGCAGCCGGTAAATTTCTAAGTTTTAAGCTACGTTTTGTTACGAACAAATATTTGAACGAGTTGATATGGACTTTCACAAACCCCAACAACTGTGTCTGGATGGAAATTTGCGCGAAAATTGGAAGAAATTCAAGACTCATTTCAAGATCTATGCTACAGCTACAAAAACGGACAAAGAAGAAGAATCTATTCAAATAGCAAGATTTCTAAGTTGTGCAATTAAGCTCTACAATACGTTCGCGTTTGATGAAGATGTAGAATATGAGGCAGTTCTTGCAAGATTCGAGGAATACTGCAACCCCAAAACGACAAACATCGTGTATGAACGTTTTTTATTTTATTCAAGGAATCAAAAAGAGGGGGAACCTTTTGAGCACTTCCTTAAGGATATATCGGCACTGGTGGATAATTGTACATTTGGTACAGAGAAGGAGTCCATGTTAAGAGACCGCATCGTGCTTGGAATTGGTGATGTAGCAGTGCAGTCTCAGCTCCTAAAACAAAGTGACCTTACCCTGGCAAAGGCAGTTGAAATTTGTCGGGTCGCTGAGATAATTGGGAATCAAATAAAAGCCTTGCAGGCAGAAGGAACAAATCAGCACAAGCAACAAGAGGTGGTACATGCAGTCAACAAAAACGAGGGCAGTAATCATGTCAATAAAAGTTCTGAAAAAAACACTTTAAATAAAAGTAGACATTCTAACTTTAATTCTAGATTTGTAAAAGCACATGCAAGTTCATCTGGGTATAGCCGAAACACAAATGATCAACTTGATAGGAAGCTTTGTGCGTACTGTAATCTGAATCACTTAAAAGGAAGATGCCCTGCTTACGGGAAAAAATGTGCTGTTTGCGGTACATTTAATCATTTTGCTTCAGTATGCCAACAAAAAACCAAACAGGTTAGTGATCTTGCGGTAAAATGTGATTCGGACTGTGAAAGTGATGATGTTCTCTTTGTGGATTCTCTCAATAATTTTGATAACAGTTCATCTTGGACAAAAAAATTGTTAGTGGAAAATAGTTTTGTTGAATTTAAACTTGATACCGGGTCCCAGGTTAACATTTTACCTAAACATTTATTATGTAGATTAAAGTCGAAGCCGAAGATAAGTGCATGTGAAGTTAGACTAGAAGCATACGGGTCTCAAGCATTACTGGGTCTTAAAGCATGTGTAGATTTAGGGCTTCTCGAGAGAATAGATTCTGTTGATAAAAACGACGCGTCCAAATTTATAGCAAAAAATATAGAGGTATTTTCAGGCTATGGGATATTTCCCGATAAATGCACAATAGATCTTAAAAATGATGCTAAGCCAGTGAGCAAACCGCCAAGAAGGTTGCCTATAAGTATCAGAAATAAAGTTCAGAGTACTTTAAATCAAATGTTGAGTAGGGGCATTATATCAAAAGTTGATGTTCCCTCAGAATGGGCGCACAATATGGTAGTAATTGAGAAAAAAGATATACAGGGTGTCCCGTAAGTAATGGATAACCCTGAAATGCCGCATAGTAGACTTTATGACCGTCCTGAAAACTGATAAAAAAAAGTTCTATCCCAACCACAAGAAAAGTTATATGCATTTTTTTGTTCAGTGCACTATTTTTTTTCTTACTTTACATTTTTGAATACCACGACTACAAGTGAATGAGTTCCATAATTTTTTTTTTGCAGGAATATTTTACATTACTTTTGCCAACACATAAGTAGAAGAAAATTATTATAACTGTTGGACTTCTTAGAGAAAAAAAGTATTTAACATTGAATTTCAATGCAAAATGTGAAAACAAATAATTTTTGAAAAAGTTAAATCATAGCTGGTATAAAAAAAATGCATGAATACCTGAGTGGCCAACTATTTTAAAAATATGCGCGTTAAATGCAGATTTCAAAATGGTATTACTCATTATTATATCTAGAGTCAATAGCAAGTTATTGGTAAAAATCTGCAATACTAGAGTAAATTTAGCAAAAACAAAAGTTTTCAAAATTATCACAGTAAACGTGAAAATAATACCAAGCGTTGAAAATAGCAGATTTTTGATTTATTGGCTGTTTTTACGATGTTGTCCTAATGATAAATCCCAGCTTTCAACTTCTTGGGCCGAATGCATTATTGATAAAAATGTCAAAAAAGTGCAAAAAACGGTTACATTTTCGAACTTGTTTTGAATTTTACTTGTTCTATTGGGCTTTAACAAACCCATCAAATATTTTGTTGGTTGTTATTAGTTTATTTGTTATTTTATCTAAACAAAAAGTTTTTGAGCCAGGTTTTAATCACATGATCACTTAGTAAGAAAACAAAAACAAAAATAGATAATTTTTTAATTTTTTTTTATTTAATACAAATGCTCAAACTGTTTTCCACCCACTCTTATACAGGTTCTGCACCTCCGAATAAATTAACGTCTTAGTGAACGTGCAAGGTTTTGCTCAGAAATTTGTAATGCAGCTGCCTCCACACGATTTCTTAGCTCCTCTAAAGACCTGATCGGCTTGCTGTATACGATTTCCTTAATGCATCCCCAATAAAAAAAATCAAGTGGATTTAGGTCTGGTGAACGGGGTGGCCATAAAATTGGTCCCAGACGTCCTATCCATCTGCCTGGATATCTGGCATTTAAATATGCCGGCACAGGCACAGCATAGTGTGCTGGACATCCATCATTTTGAAGCCAATGGGATTCCTTTAGTTCTTGAGGCACTTCTTCCAGCAAGGTTGGGAGATCATTTTGGAGGAACTCCAAATAACCTTGGCCAGTTAAAATCCCCGGCAACTCAAAGGGTCCAATTATTTTCCCATTGAGAATCCCAGTCCAATAGTTTATTTTGAATTGATACTGGGGCCTGTCTTCCCTCATGATGTTTGGGTTTTGTAGTGCCCAGAAGTGGAGATTATGGAGATTAGTGTAGCCATCTCTTTTAAATGTCGACTCATCGCTCCAAAGAATTTTGTCAAAAAAATGCGGATCTTCTTCAATTTTCATTATCATTTGTCGACAAAAACTCATTCTCGTTTCAAAATCTTGCGGCTGGAGAGTTTGCACCCGTGTTAGGTGAAAGGGATGATATTTATGTTTACTTATAGCACATTATGCGCAATCGTCTTTCCGATCCCAGTGCGTCGTGCTATTGCTCGGATTGATACTGTAGGATCTCGGTCAAATTCCGCAAGCACTAAGTCTTCGGTATCTCTAATAGCAACAAACAAAATATTTGATGGGTTTGTTAAAGCCCAATAGAACAAGTAAAATTCAAAACAAGTTCGAAAATGTAACCGTTTTTTGCACTTTTTTGACATTTTTATCAATAATGCATTCGGCCCAAGAAGTTGAAAGCTTGGATTTATCATTTAGACAACATCGTAAAAACAGCCAATAAATCAAAAATCTGCTATTTTCAACGCTTGGTATTATTTTCACGTTTACTGTGATAATTTTGAAAACTTTTGTTTTTGCTAAATTTACTCTAGTATTGCAGATTTTTACCAATAACTTGCTATTGACTCTAGATATAATAATGAGTAATACCATTTTGAAATCTGCATTTAACGCGCATATTTTTAAAATAGTTGGCCACTCAGGTATTCATGCATTTTTTTTATACCAGCTATGATTTAACTTTTTCAAAAATTATTTGTTTTCACATTTTGCATTGAAATTCAATGTTAAATACTTTTTTTCTCTAAGAAGTCCAACAGTTATAATAATTTTCTTCTACTTATGTGTTGGCAAAAGTAATGTAAAATATTCCTGCAAAAAAAAATTATGGAACTCATTCACTTGTAGTCGTGGTATTCAAAAATGTAAAGTAAGAAAAAAAATAGTGCACTGAACAAAAAAATGCATATAACTTTTCTTGTGGTTGGGATAGAACTTTTTTTTATTAGTTTTCAGGACGGTCATAAAGTCTACTATGCGGCATTTCAGGGTTATCCATTACTTACGGGACACCCTGTATATGTTTGGATCCCAAGGAACTAAATGAATGTATTAACGACGAACATTTCATAATACCCAAGTTTGAAGATTTCTGAACGGCAATGGGAGGAATGAAGTATTTCACTGTCTTAGATTTAATTGAAGGTTTCTGGCAGGTTGAGCTTACTGGAAGCTCTAAAAACCTAACTGTGTTTTCTACTCCATTTGGTTGCTACAGGTTTAATGTGTTGCCTTTTGGAATTAAGACAGCCCCAGAAAAATTTAAAAAACTCAACACTAAATACTTTGGGGATTTAAAGGGGACGTTTATATATATTGATGACATTATAGTTGGAGAGCATGACAAGAATTTAGCGGAAGTTATTAAAAGGACAAAGAACTACAATATTAAATTTAACCCTCGGAAATTGCAATTTAGAAACCAACAGGTAAAATATTTGGGTCATATTTTTTCAGCTATAGGTGTAACACCTGACCCAGATCGAGTTAAGGCAATCAAAATACTTGCTGAACCCAAAAATGTGAAGGATCTACAAAAAATTTTGGGAACCGTTAACTACTTAAGAAATTTTATTCCTCATTTAGCTGACCTCACACAACCCATGAGAGATCTCTTAAAGAAAAATTCACATTTTATGTGGACCAGTGTACATACAAGGGCATTAGACACAATTAAAGAAACCATTCAAAATACAAGTATTTTGCACTCTTTTAATCCAGGCATCCCTATAGTAATTCAATCCGATGCATCGAAGTACGGCCTGGGTTGTGTCCTTTTTGCAGGACGGGAAACCAGTGAGTTTCGCATCTAAAAGTTTGACAAAGACTGAAATGGCCTATGCTCAGATAGAGAAGGAGCTTTTAGGTATAGTTTATGCATGCACAAAGTTTAGTGAATTCATCTATGGACATAAGGTAACAGTCCAGACAGATCATAAACCATTATTATCCATCCTAGGAAAGCCCCTTAGTTCACATTATTCTGTAAGAATACAGCGAATGAAGATTAAATTGTTAAAATTTGATTTAAAGATTGAGTATATTCCCGGCAAAGATTTGCATGTTGCCGATCTTCTGTCACGTAATCCAGGTTCGGACACCAATATAGAGCTAGAGAGCATGTTGAAAGAATTAGTTCACAGCATAAGCATGAGTGACAGAGCACGTGAAAGGTATGTAGCAGAGACAGAAAAAGATAATATTTTATTAGAAATTAAAAAGTTATATGAACATGGTTGGCCAAATTCAAAGACTAAGTTGCCCGATCATCTGAAATTTTACTGGAATATTAAAGATTCTTTGTATGTGGAAGATGGCCTTGTCTTTTTTGAAGGTCGGGTTTTTGTCCCTGTTATAGCCTTAAAGATTATTAAAATTTGTTAGCTATTTGGAAGCACTTGTCTTTAGCAATAAAAGTGATGTACTTATTTAATATGGCGCAATATCCTCCTTCTTGCTTAGACATCCAACGTGGTAACATCATTGCGAAATAAAAGCAACCATTTTAAAATACAATTCTAGAAGTGTTTCTTTTCTTTCACACCACGAGTACAACAATTTGGCGACGAGGATTCGAATTGAAAGAAAATTGATACAAATTTTAATTTCATCGATTGAGCACATAATCATACATAATTACGAAATATGACTGGTGATGTTGCTGCGGGTGCTGCTGGTGTTGCTGCGGGTGGTCTTTCTGCTGTTGCTGCACCTACGTACGTCGGCGGAGTGCCGCCTAATTTCTCCATAGAATTCTTTGACGAGACTAAAAGTAAATTCGAACGCTGGTTGCAACGTCTTGAAGGAGCGTTTACAATCTTCAATGTCAAAGATTCTGTGATGAGACTTAATTACTTGCTACATTATATTGGGCCAAATACTTTCGATTTACTTTGTGATGGAATCTCCCCAGCGGTACCTGAAACCAAGACCTACGACGAGTTAGTCAACGTGCTCAAGGAGCATTACAATCCGCAGCCTTTAGAAGTAGCGGATTACTACAAATTTCACCATCGGGAGCAGTTGGAGGGAGAATCCGTCCGCGAGTACGTAGCCTCGTTGCGTAAAATGGCCATACATTGTAATTTTGGTACTTATTTGACAATTGCACTGCGAAACCAACTTGTTTGTGGCATTCGAGACAAACGAATAAAGGACCGATTGTTGGAAACAAAAGACCTAACGTTCGAGAGGGCGATCCAAATTGCTACGAGCCTAGAGATGTCACAACAAAATTCTACTCAACTAAACGAGACAGCAATTCATAAAACTTCAGTACATTCAATTAACTTTCATAAAAAAGATCGGAATGCTAAGATCCAGAGCAACCAGACGACGAGGAACAACAACAATCAACACTCATCAGAGAAGTTACACGTGTCAAATTTTAATAAAGGCCAAAGCCAAAAACAAATACATTGCTTCCGTTGCGACGCACGGCGCCCACCTTGCGAACAATTGCTCTCACATAAATACTATTTGTAACTTCTGCAAGATTCGCGGTCATCCGTCTAAAGTGTGTTTTAAAAAACAAAAAAAGAATAAGAAAAACAGTACAGTTAACCACTTAGAAGATGATTGCGAATTGATCAGTGAAGAACCAATAGCTTATATTAACACAATATGTGAGAGTAATGATTGTACAAAAAATCGAAGAAATACTTGCTGGGATCGAGGGTGTGGGAGTTTTTATTGACGACATTTGTATCACTGGTCCGGATAATGAGACACATCTCGCAAGGTTAAAACAGTATTTTCGCGGTTGTTTTCATTTGGATTACGTGTAAATTCTGAAAAATCACATTATTTTCAAGACTCGACTGAGTACTGTGGTTTTAAAATTGATAAAGACGGAATACATAAGACCGCAAGTAAAACAGAAGCGATTGTTAAAGCCCCTTGCCCAACAAATGTATCTGAGGTACGATCTTTGCTAGATTTAGTAAATTATTATGGACGATTTTTTCATAATCTGTCAGAGATTCTTGAGCCATTGCATGCATTGATTAGGAAAAATAATAAATTTAAATAAACATCAGAATGTGAAAGTGCTTTTTGGTGCATTACGCAAAAGATAAGCCGTTGTGTTTGTCGACAGATGCTTCGCCAGTGGGTGTGGGGGCAGTATTGTCCCACATATATCCAGATGGCACTGATAGACCCATCCAGTTTGCTTCACAAACGTTGTCAGTTTCGCAACGTAAATGGTCTCAAATAGACAAAGAGGCCTCCGCTATTATATACGGTGTTAAGAAATTTTATCAATTCCTTTTCGGTCGTCATTTTATTCTATTTACAGACCATAAGCCACTGGTACAAATTTTTGCGGCCGATAAAAGCTTGCCACACATGTCTGCTACACGTATGCAACACTACGCGATTTATTTGCAAGGACAAGCATTTAATTATACATTAAAGTACAAACGTTCAGAGCAAAATGGCAATGCTGACGCCATGTCAAGACTGCCGATTTCAACCAATGATTCTTTTAAGCTTGAAGAATCTGATTTATTTGAAATAAATCAGATAGAAACATTACCAATTACGGCAAAACAGATTGCAGAGGAAACTTCTAGAGATTTTTTACTGAGTAAATTATTGAAAGGGATTCAAACGGGGACTCAACTTCAAGCTCACGTACGATTTGGCGTTGACCAAAATGAATTTTCTATACAAAGTGGTTGTATAATGCGAGGTTTGCGGGTCGTTATCCCAACTAAATTTAAAAAAAAAATTCTTGAAGATTTACACTCATCACATTTTGGGGTAACCAGAATGAAAGAACTAGCACGTAGTTTCTGTTGGTGGCCAAAAATTGACCACCAAATTGAAGAGTTTGCTAAAAATTGTTCAACTTGTTGTAAATATCAAAATAACCCACCAAAAGTAGAAACCCATCATTGGTGTTATCCATCAAAACCTTGGGACCGGGCCCATTTGGATTTTGCAGGTCCGTTTTTGGGCGTTTATTTATTACTTTTTGTCGATGCGTTCTCCAAATGGCCTGAAGTACATATCTTGAAAAATATAACGACCGATACAACCATTCCAATTTTGAGAAAAATTTTCGCTACTTTTGGGCTACCAAAAGTTATTTGCACTGAAAATGGCAGTCAATTCACGAATATAAAATTTAAACAGTTTTGCGACTCGAATAATATCGTACACAAACGAACTGCACCATATCACCCTGCCACAAATGGTCAGGTAGAGCGTTATGTTCAAACGTTAAAAAACAAATTGCGTTGTCTTAAAAACAAAAACGAAGATTTAAAAGTTAAATTAAATAATATTTTGTTCCAATACCGAATTACACCGCACCCTGTTACAAAAAAGTCCCCATCTGAAGTATTATTTAATTATCCTGTTCGAAATAAATTTTCGTTATTATTGCCAGAGAAAAAAGATAATGTTCAACCATTCAATGAAGATATTAATAGTAGAAGTTTTTCAAAGGGAGAAAGAGTGGCTATTAGAAATTACATTGGCAAGGAAAAATGGAATTTTGGAGAAGTTAATGAAAAAACTGGTTTATTGCATTATAATATTAAACTAGATAATGGTAAAGTTGCGTTCCGGCACGTCGATCAAATCAAAAATGCAGGCAGCCAAGTCGTTGATGGTAATCCCCAGTTCCCGAGTGAAAGTTCGGAGGAGCACCAACAACTTCCGGTACCAGTAAATCAAGAAATCGATAAAGATATAAAGGAAAAACAATCAGACCCTGTTCCAAACGTTTCCGAAAACAAACTACAATTTATACCACGAAAAAGTAATAGAATTCGGAAACCTGTGGATAGGCTGACATATTATTAATGATTTGAAATAATCAAAATGAATCGTAAAATAATTTAATTAAGTATAATCATAAAGACTTATAAATTAGAACTAAGTTTTGCTGTTACTTGTATTTAAATTTGAAATTATCTCATTTATATTTGTAAGTAAATTTTTAAATTTGTTGAATTATGATTTTGAAATATGTTCAGTTAAAATAATACCATTTGGATGTATAACGAAGAATTTGTTTCCCTTGAAGAGAGTAAATTGTTATAGCCTTAAAGATTATTTAAATTTGTTAGCTATTTGGTAGCACTTGTCTTTAGCAATATAAGTGATGTACTTATTTAATATGGCGCAATATCCTCCTTCTTGCTTAGACATCCAACGTGGTAACATCATTGCGAAATAAAAGCAACCATTTTAAAATACAATTGTAGAAGTGTTTCTTTTCTTTCACACCACGAGTACAACAGTCCCCAGAGAGCTTAGAAACGAAACATTGAACAAGCTTCACGAGAATCATTTTGGCATCACAAAGACTATTTCGAGAGCTAAGACACTGTTTTATTGGCCTAACATGGGAAACGATATTCAAAAGTTCATAAGCAGATGTCCTATTTGTGAGTTACACAGTAATGTTAATAATAAACACCCAATGCTAACACGACCTACACCGGATTTTCCATACCAAAGAGTAGCTACTGATATACTTGATTTCAAAAGTGATTCTTTTCTGATTATATTGATTAGATAGATAGATAAGATAGATAGATAGATAAAAGATTTTATTAATAATTCATTGTTTACAAAATCAGTACAAAATTTTTCACAAAATCTTAATAATGTAATGTTAATATTACAGTATTATTGACATAACTTTTATTGTTGTCTGTCAGGTTGGCCAAATATATACTAATATAAATCTTATTATAAAATTATTGAAATAATAACTACAACGTTATTTTTTACATTTCGTATTCCAATTAATCATTATTCATTACTTATTCTTTTCTTTTTTTTTTTTTTTTATTAACAAAATTCATTTAATAATAACTCTCTATACTTTAAACAATAATTTAAAAAACTGAAGAGAGATTGAAAATTTTTGCCGTTTAAAATTTCATAGAGGTCTTCTGAAGAAAGTACATTTTTACCGAAACATATAAGTCTAGAGTTCTTGAAAACTGGGCATCTGCCAATAAAATGGTACGTGTTTTCCACTTCATCTTGATTGCAAATTGTGCAAATACCGACTGTATTTTTTTTGAAAGCTTTGGCGTTAATATTGAGGAGCCCACCCCTAGCTTTGAGAACGAGGCTAACCAAATGGAAAGAATTTTCGTCGGAAAAATATGGTTTAGAGTATTCGAGTTGAGCGTAAAAATCATGGAATTGTGAATTTCTAGCACTACTGATGTTTTCCGAGGTTTCGAAATTTATCAACCTTTCAATAATATTTTCGTGCAGATCGTTCAAGGAAGATGGAGAAGAAAAACAGTTAGTATCTATATCTAAACCTAGGTTACTGCATATATCTCTCCATTCGCGGGCCCAATAAATGTTTACAGCGATTGTCTCCTCCGCAAGGATACGTGTTAATCTGGATCTAGGCAGTTTAAGAGTTTTTCTTATGTAATTAAAATGGAGTCGTAGAGTTAGAACATAAAGAGAGTGAAGTCCAGTTTCTAAATGTAACATATAGTTGGGGGTGTTACTGGGGAGGTACAGCATTTTTTTTATGAAAAACCGAAATAGTTTTTCAACCTGCTCAAATCGCTTGTAGCCCCAAACCTGAGTGCCATAAAACATAATTGATTTAGCTGCAGTGTCAAAAATCTTAAGTTTTTTAGAAATTACTATTTTAGAGTTTTTAATATAATATGACCAATTTGCATTAATTGCATTTTTTGAAACAACCAGCCTAGAGTCGAGATGTTTATTAAAAGGCAAATTATAGTTAAGTATAACACCCAGATATTTATAATGGTTTACTATTTCAATGGGGTTCTCTCCATAATTCCATTTAAGATTCTTAGAAATTCTTGCACCATCACGGAAAACAACTATCTTTGACTTGTTTAAGTTGATAAGTTGCAAATCAGCAGGGCAGTTAGAGAGCAAGACGAGATCATCTGCATAAAGTAAAATCTTAATCACCATATTCGCCACAAACACCCCACCGGGTAAGTCTTCATGAAGGTCATTCAGATAAAGAGCAAATAGAAGTGGGCTTAACAAACACCCTTGCTTTACGCCCTGGCTAACCAAGAAGTACTCCGACAACGATGTTTGATCCCACACCCGACATGTTGTGTTCTCATAAAGCTGTTGAAGGATTCTGATGACCTTTGAGGATAATCCGAAACAAGAAAGTTTATAAAATAATGAATTTCGTGGAATTAAATCAAAAGCGCAGGAAAAGTCCACAAAGAAAGCGAAAGTGTTTTTCTTTTTCTTGCGGTTAAGTTGTACAATACTTGTGAGGTTGAAAATATTGTCGGTCGTTGAGTACCCTTTACGGAAACCTGCCTGGAATTCACTGAGGATACTATTACAGTCAATCCAGCTATTAATCCTATTAAGGATAATACCAGTGAAAATTTTATATATTGAATCAAGTAGCGAAAGACCACGATAGTTCTCAACACAATTTGGATCCCCTTTTTTGTAAAGTGGAATAATAATTGATTTACGAAAAGAAGAAGGAATGCATTCGGTGAGATAAATTTGATTGAATAGACACAGAACTTCTTCTAAAAAACAAATTGGAGCATTTTTGTAAAATTCATAGCTCACTCTATCCTCACCCGGCGCTTTTTTATTCTTTGCTCTTTGTATTACATGCAAAAGCTCCCACATATCAAAAGGAGAGTCAAGAAAGTTAACTATTTTTTCTGGCATAGCCCAAGAGAAATGAAGATCATTTACAGATTTTGAAAAAAGTGACCTAAAATATATCATAAAGTCTTGACTTTTAAGATTACCATTTTGTTTTGTTTTACATTTCTTCATCGAGTTAGCTAACTTCCACCAATCACTAGCATTCCTAACTGTGTTAAGCTTTTCAATGCTTTTGTATGCAAAATTGATTTTTTTATTTTTGCAGATACCTAAGTACTTAGACCGCCTCTCTATGTAAAGTCTTTTATATAATCCGATATTATATTTTCGGTAAAGATTGAGCTGTTTTAACATCCTATTTCGAGCGCGAAAACATTCATAGTCAAACCATTTATTTTTTGGAATAAAACGTTTACAAGCCTTACCCTTACCGGCAGCAGTGTTAATTTTGTACAGGAGGGAGCTGACTTTTTCTTCTACTGTCATATTTGAAAAAATATAACGGCAGTTAGATAACCGACTGAGAATAACTATATATTTTACACGATTATTTTCGGACCAGTAGAGTTTTTGAGGGAGCACCAATTGCGTAACATTCTCATTGTGGGTTGAAGGGAAAGAGAGGCGCAGGCTGAGGGGCATGTGATCAGAAAAAGCTTTGCTTGCTACAGAAAAATGTTCAATCAAAGGTAAAAAATCAAACGAGCATGCGCAATAGTCTATGACTGAACTACCTGAGGCACCACAGAAGGTAAACTCACCATTCATATCGCCAAACGTTCTGCCATTGATGATCACCGCACCTATGTTTTCAAAAAGATCTAGTAATTTCTTTCCTTTTGTGTCTATGGTTTTATCTTTAGATACTCGTATCTCAGAGGCAATGGGAGTACTACTCAATAAACACTTGTCAACAAATTGGGCCTCAGCCGTCCGAGCATTTAAATCGCCAAGTATACAAAAAGACTCAAAATTCATATTTTTTAAAAAGCTTTCAAATGTATCAAAATCGGCCGCCCAATTTGTTTTGTTAGAACCATTTAAATATCGAGGTATGAAATGGAAATTCGCGTCACCAAACTTAGCAGCCAGAACAACATTACCAGAAATTTCAAGAAATCTAAACGAAAATTTATCTTTTTAGTTTTTTTTGAAACCGAACAAACAACCACCAATAGCGTGGCCAGCACTATGAAACTTTATAGCATCATTCCAATACAAATAAAAATCACTAAAATAAATTGAAAAATTACTTCTTTTATCATTCAAAATATTGGTTTCGTATAAGAAAAAAACATCAAATTTATTTATGTAAGATAGAAAATTACTAAAAATAAGTTTACTCTTTAAGTTTGCTACATTATACGACAATACCTGACAGACATTATTTGGTTGCTAATTTTTAGACTGATCATTAGATGAGGCTTGCAGCACAGGAACTTTAGCATTAGATTTAGGCGTCTCTCTTACAATTATATCACAAGTGAATTTGGCTTTTGTGACAATCCCTCGGAGAAATTCGACGTCCTGGATCTTTGCAGCTTCGACTTTTCCGTTGTTCCAAGTAAACTGAATATCGTTAACGTAGATACAGAATTCTCCAAAACGAACTTTTATTTTGTCTCCTACTTTTGTGATGTTTTTTCCTAGTTGACGTAATTGGAATCTCTTATTACGTTCATCAGCCGTGTAGTCTTTTTGTACAAAGATGGTAGTTCCTTTAAGGTGCCGCTTAGCTGCAATTATATTGTTGACTTGTAGGGCTGAGTCTAACGAGAACACGAACGACTTTCCACCATGAACCGGTCTTGATTCCTTAACGATTGCTGGGGTGTTCAGAACATTGGAGCACAGATCATTGAATTCGGCAACAGCTAATTGAGCGTTTGTGTTACTTAACCCACTGACAACAATGTTTGCACGACGAGATGATTTGTCAATGAACTCTAATCTATTTTTCATTGCCTGTAACTCTTCTTTAAGATGTGTGTTCTCTGAACGCAGGTGCTGAATCTCCATACTGAGTGGCTGTAGGTCGTCTTTACGTGCGACGTCATGCAGTTTCAGGTCCATAGCAGCGCTGAGCTTGGAGTCAAACACAGTCCATGAAAAAAAATCAGTAATGGGAGCAAGCAGAGATGGAGTCGGCTGGGTGTTATTATTCGACTGGTTCTGGCTCGGCGAAGGAAATGACATTGTTGTTGAGTTTAATAATAATTGTTTTTTTGCGACAATGGAAGCACTTTGGTCAGGTGAAGTTTCTTGGTACATGCGCTTTTTGTGAACTTCCATATATTTTGAGGTTATGTTTAGTCGCACAAACACTTTTCTTTATTTTCGCCAGAACAACACTTTTTCATGAATTATTTCATTGAACTTGGGTAAACAATAGTTTAAAGTTTCTGATAATAAAGTTTTTATATTTTTATTATATAAAATAATGATTATTTAAGGAATCTTGAACAAGACGTAATTAATTTGACGTGTGACGTTTATAAGCGCAGAGTTGCCAACCCAATTAAATTTAATTAAAGTTTGAATTGGAAGTGATTTGTGAAAAGTGGTAGCATTTTGTTTAAATTTTAGTTACTCAAAAGTCACAGTGACAGATTTTCTGTTAGATGAAAATAATGACTTTGAGAAACTTAATTTCTTAAAGAAAAAAAAAAGTGATAGAAATAGGACGCTCTACCCCTGCTTTGAGCTTATCTATTAAATTAGAAAGCAAAGATTTTTGTTTTTTTTTTTCAATTTGATTTAAAATAAACAAACGGATGTTAAAAACGCCAAAAGAGAAATAGAATGTTTTGAGTCTTGGCTTGGCTCTGATTTCTTAGAGAAATTTGAATCAATTTTCGAAAGTTTAAACGGTTGCGCAGAACCGCCACGAAAAAGAAGATTACATGAAATAGATTCAAAAACGAGCTATAAACGCCTTTTTATAGAAATTAAAGATAATATTATAGGTCAACTAAATATAAGATATAAATCTTTTACTAATTTAGTATTCTTAGATTTCCTTAATAAATCGAAATATGATTCTTTTGTAGCAACAATTCCGGATGAAAAAATATCTTCTTTAATAAATATTTTTCCTGGAATATTCGATTTTGGGGCTTTAAAAAATTAACTTCAACCCCTTCGTCACCTTGAAGTTGTAGCATTCCATAAACATTTAAAGAATGATATGTTACGTGACACATTTCCACACATTTTTAAATTGAGTAGATTGTTTTTAAAACATCCGATAAGTGTTGGTTCAGTTGAGGTATCTTTTTTAGCTCTCAATAGAATACATACTTATGTAAGAAACGCCCAAGGACAAAGTACACTTTCCGATCTAGCATTCATTTTACAAGAAAAGCAGCTTCTCCTTAAAATTAAAAGTAAACCCGACTTTTACGAAAAAAAAGTGTTGAAGTTCCTTTTTTTCTTTTTGTATTCATTTTAATTTATTCAAAACATTGCATTTTCATCTGCCAAAAAGGTTTCTTTCGAAGCCGCTTTTGTTATGCTTTAAGATCATTGAAACTTAAATATGAAATGACTTGAGGTACACTGCCGCTCATCTGAATAGGTTCACAAATATTTTCAGCTCACTGTTGGCCCCCTTCATATGTATTGCAATGACACATCTATGGATAATGGTCTTGCTTCAAACTTGACCAACACCCATTCAATAAAATTCAAGTTAAAAATTAAAAGACGAAAGCGTATTAGAAAACTAAACCAAATTATTTATTAATTTTAAAGAAAACAAGATTATTCTATGAAAATCTAAGAACGAATGACAAAAGTAAAATTCTCAATAATAAAATGAAATTTCAAAGGTTACTACGATAGTTTATTTAAATAGAGTGATTCGAATGCATTGTTTTGAAACTGAGTGAAATGAAAATTTTGAATAGTGAAATAAATGAATGATAATGATAATATATGTATAGCTGCTACACATCTTTTTTATATATGTAATGAAAAAGCATCATTATGTGCTTGTTTTGTAAGAAAAAAACATTGTCTTAAAGCTTACCGTTATTCTCCCACGGTAGTTAGACTAAATGTATTCAAATGGCTCATCTAAATAGGTTCAACAGCAAAAATTGCAATTTGCGTTGAGTTGCGTGTTAATTGTAATCGAAATTTTATCTGTCAATAAAGCTAGTGTGTTTTCCTATTAACGGTGAAAATGGGTTGCGAAAAATCTTTAAGCGAGGAAGAAAAATGCAAAATAAAAGCATTTCGGGAATCAGGTCTAAGCCAACGACTTATAGCGAAGAAAATTAAAAGAAGTCAAAATTTGGTAAGCAGTTACTTGCGAAATATCCAAAATTATGGAAAAAACATGAAAGGAGGAACTTATACGGCCACATCAATGGCTGATAGAAGTGCTATCATCAGAGCAGCTTCTAATTCTCATGATTCCGCGTCAAAAATAAAAATAAAAACCGTAGTCAAATGCAGTTTAGCTACGGTAAAACGCGTTATTAAAAGTGCTTCTCATTTGAAAAGAAAAAAAATCATAGAAAACCACCACTTAACGAATCTAGGAAAGAAATTCGTCTCCAATTCTGTAAAAAATACATGTCGTGAAAGTCAGAGTGGTATAGTGATTTTTTCAGATGAGAAAAAGTTCAATTTAGAGGGCCCTGACGGCTATAATTATTACTTGCATGACCTACGAAAAGAGGAGCATTATTTAAGTCGGCTGCATAGCTGTGAAGGCAGTGTTATGGTGTGGGGAGCTATTTCCTTCTACGGAGCCTTGGAGCTCCAATTTGTTATATCGAGAAGGAATGCGAATTCTTTTAAAGGTGTGCTAGAAAAGGCCTTCCCACAGATTTCTGACCTGTTTGGACCAATATCGTGGACATTCCAACATGATAATGCCCCTATCCATACAGCGAGGACAGTAAGGCAGTGGATTGATAGTCAAAATGTGGAGATGCTGAGGTGGCAAAACTCATTAATCATTATTAACTTCTGTTAAATAATCATACAATACAAAAAGGTAAAATAAATCTTTGAATTCAAATCATTTTTATTGTTTTATTCCATTTCACCCGTTGAACCTATTCAAATAAGCCAAAAAAAATGCTTGTTTTTATGAATACATTTAGTCTAGCTACCGTGGGAGAATAACGGTAAGCTTTAAGATAAATTTTGTTCTCTTAAAACAAGCACATAATTATGCTCTTTCATTACATATGTAAAAAAGATGTGTCATTGCAATACATATGAAGGGAGGCCATCAGTGTTGTTAAAATATTTGTGAACCTATTCAGATGAGCGACAGTGTATAACAAAATTGGCTTGAATGTTCAAACTTGTAAGGCATTATTACCAAAAATGCACTTTATTTTTTTTTATCTTACTTGTAAAAAGAATATTACTCAAAGAAAACACTTTGACCGTAAAAAAGTAAGTCAATTTCTGATATTCTTTTCTAGTCGCTCATTTTTCTCCGAGTTACCTTTAGAAATAAGTCACGCCTCGCCACTAATATACATATATCTTTAATTTATTCAA
This sequence comes from Eupeodes luniger, assembly GCA_951509635.1. Lineage (NCBI taxonomy): Eukaryota > Metazoa > Arthropoda > Insecta > Diptera > Syrphidae > Eupeodes > Eupeodes luniger. Next base: position 173,969,945 of record OX608073.1, on the reverse strand, counting down.
TTCCAAAATTATTAAATCTATCTGGAGCCCTAAAATACGAACTAAAAAACTTCAAAAGAACAATACAATTTGTGTGCGGTGTGTGCCCCAATATTAAAAAAAAAAAAAACGAATTTACGATTCGTATAAAAATAGATACGTGATTTAAATTGTGCAAAAAAATCGTTTTTAATCACGGATTGATTTTTGAACAAATTAAAGCCTAGTACGCTGCTGATGCGAAACGAAATTTCCCATACAAAAATGACATGACGAAATCATAAACGAAAAATTTCGTTGTGCTTTTCGTTTTTCAGTACGCTGCTGAACGACGAAATGTGACATTTTAGTGGAGAGCTGTACTAGATTTCTTAGTACAATTCTCCACTCTTTTCGTTCTCAATTTAATTGCCCAGCACATTAATTGTTTGCGAAATTTTGACGTTTAATTTTTTTATTGAAACAAAAAAATTGTTTGCTCGTGACTTTCGGTTTTGACTTTGATTTATATTTGATATAAAATTTAAAATAAAATGGATTTGTTTAATGTGTTCCAACATTGCATTTCTGAATCGGAAACTCAGGATGTTATTGGTGATGTGCAACAAGTGATGAAGACAAGCAGTGAAATTCAACTTCCAGACAGAACTCTCCACAAATATTTTTCCGCTGTGGTTTTCGTTTTTATTTCGCTCTGCACTTGGAGACCACCGACAAATTTCGTTTCGCATCAGCAGCGTACTAGGCTTAACTTAAAAACTAATTAACTTAACTTAAATTTAACTTAAAACTAATTTATGAACAAAGTGTCCAACAAAGACACTAACAAATCTACATTATCAACGATCATCAACGTGTCGTCGTCGGCAGCAGCATCAGTAGCAGTTGCAGACAAGCAGTAAGTCTTGCTTTGTGTGTTGTAAACTTGTCCATTTGATTTCTTCGTCATTTCTGTCAAATTTAAAAGAAAATTAAATATTATTATGGCTGAAACCAAAAATTTCAAATATGGTGAGCTACAAAAAGATCTTTTAGCTAAGGTGATAAGGGTTCTTACCAATTTTAAAAAGTCTCCAAAAGACCGTAAGGTAAAAGCATATGCTTCAGCTAGTCTAAGCAAGTTAGAAGAAGATGTTCTTTCGGCAAAAACTTATAATGAAGCCATCATTGGGGGTGGTATGCTGGAAGAAGAAATGAAAGTTGAAGATCTAAAGGTAGTATATGAACAAATCAACGAAATATACCTCGAAAAATCGTCATCAATGGTTACGACCCCTCCAATCCTAGGGGCTCCGCCCAGTAATATAGCTGCACCATCGACGTATTCGGGGATAAGACTTCCACGAATCGATTTGCCAAAATTCGATGGTTCATATACTACCTGGCGTGCATTCCACGACAGGTTTCATGCTCTTATCCATAATAACAAGAGTATTGAAGACATCGATAAGCTTCATTTTATCCAGTCGTGCTTGACTGGTGATGCACATTGGTTTTTGCAGAATTTTTCTGTGGAGGCTTCCAGCTACGATAAAGCTTGGGATTTGTTGAAAGATCGATACGATCATAAGCGCATTCTGGTACACACTCAAATGCAAACGCTTTTTGGTCAATCTGCTTTATCTCGTGAGACTGCTACGGGCCTGAAGGATCTTTTGTACACAACAAAAGAATGTTTTCACACGCTTGAAAAAAATGGATGTACCTGTTTCCAGTTGGGACACCGTTCTTATATGGTTCCTTTATCAGAAGCTTCTACACTCTTGTCAAAAGCTATGGGAAGAAAAATTAGGTAATAGAAAAGATTTGCTTACATTTAAGGAATTTACAGAGTTTTTGGAGATCCGTTTTCGAACTCTTGAAGTTATTGGTCAAAAGGAGCATGACGCAGCATTCCGGACTAAAGAGAAGCCATTTTTAAAAACGAGGCCACGCGTACAACCAGCTAAGATGAAAGTCATGCATGCAAAGCAGGTCGTCAAACAGCCATCCAAAAAAGCAGACTGTTGACTGGCCATCTCCCGACTTATCGAGTGGTACCTGGCATTTGGAAACATTTGAAATGCCTTTCTTTAGCTGATCCTCATCTCTATGAGCCTGCACCCATAGATTTACTGCTCGGTAGTGAAGTTTGCGCCGAAGTACTCCTTCCTGAGATAAGACCTTCAGAAAATGGAGATGGACCTATAGCACAAAACACAGAACTGGGATGGGTTGTGTTCGGGAAAGTTTCAGCCGAAATTTCAGAGCAAGTTCGAAGCTTCGTTTAAATTACTGACCTGAGTTCGCAGTTGGAGAAGTTTTTGGAGATGGAGAGATGCCTTTTCAGAAGCATGATACTGAAGAAGACACTGCTTGCGGCAATCATTTTGAGCGACACACAACACGTTTACCTAACGGGCGTTACGAGGTAAAGTTACCGTTTAAAGGTGAAAGGTATCCAGCAATGGGATCTAGTAGAGAAAACTTTCGAAGATTTCTACATCTTGAAAAGAGGCTAGATTCGAATCCAAAGCTGGCTGAAGCCTACAAAAAATGCATCGAAGAATATGAAGAGCTTGGTCATATGGAAGAGGTAGATGTCAATGATGCGGTGTTTCAATCCCCATTCCACTATTTCTTACCACGCCATGCGGTTTTCAAAGAGGCGAGTTATAGAACCAAACTGAGGGTAGTATTCGACGCTGCAGCGAAAACTTCTGATGGCAAATCTCTCAACGATTGGTTGCTTGTGGGTCCAAAATCGCAATCAAGTATCATAGATCTTGTTCTAAAATTGCGGACTTACCGAGTAACTTTCACGGCCGACATCGAAAAGATGTATCGACAAATATTCGTCAATCAATCAGACCGATATTACCAGCTTATTATGTGGAGAGATAAGAAGACGTCACCTGTAAATATTTTTAAAATGAATACGGTTACTTTTGATACAGCAAGTGCACCATACCTTGCTATCAAAATTTTGAAAAAGGTAGCTGATGATGAAAATGAAAATTTTCCTGAGGGGGCGAAGGCTGTCCGTGAAGACATGTACGTCGACGATCTTATAAGTGAAGCTGAAACTATTGAAGAAGCGCGGAAGAAACGTGGCGAAGTAAAGCAACTTTTGGCAACAGCGGGACTCAAACCCAGAAAGTGGACAAGCAACACGAAAGAACTCATCGAAGATATTCCAGTTCCAGGATAGAGAACTTGATTTTGAACTTCCGTTTAACCTGTCAAGCCATGTCAAGACTTTAGGCATCAAGTGGTTCCCCATCGATGACTTCTTTTCGTATCAAAATCTTCAACCTGCAACAGAATCAACGACAAAAAGATCTATTCGATCCTTTGGGTTGGATCTCACCATGTATCATCACTGCAAAGCTTATGATGCAGCGTTTATGGGAGCTTGGCTGCGACTGGGACGAGCCAATTCCAGCTGCTTTGAAGAAAGATTGGGATGCTTTTCTCCGAGAAATCCATCTGATCGAACGGCTGCGGATTCCAAGAAGGATCCAGTTGAGCAAGACTAATAAATCGATCGAGCTACATGGATTTTGCGATGCTTCTATGAAAGCTTACGGTGCAGCAGTGTACGTACGAGTCCTGGATAGTAAAGGCAAAATTCATGTCAATCTTCTTTTGTCAAAGACAAAGGTAGCACCAAATCAACGAACAATAACTCTACCTCGTCTTGAACTTTGCGGCGCAGTAGTGTTGGCAGAGTTGTTATAATACACCAAGGAAATTCTACCAATTCCAGATGTCAAGATGTACGCATGGACAGATTCCACAATTGCACTGGCCTGGATACGTGCCACTCCCGCCAAATAGACCACATTCGTATCCAACCGTGTGTCGGAAATCCAGCGATTAGTAGGGATCGATTGCTGGGGACATGTCGCAACGCTTCATAACCCAGCCGATCTGGCGTCCAGGGGTGTATATCCATCGGAACTGGAGTCACTTACGTCGTGGTGGAACGGTCCAGAGCTTCTGCAAAAAAATGGGTATTCGATCTTCCAGATCAACCCATCGAAATAGACGTTGTAGAAGAACAACGTACAATAAAGGCATTTAGTATAAAATAAATAAATAAATAAATAAATTGGGTGGCGCAACAGTCCTTTTGAGAACTAGGGCCTAGTGACTAACAACTCTCAACCAATCCTGTGTGCGAGTACTGTTGTCAGGGATGGAGGGGACCTACAGTTTTAAGCCGAATCCGAACGGCAAATTTGTCATGAAAAGACAAGAATTACTCTTGGAGAATTTGTCAGTTCCTCGCAAGAGGCAGTACCCGTGAAAAAAACTTTAGATGGCATAGGCAGGGATCGAACCCAAGACCTCTGGCACGACAGTCCAACGCACTAACCATCATGCCACGGGTACTACAAAGGCATTTAGTATGCATGCGATAAAAAGTGATAGCATATTACAAACAATCTACAACTTTTCGAGTCTTCTCAAGGTTATTAGAATTATCGCCACCTGTTATCGTTTCATAACAAAATGTCGACCCAAGTTGGGACCTAATACAAAATTACTTAAACCAAAAGAGTTGGAAATTGCCCTTCTATTCATCGTCAAAGCAGCACAAAAGGAAATGTTTGAAACCGAAATTCAACTAATTCGTGAAAACAAAACACCAAAAGCCTTACGGGCGTTAAACGTGTTCATCGATGCTAACGGAGTCTTAAGAGTTGGGGGACGTTTGGAGAACTCTCTGCTTCGCTACAAATCTCAACATCCAATATTGCTCCAAAACAACCATCACTTTTCGAGTTTGGTTGTTCGAGATGCTCATAAGAACACATTTCAGGGCGGTATCCAACAAATGATAAGCTACATTCGACAACGATACTAGATTGGACAAATAAGAAGAAGCGTTAAATACCAACTGCAAAGATGCCCTTCATGCTATCGCCAAAAGGCGTCCTAAATGCAGCAGTTAATAGGAAATTTGCCTGCAGCGAGAGTACGTATGTCTCGACCGTTTAGTCATACCGGCGTTGACTATGCAGGTGCAATCGATATCAAAGGTTACTTTGCAATTTCTATCTACTTAGCAACTAAGACTATTCACTTGGAAGTCGTTTCAGATCTCACAACACAAGCGTTTTTAGCAGCACTTAAAAGATTTACTGCCAGAAGAGGAAGCTGTGTGAAGGTATATAGCGACTGCTGAACTAATTTTGTTGGCGCTCACAACAAATTAGCAAAAATGTTGAAAGAAGCACAATACGATTGGAAGGAAATTGCGGAAGAATTTTCAAATCACGGTACAGATTGGCATTTTATTCCCCCAGCTTCTCCACACTTCGCTGGGTTATAGGAAGCGGGTGTGAAATCGGTCAAGTACCATCTAAAACGAGTTGTAGGAACAGAAAGGCTAACATTCGAGGAGCTCGCGACGCTTCTAGCACAAATAGAAGCGTGTCTGAATTCGAGGCCCCTTTGCCCTCTTTCCGACAGCCTAGACGATTTCAATGCACTCACGCCCGCGCACTTCCTAGTCGGCAAATCGTTACACGCTATACCACAAGGCGAACTCGATAACAACATAACGCATAATGATCGATGGAAACGTGTCCAAGCTCTATCAGAAGGGTTTTGGCGGAAATGGAATTCTGAATATCTCGCAAGGCTTCAGCAACGACCAAAATGAACACAAGTCAAAGGACCGCCGAAAATAGGAGACTTAGTTCTTCTTAAAGATGAACGACTTCCATCGATCTACTGGAATCTCGCAAGAATAGAAGAAATCCATACCGGATCGGACGGGTTGATACGCGTCGTGACGGTAAAAACACAAACCGGGCAATTGAAACGGCCAATAACAAAAATCTGCCTGCTACCATCGAACAAAACTGCAGAACAAATAGCCATCGTATAATATTGAAAGATGCACTTAAATAATTGAACAATTAAAATGGTAATATTTATTAATAAAACAAAATCAATATAACAAATTATCAAATAAGTTCATTAAAAAAATTTAAAAAAACAAAATTCACTAAAATAAAAGAAAAACACATAAATTATAATTTTATTACTTTATTTATTCATGTTGTCTAAATTAATATATACATATTCATCTTTTCATTCGAAAAACAAATAAATTTTTCCATTTTGTATTAAAACTCTAAACAAACAACTCTATAAATTATACAAAATAATTATATGTCAAATGGAGTTTCAAACACCATCCACAAGCTTAAAATAAACAAACTACTGTCAAACACTTGGCACTAAAAAATGTCAAAATCACCGAAACGCGAAAATTACAACATAGAATAAAACAAAAATAATAAATATAATAAAACAAAAATAATAATATAACAAGCATATCCAAAATGTCATATCGCTTCAAAAATAATTTAATAAAATATTTGAAATAACGCTTTAATTCCAAACCGAATAAATATGTACATATGTATTTCATAACACTTGATCATAAACCGAATCACATTTGAAACCAAAAACACACCAATTGAAAGTCATCGTAATAATTCGCCAACAAAATTATATCAAGTTAACACAACAATGATTGTCACAAATAATTTCAAAATTAACCTCTGGGAATTAATGATTATTGTATTTGAACTAAGTACAAAACCAATATAATTTCCTTTGTTTGGTTTTGTTTTTGTAATTTTCACAATCATTTTAACCCGAATGCAAATGTAAACAAACTCCCCGCATTCCAAATGGAAATCGAATTCGGTATAACTGGAAACAGTCAAATTTTGGTTGTTATATACTTACTTGTACATAAGCAACCCACGCCGCGATTCACACAATTATGTACATACATATGTATAGTTAGTATTAACTTCGTATATTTAATTTTAAAAATTAACGGCATCGTAAGCCAATTATTTGATTTATATGTACATATTTCAAAACAAATCAATTAATATTTGAAAACAAAAAATACCATATATTGCACATATACCAGCCATACAAACATACACCGCGGTCGCTACCAACTTACGCCATACGAATATAAAACGCGCGATAGCGGCAATGGATTTTATGAAATCCATTTACATCTATACACACCACGCACAATTCACTCATCAAACTTACCTGAATTAAGCGATGATAATTGATAATCAACGAACGCACGAATTAATTTATTTTTCAATTAAAACAACAAAAAAAAACGATCACCGACGTGCACAAAAATCAGCCAAGATGGATACACACTTACTTACTACAAATACAAAACAACCCGATGCACCATGAATGAAATCAACAATAATATTTTAATGAATAAAAAGAATAAAAAATTACATACAAATTTCTCCTGTTTGTTTTGTAGTCTCTGTAGTTGAGTTTGTCTTTTGTATTTGTTTTAATGTCAAAATATAACCAGTTTTAAATTTTGTCGAGGTATTCATTAGAGGCGCCATGCTCAATGAAGCCAAGAGGACACCTGAAGCAAAGTTAAAAGTCGTCGGCATATAGATGACAGGAACAGTTTTTAATCAAACTTGGAAGTTCATTGACATGTGTATGTGTCTATTAGTATATCATGGTATTAACGGAGATGTTTATGCTGGAGATCTTGTTGAAGATTAATGTTAAGGTGGTACACTCTTTGGTAATATTGTTCTATGCTGTTATTACTATGTGTGAGAGATTCATCTGGTACTCTGAAGTACCAAGGTCACGTTTATTCGCATAATGGGGATAAGGCATTAAGAAATGCACTCCTGATCAAGGGAAGTATTGTATGATTCTAGCACTGCGTTTGCAAACCAACAGTTTGGGTTGTAATTGTGGTGTTTAAAATGACAAAATAGTTTGGTGTGTCCTTGAGATGATTTTAGATGTTTAGAACCCTCTCAACGTTTTTTCTCCACGCTTTTTCTGTAGGTAGGTAGCAGGGACGAAGCGTCCATATATTGAGTGGAATGAGTGCTTCCGTTAAGCAATTCAAAAAATTATACGATTTAAGAAAAGAATTTTTAATTCGAAACAATGCAAAACTAAAACTACAAAAACTCATAATATCCCTTCAATTCCACGGCGAATGCACTATGTCACTCCATTATACACTCACGCTTCCAAACAAATATTTGGAATGCATACCAGCTAGGCATTCCCATTCTGATATATCGCTTACTCTCACCTCTCACTCAGTTTCGTTCAAAGCAAATGTCCACGGGGAATGCACAATATCACTCCATTATACACTAGCGCTTGCAAACAAATATTTGGAATACATACCAGCTAGGCATTCTGATATATTGCCTACTGTCAACTCTCACTCAATCTCCTTCGAAGCAAATTTTTTAATTTGTTGGCGTTCACATAAGAAGTGAAGATTGAATTGAGTGAACTCATTATGAAAATTTGTGAAAACAAAAGTAGAGCAGGAAAGGAGAGATATGAGTTTTGAGTTATTTGCTTCTTCTTATTCATTGACAAAGGGGTAGAAAAGTTCATTTGACACTTGTGTGTTCCGTGTTATGTTTTTTATCTGTTGTGTGCAAATCGCATTGTCAACTATAAATGTTTTGTGTAAGTAGTTTAGGATTTCTTTTTTCCTTAGCGTTTTGTTCAAAATGATTACCTGCAATTGTAAAAAATTACCTGCAAATTATAAAAAAAATTAAAAAATATGATCTTGAATAAATGACTTTTAATTTTAAGTTCAACGTTAAGTGCTTCCGCTCCCAAAAAAGTCACGCTTCGTGCCTGGTAGGTAGGTAGAAATGGCTGTCCTGCTTCGCGCAGGACACAATTAGCGCTGAGTGCGCCGTTTTGATACCATACCTCGTGAGATTCTGAATGGATTTGAAAATGGGCTATGGATGGTGCACGTGTAGTCCTATGTAAAATATAAAATGTAATTATTATCTCATAGTACCATTTAGTGAGGGAGAAATAAGGGGGGAGGGGGTTAAAGCCACTTTGTGCTATTTAGGTATGAGATCAAATCTTTGATCTTGAATTCTGAGAGTTCCTCAATACCGTTGAAGAATTCCTTACCCAAGTGGAGTGCTATTTTCCTGGCCAGGGCCGGACAATGGCATAGAAAGTGTGGGACTGTTTCTTTTTCATCCCGGTTCTCACAGCTACGGCAGAAAGAGTTATGTGGTATACCCAATTTTGCCGCATGCTCCCCTACAAGCCAATGCCCTCTGCAGGTAGCGACAATCCTGGCTATGTCATGCCTTGGTTTGGAAATTAAATTGATTGATTTTAGTTTGTTATAGGCGGGCCAGATTTTCCTGGATATAACGCAACTCGTTAAACTACTCCACCTATGATTTGCTTCTGATGTGTATTTGGTCAGGATATTGCCCTTCACAACTCCAAGAGGAGCATATACTCTCACTGCCAGAGAGTTGTGAAGGACTGATCCTTGCCTAGCTAGCTCATCTGCCTTCTCATTACCCTCATAGCCCCTATGGCCCGGTATCCAGATAAGAGTGACGCTCATATCCAGTTCCTTTAGGGCCTCTTTACATTGCTGGACCAGTTTAGAGGATGATAAAGCTGAATCAATGGCTTTAATAGCTGCCTGACTGTCTGTTAGTATAGCTACATTTTGGTTCTGACGGATATTTTTAAGGGCTGTACAAGCTTCCCTTATCGCCAACAATTCTGCCTGGAACACGCTGGCAAAATCGGGAAGTCTACAGGTTTTTGAAATCCCAAGAGATTCACAGAAGACACCTGCACCAACACCGCATTCCATCTTCGAACCATCCGTGAAGATAATTGTGTCGAAGTCTTCCGTCACAACGCCTTCCTCCCAGTCGGTTCTTGACGGGAGCAAGACTCTAAACTTCTTTGAGGTGTCTAAGGTAGGGATGCAGTAATCGGTGGTTGTGGATAGGATGTCTGATGGTATCAGGCTTGTTAAGTTGCAGTGCCCGTAAGATCTAGGTTTCCAGCAGCCTATTTCTTTGAGTCTCAAGATACTGCAGGACACCTGATATTTGATAAAGAGGTCAATCGGAAGAAGGTCCAGGATGACGTTGAGTGCATCCGTTCGACAGGACCTGATTGCCCCTGATATCCTTACGCAAGCATTTCTCTGCACCTTTGTAAGCTTGTTTACTATGTAGGCTTTGGTGAGAGCGGGCCACCACACAATGGAATCGTAGACCAGTATCATTCTTACAACCGCTGTGTATGTCCATTTTATCATTTTTGACTGGAGGCCCCACTTTTTGCCGAATGTTTTATTGCAGGCGTAGAAGGCGACACACGACTTTCTTACCCGCTCTTCGATGTTAAGCTTCCAGTTTAATTTGGTATCTAGTATGACGCCCAGATATTTAGCACTAGAAGACAATGATAGTGCTTGTCCGTTTAACCGAGGTAGAGTGAAGGGTGGTATCTTGGTTTTGGTGGTGAAAAGCATCAACTCGGTTTTGTTGCTGTTAACACCTAGTCCGCAGCTCGCAGCCCAGGTGCTTACTTTCTTCAAAGCCAAATTAGTGATTTCACTGATCACGCTTGGAAATTTTCCTGAAACTAGAATGACCAAATCATCGGCGTACGCAACCGCTTTCACTCCACTGCTCTCGAATTTCACCAGAATGCTGTTCATGACCAAAAGCATTGAGGTGTTCCTCTGCTGTTGAATATCCTAACTTTGATTGAATCCTCCTATTACTTAGCATGGATATTATCCACCTTCTAATGTAGTTCTCAACACCGAAGTCTGCAAGTGATTCAGCGATGGATTCAGTTAGGACATTGTTGAAAGCTCCTTCTACGTCTAAGAAGGTGGCTAGCGTATATTCCTTGAAATGAATTGTGTTTTCTATCGTTCTCACTACCTCGTGAAGGGCAGTCTCTGTAGATCTGCCCCTCATGTAGGCATGTTGCGAGTTAGATAGGGGACAACTACTCAGAATGCTCCTTATGTGAGATTCTACGATTTTTTCCAGGGTTTTAAGAAGAAAGGAAGTAAGGCTTATAGGTCGGTAATCTTTGGCAGATTCATGCCCTCTTTTACCAATTTTTGGTAAGAAAACCACTCTTACCTGCCTCCAAGACATGGGGACATGGTTTAGTAAGAGGCAACCTTTAAAGATACTCTCGAGCCGTGGTACTACTAATTCAAGCTGATTTTGCAGCGTTATAGGTAGTATTCCATCAGGGCCTGGAGATTTGTACGGCGAGAAGGTTTTAATAGCCCAGACTATATTTTCTCTAGTTATAAGGGCGTTTATCTGCTCTATGGAGGTTGGCATGTTGAAAGTCAGATTGGATTCGGTTGGTTCTTCTGCACAACCTGGGAAGTGTACGTTCATTAGTAGCTCTAATGTCTCCATTGGAGATGCTGTCCAGCTTCCATCTGTTTTTAAGAAATGAGGGGTTCGAATGTTCTTTCGATAGAACCCTACTAAGCCTGGCCGAATCTTTGATGTTTTCGATGGACTGACAGTACTCTTGCCATCCTTGTTTTTTGGCTTGAGCTATAGAACGCTTGTCTATTCTCAAGCAGTCCTTATAAGGCTGATAAAATTTATGCTTATAGCAGATATTAAAAATGGTTCTTGTTATTTTCCTCAGATTAGATAAGTCGTCATTCCACCAAGGTGGAAAGGTTTTCTTACTGTATCTTATCGGACAAGAGACCTTGAATGCGGTGTTTATAGAGTCCTCGAAGTTTTAAATCTCTAACTCAAGATCTGTTACCGAGTCGTAACTCGCGTTCGGTATACTGCGCAACTTTGAGCCAAAGATCTGACTAAATTTCTTCCAGTCAATTCTTCTTGGATTTCTATAGGGGAAAGAAGATTTTATTTCAAATTTAAGATCAAATAGAATCCGTCTATGATCAGAAAAGGAGTTGCCATAAATATTGACAAATGTAACGTCTAACACATCTTCCCACCCTTCTGAGTTGTCCGTACTCGGAAAAACAAAAGTGGGAGTATTGCCCCTGTTACATATAGTCAAGTTATTTTCAATTATATAATTAAAAAGAGACTCACCTCGCTTATTAATTTCAGTGCTGCTCCAGATTGAGTGCCTCGCGTTCGCATCACTCCCTACAAGCAGACTTGTTTGTCTGGCTTTTGCCTCCGCCACAAGAGTACGCACCTCCTCAGGCGGTGACTCTTTGTCATGCGCCATGTATGAGGATGCAAGAATCAAGCCCTCCGCTTGTTTTCCCTCTAACCTTACAACTGTTAAGTCAGAAGTGCTAAAGTTTGGACACAGAAAAGCTTTTAAGTGTTTTTTAGCTAAAATACAAGTTCTAGGCTTACCTTGATTCTGATTGTAGGCCTTGTAAAATAAATCGTATTGGCTGTCATTAAGGCCTCTAATCACGAGGCCATTAACCCATGGCTCTTGTACAAGGGCGACATCTATATCTTCCTCACTCAGGAAGATCCTCAGGTTATCCGAGGCATATTTAGAGTGCTTCAGATTAGCCTGGATGGCGCGTAGCTTGTCGTTTTTAATTGGCAGGTGGAACTGCAGGGCCAGGATCCAGCGCCTCGCTGAGGGCTCCTACTTGCATGGTGACATCGTCTACCTCGACAATATCATCACCCAGGGTGGGGCCAACTTCCTGACTCTGCAGAATCTTTATAGAGACACTTTTGATGCCGAACCTCAGCTTGCATTGTGCCTCTTCTAGGGCTTTGCGACTAGCCTCGCAGATCCTCAGTAGATAGACCGCGCTATTCTTGCGCGGTTCCTCTGTCTTGATGACTACCCAGTCATTCATAGGAATCCGCGGATTCAGCCGTTGAAGGCTCCTAATCAGCTCCGCTCCAGCTGACTTAATGCTCATCAGTGGCAACAAGATGCGAGCCAATGGTTTTCTAGGAACCTCCCTGGCGGGAATGAGCTTGAGCTTCAAGCCCTTCCGCTTCCAGTCGTTGCTAATCTTAGCAACTCCTTTGCCAAGGAAATCCCTTGAAAAGTCGTCTGCGCACCTTATCACTTTGTAACCCCTGAGCATTTCGCCGGAGTCAAAGCTGGGATAGGGACCTTCTTTTGCCGAGATTGTGTACTGGAAGACCAATTCCGAGAGCTTGGCCTCGATTGAGTTCCACGCTGACATCAGAGCTCTGTTGTCTGTGGAGAGCTCATCTACAATCGCCACCTGGAGGTTGTCTCTGACGACCTCACTCAAGGCGCGCGGTTGCGCTGTCGCCTTCGGAGTCTCTTTTCTAGCACTGCCACCAAGTTTGGTTCTCTTTTGAGGTGGCTTCTCCTCCTCCAGAGACCTGTTCCTCTTGGTGGACTTTTCTTTATTGCTGGGTAGCGCACTGTTCTCCCGACTGTTGAATTCTTCAACAACTTTTTGGTATTTTATTTTGTCGGCAGCATCACGCTCATGTACCTTTCCAGCTTTTTCGTTTTCGGCAATCTTGCCAAGAATGAAAATAGCCTTCCTGTACTTGATCCTGAGCTGATCCGCAGGAGAGTGCTTGTTGGGCTTGGTAGCGTTGCTCTGGCGAGCCTTGCTACTTGAAGTTACGGGCGTTTTTTGAGAAGGATGCTGAAGCACAGGGGTACTAGTACCTCCCGTGTTACCTCTAAGTGTAGCTTCCCCTGAGCTACCTACAATAGTATCCTGACTGGAAGCCAGGAGTTCATCCTCGGACTCGATGGATGGGATTTTAACACATAAATTGGACGAAGACATGATGGAGAAGTTCGATTTGATTCCCACGAGTAAGACGGAAAAGAAGGTCATCCTCGGCAGAGCCGCATACCGAGGGAAGGTATAAACAACAAAAACCGTTACCCACCATAGGCCTCCGGCTGAGCTCGTTCATGGTTGATTTATCCCTCAACCTTTAATTCTTGGGCACGGATTTACTAGCTCACACCACCACTGAAACTAGGAACCTTGGATCTATGGTGAGAGAGGATTTCTGTGAGCTGTGCTATAAAAGAAGTCAGAACCACACAGCGATCCAATCTAACCTTAGCTATTACCGTCTGACACCTACAGACCAAAACTGTGGTGACATTGTCCGCCCGGCACCCACTAGGAGGGTTCGATCAAGAATTTTTGCCGAGCATTTTTCTGTACTTGGCTGCATTTCCTGAAAATTCCCAGAGTGTACGCAGAACGTCAGGTATTTTGTCAAGTTCGCTAAGGTTCCCGGAAACTTGATTGTCAATTTTTGCACTGGTCCTTTGCGGCTATCTGTTACTAATGCCTCGAACTCGGGTGTGGCAAATTGAAATTGTAGGGTTTGGATTTGGAGGGGTATTGTAAGAATGTGGGACTTGGATTATTATGTAACGTGTTGTTCAAAAGCAGAAATAAAGTTCGAAAGTTTTATGAGCAGGTGAAACGAAATTCACAAGTGCATAAACCTCGAATAAAAGACTGCAAAGACGAAAGTGGAAACACTATTTTCGCTTCGCCGCGAATTCGTTAATAAGGAAATACGACGCGAGTCGAATTTGAAAGGTCGAATTGAAAACGCTCCGCCGCGAACCTCATAATCAGGCCTCTGTATTGGTGCTCGTATCATAATCTTTTGTTCATGTACCTGCAGTTTTATTGCTTCCATTTGTTTAAAGGATTGTATCCCTGTTTATTATCTTTCTTGGAATGTTGAACAGTTTTATCGTTATCTTTTATTGGGTACATCTACTGTGAGCTGCTGTCATAACCTATATATGGGGATTGAATATCCCCATGTAGATATTCAATCAATCAAGAAATCATGCTGTTTTTTGTAAACGATCTTCTTAAACTTCTAATATTGATAATGGTCACTTCATACCCATATTATTAAATACAAATATAATAAAATATGTTTAATCATGAGATTAAAGTCAACACATCACAATTCTTGCACTTGCTCTTTGTCCAAGATCGTATAATTTATGTGTGTCTTGTGTTATCTTGTGTTCTAAAGGGTTTTTCAATTTGTGCGGGTAGATTTTGGCGCCCCGTGGCGTCCATTTTGTTTTGGTGACATCTGTCAAATCTTTTGTTTCTTATTCAGTTGTTTATGCCAAATCATCATGGCAAGTTACACGATTGAACGGTACGTTCAAATGATAAAACTGTATTATCAAAATGAGTGTTCGTTAACGCAAACGTTGCGCGCATTGCGCCCATTTTCGGTAGACGTGGTGGCCCTTCACAGTCTCTCTCACTCTTCAGCGTTTGGTGGCCAAATTTAAAACGACCGGTTCAGTAAACAATCAGCCAACAACCGTACGCTCAAGGAACGCAAGATCGGCCGAGAACATCGCCGTGGACCGTGAAAGTTTACAGCAGAACCTGAGGCAGTCTATTCCTCGCCGTGCACAAGAACTCGGCCTTTTGCAGACTTCAACGTGGCGAATTGCGTCGGGACCTGGGCCTACACCCGTACAAGATCCAAATGACCCATGAGCTCAAAGTTCATGACCATTGACAACGCTGTTTGTTCGCTGACTGGACTTCGAATCGTTTGGAACAATTTTGGCGCATTTTTACGAGGTGCAATTTTTGGATGAATGGCTGTGTTAACAAGCAAAATTGCCGTATATGGGATGACACTATCCCATGCGAGGTTCACTAGGTGACAATGTATCCTCAAAAAGTTGCTATATAACGTGGATAACTAATTTCTTATAACCCAAATTGAACCATATAGACCTAGACGACATGTGGTTCCAGCAGGACGGCGCTACGTGCTACACAGCAAACGCCACGATTGACATTTTGCATGAACGATTTGAGGGTAAGGTTATCTCTCGCAGGGGTAATGTTAATTGGCCACCAAGTTCATGCGATTTGACCCCGCTAGACTTTTACGTTTGTGGTCGCAGGTCAATGCAAATAAACCACAATCGACCGATGCCCTAAAGGTGAACATAACACAGGCCATCGCTCAAATTCAGCCGGATCTATGCGGAAGAGTCATTGAAAATTGGACCACAGGCATTTGAATGATGTAATATTCCACACTTAATGGCATACATGCGCCTTTCAATTAAAAAAATAATTTTGTTAATGCCTCACACACAGCTTGTTTTATTCCATTTCAACATCTTCCCGCCCTTATTAAAAAACCCTTTATACAAATTCAGTTTTTTTTAACTTTAGGCTACTTAAAGAGATCAAGTGCTAAAATTAAACCTTTACACAACGAAACTAGTGGCTCAAACTAATGGTCAAATGGAGAAAAAAATAATTTTTTGAAATGGTCATATTTTTTAGTATTTAGATGATATAAAATATAATTATTTATTATTTATTATTAAATTTGATAAACACGAATATTTTTCGAATCAGTACCACTAAAGAAAAAATAAAGAACATAGATATTATGTTAAAATAATTATGGTCTAAGAAAATTGCCTACACAAAATTTATATGAAGAGAACAAAACAGAGAAAAACGAAATTTTTGGAAATTTCTACAAATTCTTATTGCAATATTTTGTTAAACCAAGTCCTTATTTGTAGACACTTACATTGTTAACAAAAAAGCTATACAATATTTGTTAACAGCATTACCTTTTGGAAGTTAAGATGAAAAATTTGATTTTTAACTTTTCACGTTTTATAGAAATACCTGTAGTGCTTTAAGATAAGTACCATTTAGGCACAGTATGCGAAAATCGATATTTTCGACATTTGAAGTTTTGTTTTAATTCGCTAGACATGAGATCGCAAGCATTCCTAAATGTAGCACAAAAATTTTATCGTTTTATAGCTTGGCAATGGGCATGCCTAATTGCAGCTTTGTACTTGTAAGGAAAATTTAAAAATAATTGGTGAAAGCAAACACGTGCTTATTATTCTAAAAAAAAAAATGAAAAATCAAACTCAATCTCAATCAAATGTAGTGATTACTGGCCGGTAAAAATGTCTATTATTGTATAGAAAGATAGAAAAATGTATTTTATTCATATTAAATTATTCATTATTAAGTAAAGACATATTAGTGCAGTATGTGTTAAACATAACTGCAAAACCCAATTTCCAACATTGTCCTTGTAAGCTATTCCGCTTCAGGAACTACTGAGTGATCAATACATTATACTTAGTTTCGATAGTTTCACTTCTTTTAAATATGCAACGATAAAACAAAAATGATTTACAATATTTATTTGATTCTTATTGAATGTTGTAGTTTTCGTGACAACAGGAGCTGAACCTTACTATAGCTTACAAGAGAAAATATTACATTTTAAGGAAACATTAGTTTTAGGAGTTGGCAACACTGGCCGAATAAGGAAAGTTAGTGATAATTAGAGCTCCATCAAATTAATTTTATTTTAATTATAACAACCGCGATTTTGTAATTAAAAAGTACATTTTCAGAAAGCTTGTATAAACAAGTAACAGTGAGAAAAGTTAACTAGGTGAGTTTATCCTATAAACATCAAAAAAATTGCAACGATGCAGCGATCACCTCCCTCAAACGATTTCAACCCATCGAAGCGACCGTATGCAGTATTTTCATCACCAAAATCTCATTCATCGAGTAACTCACTTGTAAATAGTACACCTGTTGGAAATGTGCCGCTCTCTGAACTGGACAAGATTTTCCAAGTTTCTATGGCAAAATTGTTAGATGTCAAGCTGAAAGACGTTGCTACAAAAACTGACATTGAAGGAATCAGCGCAGAGATTTCTACTTTAAAACAAAACAATACGAACTGAAGACCCAACTGAACAAAATGGAGTCCCGATGTGTGTTGCTTGAAAAACAAGTAGAACTGCTCGAAAAAAAAGCCAACGAGAGGAATTTGGTTGTTCATCTGAAGCCTACGCAAGCTGATGATGCCCAGAATTCAGTGGAGAGGGCCAAAGCAATCTGCCTGGATCTTTTACAGACAACAAACCAATCAAAAATAAATGCGGCACGTCAAATCAGCTCGGGAGGAAAAACGACGAATGTCATTGTTGAAATGTCTAGCACAGAAGATGTATTCCAGATACTTAGTGCGAAACAAAATTACAAGACACTGGTACCACAATACATAAGGATTATCCGGCAGCAGCTAGAGAGCGTAGAAGGCGTCTAATCAAACTAAGGTCACACATTTCTGCTAGAAACAACAACATCAAAAGTCAAATAAGAGGTGAAACTTTGTATCTAAAAGAAAAAAAGTTTTATTTCGATAAGAATGGAAAATTAGTTTCGGATGCAGAGGATGGTTTGTTTATGATTCAACAATTGACTGGTGACACTTATGATTTGACAGCTCTTGAAGACAGAAATGATTATGGTGGAAACCAAATGCAAGGTGACATCAGAACTTCTCAAACTGTGGAGAGCGTTCACACGAGACATTTTTAGTTGTAATGCCGTCTGCCATAATAAAAAATATTTAGCTAATTCTACCAAAAATATGAATACTTTTAAGAATTTTAAATATAAAATCCTTTCTTATAATGTTGCAGGGTTAAATAATAAGGGTATTTTTACGGATTTTTATAATTTTGTCAATCAATTTGAATTTGTTTTTCTATATGAAACATTTGTAACCGAAATTAACTTTATTAATTTTGTTAGCAAATTTATTAATTTTGAATTAAAGTGGATACCAGCTATTAGAACGCAGGCAAGGGGAAGAGCTAGTGGCGGATGTGTTTTTGGTGTCAAGAAATATATAAAAAATTGTACATTCGAAGTAAATGATGACGTTACGTATGTTAATCTCCAAATTGGGAAGAGTTTTCGCATCCTGCCAACATACATCAACTGCAACCAATGGAACAACGATTTCGAAGCACTAGAGAGAGTGATGACTCAAGGCAAAACCTCTGATATTTGGGTGCTAGGTGATTTAAATGCAAGAATTGGAAACGAGAACGGAAATGAAAACGATGCACTTGGAATTGAGCGAAAATCTAAGGATACAGTGTGCAATGCAAGAGGTCTTAAGCTTATTGATTTTTGTAACTCCTACGGGCTAAGAATACAAAATGGTACAAGCTTGTCGGATATGGAGGGTGAACTAACCTTTGTTGGAGGCCAGGGTAGCTCTGTGATAGACTATAGTCTAATAGGAAACGAATGGGCTGAGCACATTGTTGATATGAAAGTTGAAAATGTACCGTATTCGGACCACCTACCAATTGTTTTGACTTTTGGACATTCATCTATGGAGTCGGCGGAAGCAAGGGTTATGAATCTCTTGCCTAAACTGAAATGGAAGCAGGCAAAGGCGATAGAATACCAAGCAAGACTTGATAACTCACTGCGTAGGCAAAGAAACTGCAATCTTGGTCAGCTAGAGGAAATCATCAAAGCATCATACCCAACAATGACATCCAACAACAACTCTCGGAAGAACTATATTGCGCCTTGGTTTGACGGGGACTGTATAAAAGCTAGGGAATTATCTTTTGGTTGGTTGAGAGCTTATAGATCTTCAAGTGACGGATATTTCAAGAATCAATACTTACAAGCTAACAGTGCTTATAAAACAATCTGTAAACAAAAAAAGGCAGAATTTTTTGAATCGGAATCTAGGCAACTGACACTGTGTAGGAGCTCAAAAGATTTTTGGAACCTCGCAAAGAGTCTGAACGGCAACAAATTTACCATCCACTGTAGTATAAGCCCAAATCTTCTTGCATCTTACTTCGAAAACTTATTAAATCCTATCCAAGAGAAATTTAACTTTCAGTATGCGTTGCCGAGCTTTCACAATGAAACTCTGGATGCTAAAATAAGTCAACAAGAAGTTATTTTAGCTATTACAAAGCTAAAGGACGGAAAAGCATCTGGTTCAAATGGCATACCAGCTGAGTTCTACAAATATGGCACAGCGGAGCTTATTAACAGGCTGGCAGATATATATAACAATGTTATGGAAACCGGGTTGATACCTCGGGAGTTTAAGGAATCCATCATTTTCCCAATTCATAAGAAAGGAAGTTTGTCCGAACTGTCCAACTATAGAGGCATATCCTTTTTAAATTCTTCATACAAAATCTTCACCCTGATTTTGCAAAAACGCTTAAATAAATGGATCGATGATTGTAAGTTGCTTAAGGAGTTCCAAGCTGGGTTTAGGGCTGGGTATTCGACGATTGACCATATATTCGTTCTTAAAAGTATTGCGGAGTCATTTCTTCACAAAGGAAAAAAGCTGTACACGTTTTTCGTAGACTTTAAATCGGCGTTCGATATAGTTGATCGGCAAGCGCTAATTTACAAGCTTTATAATCTCGGTATGTCATGGAAGTTTGGAAGAATAATTCAAAACCTTTATAGAGACACTTTGGCCAAGGTCTGGAATGGTGAAGAGTTGTCAGAAGAGTTTAAAACGGAATCGGGAGTCAGACAAGGCTGCACATTGAGTCCAAGCTTATTTGCTCTGTTTATTGAAGACCTAGTGGATCTTTTACCCTGTGGCATTGAATACGCAGGACATGTGATAAAAGCGCTGCTATTCGCGGATGATATCGTACTTCTGGCATCATCTCCTGAATCATTGCAGCTTATGATAAATCGACTTTCACAGTACTGCAAGCTTTGGAGTTTGATTGTGAATTTGGATAAGTCCAAAATTTTGATTTATAAAGCTGGAGGAGGTCGTAACTGTGCGAACGAAAAATGGCGCTACAATGGTGAGGACATAGAAATTGTCAATGAATTTAAATACTTAGGAGTTTTGCTTACGAGAAACTTAAGTATGGAAAGACATCTCAAAGAGAAACTGATGAAGGCTAAAGGCGCTATCAGCGCAACCTGGAATAGATGTTTCTATAACAAAAATATCGCACATAGCAGCAAGTTCAAGATATTTGAGGCAATATCAGAATCAATTTTGTTTTACGCAGCACAAACTTGGGGAGCGAAGCAGTATGAAACGGTGGAGAAACTTCTTCGATATTACATCAAGCGAATTTTTCAGCTGCCACCCAATACACCCAACTACATCATTATCCTTGAAACAGGTTTATCACCTCTTTTCACACGAACCCTGAAGTTGCAAATAGATTACATCCTGAAAATATTGAAAATGGGAAATCACCGGCTTCCAAAGATAACAGCTCTACAAGTTATGCAAACGAAAACAAGTTGGTGTAACGATTGGATGGATTTAGCTAGGGATTGTGGCATGGAACTGAATCTCAGCGACCTAAACCATGATGCCTTGAAAAGTTCCCTATACGATCTCATTTCCGCAGTAGACCTAAAGCAGCGAGATAAATATTGGATGGACGCAACAGGATCTCTTTACAGACAAGTCTACAGTCAATTAAATCACAACTTGGAAGAAAAGAATTATTTCAAAGATGAAAACAGCATTGCTGAAATATCAATGATGTTGAAGTTGCGAGGAGAGCTATTACAGCTTAATTTCGTACCACATAGAGAGGATTTACCCATAATATGCTCTTTGTGTAACTTAAACGAAAGGGAAGATGTTTTCCACTTTATGGGAAGATGCCCATTCTTAAAGAAATAAGGAGGAATACCTTCGGAAGCGATATCCTAACGCAAAGCCAAATTATACTCTTGCTTAACAATATGGAAGTTAAAAAATTATATCAGTACTGCAGACTAGCTCTTCTCTATAGAAATAGAATTATAAATGAAAGTTTTCAAATTGATAACTTTATTATTTTGAATGTTAATATTATTAAAATTCGTTTGATTAAGAATCTATTTTCAATGTAATAATATTTATGTTTTGTCAACTAGGCAGACGGCAATAAAGCCATGCTTTTTGTTTCTTGTAAAATTTGTAATGAAATCAACGTTAAATAAAAAACGATCTAATCTAATCTAAATCTAATCATTAGTTTTCTTTTGAACAGTCACCTGCCTACCATACTCATCGCCTGGTTATAAGACTTAAAAAATAGATATTTTCAGATAAGCCTGAAAGATTTTACATCAGGAGTTGTTAGGTGAGAGTACTAAGGTGCAGTCTTTATCTTAGTAACGATGCTAATCCAAAAATGTTTATTATTTACATCATCCTTTGTATATTTTTGTTTAATCTTAATTTTATATTGTTCATTTTCAGGAAAAAGACGAATATGGCAATGAAGTTCAACGCTTAGCACGTCCTTTGCCTGTTGAATATCTTCTTGTTGATGTTCCAGCTTCAACTCCTCTGCAACCACAATACACGTTTACACGATGTGATAAGAAAAAACCATTTCCAGTTGAAAATCGTTATTTAGATGGTCATTTACAAAATTTATATGCTCTTAGTTCGTATTTGTCCTTCTGGAAGGAAAGTGAATTTTTAGAAGCGGTATCAGATTTTCATTTGCTGATTTATTTGTATAAATTGGACATGCTCCCAATGAAAACTCACATACAAACCTTGTTAGAAGCTGTTCGAACCAAAAATTCGACCATGGCTAATAACTTTTTGAAAAGTGATATTTGGAAAGTGCTTGAATCGTTATTCGTTGCTAGTTCGGACGGATCCGGGTATGAAACATAGTTTATTTTCTAAATGGTTTTTAAAACATAATTTTTTTTCAGCGGATCCGCAAGCTATCCACCACAATCAGCTGCACTCCAAGGCGCTGAAGAGTCTAATTGGACGTGTAATCATTGTACATTTATTAATCGTGGAGAACTAAGCTCTTGTGAAATTTGTGGTTTACCAAGATAAAATGTAACTTTAATTATAGTTCTACCCATGGATCAAACTTTTAAACGCTCTTTGGAATTTTAGAATTGTATTCCAAATCAATTCTAATTAATTAAAACTATGTAATTTTTATGAACCGTACATGAATTTTTGTTTGAATGCAAGGTTTAATTTATATAGGTAAATGTATGATGAAAAGTTACCCTATTTAATCAAAAACTCATAAAAACTTTAAGTAACTTAAATTATTATTGCTAGTGCATCCAATTTTTTTTTTGTTAAAGTGACAAACTGAAACTTTTGTATTATTGTACATAATTGAAATGTATGTATATCCTTCTTAATTGTATTGCTACAAGGATCTAATAGGTGGGAACTTGTTAGTTTTGAAATACCTCACCAATGGTACGAAAATGCATTTTGACATTTGACAAATAAAAACTACGCTATGACTAAAAAAGGATTTACTCTTCAACGACATATTAAAATTCTTTTAGGTATGTTTAAGGCTTATTTGTTTGTTATGCACCAATTAATAAGACACAATTAATGAGACACATCTAATTTGGAAGGACACCTGGCATGTCATTTATACAAATAAGAAATAAGATTGGACCTACCTTGCGCGGAACACCGGAAGTTACTGAAAAGATATTAGAGGTAATGAAATCAATAAAACATGCTGTTATCCCTTTTAGTATACGAAAAAAATAGCTGTAGTATCCACCCTATTTTTACATAAGGTACGAACTAAAATAAAAACTTCAAAGTGTTATAAAATAACTAAATTTAGTAAAATGATAGGCGTTTATACACATACTATATGTACATAAGAACAGAAATCTAATTACTAAAATTGTGTCCTTGAGGGGGTGGTACTTCGAATTAATTGTAATTTTTCCTTGATAAAAGTGAAAGAAGGATGTATTTACTGTCGAAAAAATTTCTACAGAATCGTTCTTACGTTTAGTAAGAAAAAGGGCGCCAGCATTTTTTTTATTAAAAGGAAACTACAAACCTTCAGGAAGAAACAACAACAAGTCAACCAATCAACGAAATAAAAGATTAATATTCAACATTTTTCTTGTAAGGGAAACCTTGTGAACATAGGATTAAAACTCAGGATCTGTTCCCATATATTTAACATAGAATCAAAAATATTGGAATGGAGGATGGACCGTTAATGTCGAACAAAGAAATTGTGAATTTCAAAATGGAAGTTAGTATAGAAACCCAGACAAATACCACAAAATCATTTAAATAAAAAACTACTTATCCTTTTTTGCTTTATCCTTGACCCAGATTCCTTCCTTCATTTTCTTCTTAAAACTTTAACTATCCCGTTCCTCGATTTTTCCTTTATTCTCCTTTAATGTTTTCCTCAATGGTCCTTAGCTCAAAATGACGTTCAGATCCTAAGCTCCGTCCTGTCTCTTCTTCTTTATTTCCCACCATTTTTAGCTTTCAGCTACTCTGGAGTGGCGGACCTCTATCACATCATCAACAACCAATCAGCCATTTTCAATTCTAAAAAAAACGAGAAACCAAAAAAAGAAAAGTCGACGGTAATACTTCTCTAAAGAACCTGCAAATATAATAATGATTGGGTCTGGGATTTGTTAATTACATTTACCATAAGGCTTGTATTTGTCGTTGTAAGACATAACCGTCCATTCTTCCAATGGTCAATTGATTTAATATTAGGCTTTTATAATTTAAAATGAAGTCTCGCGCAATTTACGTTTTGCCTTGGGCCATTCTCCACCTGCAGTGACTTCTTGTTGACTGCTTTCAACTTAATAGACCCTTCGTATGGTTTTGTTTCACTTAGGTAGAAACCATTCCACCAACCGAAGTTACCTGTCAATGAGAATATGTTGTTGTGGTAAAACCCAAAACAATAATAACTAAAAGTAAACAATAAACATTCATGAACTCAATGCATATCAACCTACATATGTTTATGTTGAGAATGGTCAGCTGTCACCAAGCGATACCATCGGGTGTTGACCTGATCGTTTTACACATTATCATGGTAGGTCGCTATGCACCAAGTGCATTACAATAATTGTTTAGATTGATTTTTGTTTATGATTGCACTTACATATATGCTTCACATTGACTGAGCAATTGTTATGCCTTTGAGGAAATGCAACGAAGATTTATTTTGTCAAATAGACATTTAATTCTTACGTCATGTGAAGAGGTGTATTTGTAGGTCATAGGCAAAAATCAATTCATATTCCAAGAGTGTGATAAATATATATTGAAAGATTTATGAAATTTGTTTAAATTATTTTAAGTATAAATAGAAAAGATTTTTGAGAATAAATTCAGTCTAGTCTTACAATTACATAGAACACGACTCATTTTCATTTGCGGCTGGAGAGCTCAGATAACACTCAATGTAAATCGTGCATTTTAAATGCTTGGAGAGATAAGCGGCTCTTGAAGCTAAGAAAACCATCGATATATGGTAACCAACAACCCTTACATGGTGATCCTGCAATTCGAACCTGAATCAAAATTTACTATACAAGCAAAACCATCTACGAAATCGTAAATTTTGTTCTCGAATGACAACCATAGAAGAGATTAACGCAATCTTTAAGAAGTGGGAAGAACTCACGGAATACCAGCCATTGACGTCTACACCACAAGAAGCAGTGCCCGTATACATACCAACACCGAAAGAAGCTGGACCGAAGCCATTAACGATAGAGCTACAAACAAAGGCAGATAAAACAAAAAACAGAGAAACCGAAAAGTAAGAAGCGAGGCGGAAGAAAAAGACAGTTTCAGCGAAAGTGTGCTGATCTGCAAAGAACAGTCAACATTACACAAGATGCTCTAAAAAAAGAGTTATTAGAACAACTCCAAACCTTAAGAAACCAGGGGTGGAAGAATTTTGCCAACTAACAGCATCGGTGAACAGAGAGTCAACTAACAGCATGGGTGGAAAAACTTCGAAGAAAGAAATAATAAACAACAACGTAGCTGCAGCAGCGCCAGCATCAAATACAACATCAGCATCATTATTGTCAGACAAGATAGCATACGTTAATTGTTTCCTTCTGATAGTTATTATACTATGGAAATTAAACTCATACTATAAGAATTATCTAAGAAAACGCGCTCTTAAATCACTAAATGTTTAAAATCAAATAAATAGCTATACATGAAAATTCATGGAGTTCAATATATTAGAAAATATTTAAAAAAAAATCACCTAACAGAACTTACTCCACAAACTATATACAACAAATTAACTTACAAATAGACACTGTATGGTCAACAGTAACCAAAACCTCAGACTTAACCGACATACAAAACTTAAAAATCAAATTTGACAAGTTAGTAGAACAAATTCAAGAATTTTTAAAGCATAAAGAAGAAGAAAGTACTTACAAAGAAGAAGAAATTGAAATCAACGACAAAATGGCGAATTTTGATATAACAACTGCTATTAAAGTTATCCCTGAATTCCAAGGTGACTTTAAAGATCTTAATAATTTTTTTGGTTTAATTGAGTTTTACTCCAATACTCTTAGTGATGATGTACAAAAGAAACTTTTAATAAAATTCATTTTGGCCACCAAACTCTCAGAAAAAGTTAAAAATAAAATTCAAAATGAGAAAATACCAACAAACTTAAATGATTTCAAAAATATTTTAAGATCTGTATATAAATCTAACAAAACTGCGTCTAGATTGCATAATGATATTGCAAAATGCTATTAAGGCAATCAAACAATTCTGATATTTGCTTCACGCATAGAATCATTACTAGCTTCATTGAATGA
This sequence comes from Eupeodes luniger, assembly GCA_951509635.1. Lineage (NCBI taxonomy): Eukaryota > Metazoa > Arthropoda > Insecta > Diptera > Syrphidae > Eupeodes > Eupeodes luniger. The sequence goes on along the minus strand of OX608073.1, from coordinate 173,943,643 downwards.
GCTACAAATCTCTGAGCAAGGGGCTGAACATAGAGAACTTATAGTAAAATTGAATGATTAGATTGGAGTGACGGCCTTTAAAAATGGTTTATCAGAACCATATAAGTCATTAGTAATGGCTGCAAGACCAACCAAGCTTGCAGAAGCAGTCTGTAACAACTTTATGTTAATGACAACTTCTTCATTAGACTACCACTTAATAACTGATCTCTTACTTACATACTACATCTAAGCTGAGCTAGGTATGTCTATATACTTTATGTACAGTGAGTATAACACTACATCTCCCTTTCTAGGTTTGTTTATACATTTTAATTAATTTCTTTTATATAACATCACTTGTCATTTGTAATATTTCATTTTTTAAACTATACAGCAAAATAATAGTTTTATAATTAGGTAATTTAATTTTGTGTAACTTTCTTTCTCTTCTATCCTCTGAATTTTTAAATTATAATAATTGTTTTATGAATTAAAAGTTTAAAAAAAATATTTAGTAACAAAGAATGAATGAATAAGATTTATAAAGAGATATTATAATTCATTTATCTAATCTTAATTTAGGAAATTGATACTTCAAATATTAAACTGTTTTTGTTATAATTTATAGAAATTAGATTGCTTTTTTCATTTTCTTTCAATTAAATAAAAGTTTTACAATCTTGTCATTAAAGAAACATTTTCTTTTTTTTTTAATAATTTATAGATATTTCAATTTAGTACAATGTTTGGAATAAGGTTCTAAGCAAAATTCCAATCTGATTGAGCTTATTAGTGATTTATGCGCGCGATCTTATATACTTTGAGTTTCGGCGAAGGATTCTACCACTTTGCAGCTGTATCAAATATGATCTTGGGAGCGAATGTTTTTCTTTGATTGTTCCCGGGAGCCAACATTTTCCTTCCTGCATCCAAACTTTCTGTTTTACTTGGAACGGGGTTCTTTCTTTTGCGCCGCGGTCATGATAGTGCTTATTTTTAAGATTGTTGCTGTTAAGAACAGATAGTAGTTCGTTACAAATACCACTATTTTTGTAGAGTTTTTGACCCCCGGGAAGCAGTGTATGAGTTTGTCTGCCCATTAACACTTGAGTTGGTGTTAATTTAGAATTTTTAATTGGTGTATTTCTGTATACTCGAGCAGGGCTAACCATAGATTACTTTTTGATTCTAAGGATTTGCGAAGAAGATTTTTTGCAATATGAACGCACTTTTTACTTAACCCGTTGGATTTGGCATATTTAGGACTACTTGTGATTAGTTCAATATCAAACTTTTCAGTAAAGGCTTTAAATTCAAATGAATTAAAAGGCATATTATCTGCCACTATTTGTCTTGGGATACCATGAATCGAAAACACAGTCTCTAGTTTAAGTATGATTGCTTTTGCTGTTTTACTATTCAGCGGTAAAACGTCAATATACTTAGACAAAAAGTCACCTATGACGAGGTATGATTTACTGTCATATTCCATTATGTCCATACCAATTTTCTGATATGGCCCCTCTGGTAATTCATGATTTATAAGCGGTTCTTTGATGTTGCTCGACCCATATTTTTGGCAAATCCTACACGATGCAACTAATTTTTCGATTTCTTGGTTCAAGGTTGGCCAATAGACTTAAGAACGTGCTCTTGCTTTTGTTTTTTCCATTCCAAGATGTGAAAGGTGTAGAGTTTTTAGGACTGAATCTCTTAATTCTTTGGGTATAAATATTCTATCAGTATAGAAAACTAAACCATCATCTAAAAATAGATCGTCTTTTAAACTCCAAAAACATTTCAAATTTTCCGGAATTTTGCTTTTATCTTTTGGCCACCCTTTACATAAATATTCCTTGATTCTTTTCAGTACTATGTCTTCATCTGTTTTTTTTTATAAAAATCTCTTTTGGCATTACTAATATTAACCTATGTATTAACTCATTTAAACCTTTAATATTTTTTGTACCGAATTTTACTGAACAGCTATTTCTTGATAATAGATCAGCTAACACCTTTCGACTACCTGGCATATATTCTAAATCTAAATTGTATTTTTCTAAATTAAGTTTCATGCGTTGTAGTCGAGGAGAGGGTATTTTACTATACTCTTTATTGATGATCCCTAAAAGTGGTTTATGATCAGTAACAATATGAATTTGCCTTCCATAGATGAGTGAGTGCCATTTGCTGCATGCAAACTGTAATGAGTTTTGTTTCATTGAGGATATGCTGGCACACCATAAACTTCCCAAACTAGCTCGTAATGGGTTCGTTTCCTCCTCGTTAGCAAAAAAAATCTAATGCCAGTCTGATTGCATCCCGATGTTGTCGATGCGCGAGATGTTTAAGTCAAAACCCACCCTACCTGGTTGTTTTTCTCGCCAAAAACAACCCCTTTTAGCAACGTCCCTTTTTCTCAGCTGCTCACAGTTCACTCGTCTTCCATCAACCTTATCTTCCCCCTTATGATAAAAAAACTTATAGATTCATGTTTCTATACATAATTTTTAATTCAAATTCCTTACTTCTATATTCATTCTACATATTTCAATTTGTGTATGAATTTAACGATTATAGTTGCTTTGAATACTAAATTTAAAATATATGGGCAATGCTTATGAAAGGATTAAGTGTCAAATGGACACATATACATATAAATTGAATGGACTTACCCCCAAAACTGATCGCTGTAGTGGCCACTCCTCGATGAATCTTGGTGTCAGGGTGATTGTTTATAACACTTTTTTTTTTGAATTTACTATTTTCATAAAAATTACCACTCTTGATTAGAATTCAAAGCAAGAAAAATTAAGCAATTGTATGAGTATATATATAAAAGTATATGTACAGGTTAGAATCGCAAAGTTGTACTTGAAATCACACTTGTGAATTTGATGATATCGAATTCGGTTTAAATGAATTGATTTTAAATTAAATACTATTAGTTAAATGAATCGATCGCATGAAAATTGTAAATTGTAAAAAAAATTTAAAAAAAATTGATTTAAGGGGCCAGTTATAGCTATCAGTAAAATCCAACAGTAAAATTTGAAACAGGAGGAATTTGTAATGTTTTACTGATGAGCGTTTATAGCAATCAGTAAATTTACGTCATTAAATTAAATGTCATTTTGAAGCTTCGCGCCTCAGACAATTTTTTTACTGGTGCTTTCATCAGTAAAATTTTTAATGATGTGATCGGAACAGTAAAAAATTGGAACACCAACAGTAAAACGAAATGGAATTTTGTTTGGCTTTTGGCAGTCAGCTGTTCAGTAAAATGAAATTTCATCATTAAAAAAATTAAAATGTATTTAAATGCATTGTTTCTTTTTGAAAAAAAAAAAACTTGAATATAGGATTCATCTTATTGCATCAATCTTTTGCTAGAAATAAATCTGTAACATGTTCAAAAACTAAAAGCAAAAATTTTACTGATGGATTTTACTGATAGCTATAACCGGCCCCTAAGATTTTCTTATAGATATGACGAAAACTCTCTCTTTTGATGCCGTGCCACTGACGACGACTGTCGTTCGTCTCAAATGATTTCCTTTTCTTTTGTTGCCTTTGCTGGCTGATGGCAATAAAAATGTTGGACTTAGGATTTTTCTTCAACTATCGTTATATCGGGTTTTCTTGCGAGGTTCAGGCCGTTAAGAGAAAATTCTAACGGCCTATATGTGTGCTTATTTTGAAATAGAATAAGTAACGAAAATAGGCGTATGTGCACATAAATCTATACTTATGCACGTATATATATGTATGTATATATATATATACTTTGTGCCGAATTCAATCCTTCCCAATGTAATATTTTTTGGCACTCTATATAATTTGCTTAATTCGTTAGTATATTGTTGGCTGTGCGAGAATCGGTACTTCTTATGTAAGCAAATCTAAGTTCAGCTTACTGTTCGGTCTGGTTGTACTATGGAAAAAAAAGTACGTACCGTCGGCTATTGCCAATTAACCCTAGCTCTTTAGAAATATATCTTTGCCTACCAACAACCCTCATGCAGAAATTTTCCAGCCTTTGTTTCCTCATTTCGGTTTTACCCATACTACTAAAGTTGTCTAACTTTATCATACATTAACATTATAACGCATAATCATTTTGATAGTGGGTGAAAATACCAATATGCGCTTACGCACTTGTAGCAATCAAAATTCCGAATAACTTGTGTCTAGCAATTTCCTGCAACATGAGTCTAGGACAACTCCCAACAAGTTGCGCTTCCCCAATACTTACCAACTTTATGGAATGATGCGCTAAACATTACTCATTCCGGATAAAGTGGATAAAGTGCTGACTATAACTCAATTATGGGGTTTGTTTTTGTTTCATTTTGCACAAGAAAATGCCACCATAATTATGATCTTTCTCCTCCTTAGGAAAAGAACAGAACGCCCTGCTTATTTCTCCTTTACCTCTTATAGGTAAGAGCAAACAGGCATGATTGTCCGAGTTTGTTTACATTTGTCAAAAGTTCAAAAGGAAATATTAGATTTTCGTGTTTGTCGTCGTTTCGTGCGTCGTCGGTCTATTCGGTATCGGTTGTGGTGTGCGGGTTTTCTTTTAATTAAATCTTTTACAAATATACCGAAAGAAATAATAATAAAAAGGAGACCCCATTCGGTTACAGGGCTTCGCGTTTTCCAGATAATATTATCTGAAATATGCGAAGTGAACCCACCTTTTCCCTTTCGTATGGCCGGGTAGTGAAAAGTGATATGTTGCCATAATGGACAACTAGTGAAATTTGTTGAGCTGAAAATAATTTTGGCTCTTACGTTCCGTGAGTGAATAATAAGAAAAATCGAAAGAATCGTTTTGATGACAAAATTATCATTTTTGTGAAAAAGTGAATGCAAAAAGTGCCCTGATAACGTCAGATATAATTCAAAATCTGAGTCGAGTGCCGTCTGAATATTGTGCGACGAGGACAAAGATAATTCGCTAAACAAGTGTGAGTGAAATGCGCTACAAAAATCCGCTACGCCGGATTTTGCAAACAAAAATGGTCTGGGTTTTATTAAAGTGTTAACGTTTGTCGTTCATTGCCCCCAAAAAAAAAGGTCGTTCACCTCACCAGCTGATTGAAGCATTCGTGGCAAAAAAAAAAAATATGCGTTCATGTATTGTAAATTCAAATTCGAAGAGTTTTGCCGACGGGGTTTTAAAATGCCAGTGGATTCCAATGAAATTTCTTTAGCCGTGTCATTTGGAGTGTTTCTCCTTTATTATATGGAAATATTGTGTGCGAATTCATGAAGTGTTGTCAACGGGAGTTACAATACGTGCATTTAAAAGATGATTGTTTATGTTTCCATCGGTTCGGTTTAGATTTAAATCTAAAATTAATGCATCTTGTTGTTGTGTGCCAGCTGTTATGTTAGACGTGGGACGCGAACCCACTTAACAGACGGAGAAGAAGCAGAAAATTGTTGTCAGATAAGGGATGCATTTTGTTTATTTATAGAATTCGATTCTTTGTGGTTGATTTCCGTTTCCCTTTTTGTTCTAGTATGTGTCGCTGTCGAGTCACTGTCGTATGTCTTTTGCATGGAAAATGCCGAGAGGTTTTCCAGCTCTGGATTCCAACTCGTACATACAGTTGCCTACGACCTTTTTTACGCGGGATTTCAGGAATTTCGGAAGCAGCTTAGCATTGATTCCTTGGGCAAAATTGCTTTGGGCGAAATTCCGATGGAGTACCTCCTGACCTTCCCGGTAAGTGACGTTTTTAGATCTTTTGTTGTATTGATTTTTGGACTTAACGTATGCCCTGTCCAAATTCTCCGACAACGTCTGTCTCGCCAGTGTCAATTTAAGTGTGCGAGGTGTTACCAACATTCCATGATCGGATAGAGCGTTCAATTTCCGTAGTAAAGCATAAGTTGATCCGTGATTTACCATGTTTTGTCCAAACATGGCGAAGTAGGGTTGACAATTCAGTGAATCATGCATGTCGGATCGCAACGCACACGCTATACTGGACAAATGCAAATCCCAGTCATTTTGCTGCTTGGAAATTAAGATTCTCAACTTGCTTAGGAAACTGCGATTAACATGCTCCGAAATGTTGGCTTGAGGCGAATACACTGCCGTACGCAAATGCTTAACACCGTAGTTGTCCAAAAAGATTTTGAAATCTTTGGACACAAATTGACGACTGTTGTCGGAGTGGATTTGTTCAGGGGTCCCGAAAGCATGAAATATTTCTGATTCAAGATATTGAATCACGCGGTTTGATGTTGCTTTTGGTAGGGCTTTGAAAAACACGTACTTAGTGAAATCAATGAAAACGTATGTATTACCTCGCTTGGTACGTGGATATGGGCCAAGGAAATCAACGTAGAGTAGTTGCATAGGTCTTTCCGTTTTTGTTTGGTGTACCATAGGTGGGCGAAGAATTTCGTTTGGTGCCTTGACCATTTTGCAAACATCGCAGTTTTTCACAAAAGTCTTTACGTCTATTATCATTTTTGGCCAATAGTATTTAGAACGGATTCGAGCGTAAGTCTTATCAAAGCCACTATGGCAGCTTAATTTGGTATTGTGACACATTTCTGTGCACTTTTGCGTAAGGTCGTCTGGAAGCCATAAGCGCCAAAGCGAATCTTCCTCGTCGACCTTTCCGGTTCTGAACCTAACTCTTCGATAAACGAACTTCCCTGACACTACGAGGTCTGGAAGGTTCGACTGGTTTTGGGAGATGTTCTCTCTCAAGTGGGTGTATTGTGGCGAATCGAACTCAGGCGAATCTACATCGATATCACCGCATGTCATTATCGAAGAATCCTCACAAATCCCATAATCCGCTACAGTTCCGCTAGCTGTGATTTCTTCCATGTTCATGCGCGATAGGCAATCTGGCACTATATTTAGACTCCCTTTCCTATGTTCGATGGAGAAGTTATACCCCTGGAGTTCTAGGCTCCATCTGGCTAGTCTACCTGATAACTCCTTCATTGACATGAGCCATTTAAGACTCGAATGGTCCGTTATGACAGTAAAGGGCAATCCGTCGACGTAAGGCCTAAACTTTCGCACACTCAAAACTGCTGCTAGACACTTGTTCCGTAACTGTGTAGTTTTTCTGGGATTTGTTAAGCTTCTTCGACATGAAAGCGATGGGCTTCTCATGACCGTTCTCATCCACTTGAAAGAGAACACCGCCCACTCCTTCAGACGAAGCATCGCATTGTATCATGAATCGTTTCGAAAAATCGGGTTCAGTTAAAACTGGAGCTGACGACAGAGCTGTTTTTAGCTTTTCGAAAGCTTCAAGCGCTTCCGACGTAAATTCGAATTTGGACTTCTTTCGCAGACAATTGGTTAAAGGAGCGGGTACATCGGCATAGTTCTGAATAAATCTCCTATACCAACCTGTCAGGCCCAGAAATCTCCTCACCTGTCTAACGCTAGTAGGAATCGGGAAATTGACCATGGCTTCTACTTTGTCTGGGTTAGTTTTCAGTTTTCCCTGACCAACTATAAACCCCAGGAACTTGATTTCCTTCATGCAAAATCTGCTCTTTTCTAGATTGATAGTCAGATTTGCTCGGCGGAGACAAGCTGCGACCTCTTTAAGGATGCGTAAATGCGACTCAAAATCTGAAGTACAGATCAGTAAGTCGTCTAAATAGACAAACACGTTATCACGGAGATGACTTGGGATTACTTGATCCATAACCCTACACAGCGTTTGTCCCGCATTGCTCAAGCCGAATGGCATTACCTTAAACTGGTAAAGCGGCCTACCAGGTACGGCAAAAGCTGTTTTCTCCCGAGACTTTTCGTGAAGGGGGATTTGCCAATACGCATCTTTTAAGTCTATCCCCGTGATAAAGTGCGTACCTTTTATCCGACTTAACAAACCTTCGACATGAGGCATCGGATACGCAACCTTAACGGTGACAGCGTTGACTTTCCGGAAATCTAAACAGAGTCGGACTTTGCCAGGTTTCCTCACCAGTACAACAGGGCAACTCCATGGAGAGTTACTTACTTCGATGACTCCCAAATCCAACATACGATCGAGTTCTTTGTAGACCACGTTTTGACGTACCGGAGATAACGGGTAATGCCTTGATTTTATTGGGGCAGCAATTCCGGTGTCAACGATGTGACACCCAAGTTCTGTTTTCCCTAATCCAAGGACCACGAAATTTGGGAATTGCTTTTTTACGTTTTCTAATCGGAAAGACTCTTCGTTTGAAAGTTCTACTAACTCGGTAGCGTTTTTGAAATTTTCCTCAGTTTCCTCGGAAGTAAAATTCATCTCAACTCCACTTATCTCAGGTAGAAGATGGAAACTTCGCCAGAAATTCATGCCGAGGTAAACTTTTTGTGTCAGGTTTGGTATAAGCTAAAATGTCAATTTTTTTGAAGTGCCGTTATATTTAGTTTCGATCTCGCAATATCCCACAATCTTGTGAGAATTGCCATCTGCTGTACGCACTACATTATTGTAGGGCAATATTTCAATCCCTATGTTGCGAACTAACTCGAAGCAACCCTCACCCAACACCGAGATTGAGGCTCCACTGTCGAGAAGTCCAAAGACTGATTCATTATTCAAGAAGACGTTTGCATACATGCGTCCGTCTGTCTCGGACGATATAATTGTTTCAATTATTTGTCTTCGAAACTTTCTTCGATTTTGATAACGACGACGACATTTTGAAATTTTGGTATTAATTGGTTCATTATTGGTTGCGAAGATCCTAGCTCGGACCTTCTCGTAATTAAGTTTTCTCTCGTGAAGAGATTTAAGATTGTGAAATTCCATTGGATGAAAAGGTTCGACTTCAGAGTTGGTCTTTTTCCTCTCTAAAATTTTAATTGACGTTAAGTCTTTGTCATCTACATCAATGGAATTCGTTTCAGGGTTTGTATTTAGTTTTGTGAGTGGTTTGGGGGATTCTTCGTGGAACGAATCTCTCCACTCCTGGTTTCGTCCCTCGGAAAGTTTCCCTTTTGATGTTTACCACACTGAATTGTAGTTACACCCTTTGCACCGCATAGAAAACAGAATAAATTTCTGACCTTTGCCGGACAGAAATGATATGCGTGCCCTTTCTGGTCGCAGTTCCAACATATATAGTTGGCAGTGGAAACGGGTTTTTGTCTCGAAGAAAAAGCCGCTATTTCTTCCACTTCTTGAACGTAGCCGTATTGATCATCGACTGTAATCTCGTGGACTGATCGATGGCTTACGTTTCGTTTATTCAAGAACCTTTCAACTTCGCGAGCTTTTTGTCGTAGCTGCTCTAAGTTCCTAACCTCAGCTGACAATAAAATCTCACCTAGCTTTTCCCTCGCATTCCCTCTAATTATTTCGATCAATTTCTTGTCGTTAAAGGGATCTTTCAGGCCGTGCGTCGTTTAAACTGGTAATTGACACATAAAAATCGTCGAAGGATTCCTTCGGACCCTGTTTTCGACACATGAGTTTCATGTGAATGTCAATTTCTGATTCCATTCTACCGAATTCTTTTTTCATGGCTTTTTTTTATAGAAGCTAAATCCGCATTCGGATACTTCTTAACATATCCCCAAAACCATTTATTTGGTCTGCCTTCCAGCAAAACATGGAAGTTTGCAGCAATTTGTTCATCGCAATAGGATGCTGAGGACTGCATCCTGCCTATCTTTAAAAGAAAATCAGACACATTATCGGAACCATCATATTTGATGTTCCAGCGATCTAACCTACATGGACCCGAAGCGCTAAACGTCTGTAAAGTTGTTCTAATATAAAATACTTTATTAATTAATACTATCGTTTTTACAAATCTTAACTTAAAGTTAATATATTTTTAACTTCTTGATGCACTAACTGCAACCTTTTGTGTCAACGTCTCTGGAAAGAAGAAAAAAAAAGAAGGAAGTGTTTTTTTGATGACAGCTGCTGCAAAAGCTTGCAGTAGGTGTGTTTGTTTTAACAGGTTTCTTGTAGTGCGTTCTTTTTATTGGTACTTGTCGCTACAGGGCTTCCCCCTATGTGAGAGCGAAGCGTTGTGGTATTTTGATTGCTCTCCCAGATCTCGTTGTTACGCTTGAGTTATTTGAGTTTGGTGTTCTTACTCCCGGTGCTTTAGCTGGGTTGGTTTGACAATCGGAACTTGCTAGTTTGTAGGCGGGCTTAAGGCGCTGGATAGAGATGAAAACGTTTTTGCTCGGCATAGCAACTTTGAAAGCGAGTGGCTGGCGTTCTAGAACGGCAAAAGGTCCAGAATATGCTGGTTGCAGGGGACGCTGAACGTGATCGTTGCGAACGTAGACGTGTGACGATGTTTTTAGTTCTCTTGGGATGAAAACAGGCCTTGAGCTGCTGCTGGAGAACGATGGTGAAAGTCGTTGTAGGGTCTCCCTCAAATCTCGAACAAAGTTGACTGGCTCATTAGAAGCAGTTCCTTAAAAAAAATCTCCTGGAAGTCGAAGTTCTGTCCCGAATATTAGTTGAGCAGGTGCGGTGCCAGATTCGTTCACCATTGACCGGAGTCCAAGGAGGACGGCAGGTAGGGCAGTCACCCAACTCTCAGAATGATTTGCGGTTAGAGCTGTTTTTAGTGAGCGATGCCATCGCTCTACCACCCCGTTAGAATCGGTGGAGAATTGAGATATATATTCCAAATATCTTTGTCGCTGTGGTGTCTCTGAAGCTGATGGCGGGTTACGAAGAGCAAAGGTAAGCGGCTTGTGGTCCGTGTATATAGCACAAGACCGTCCTTCGATGAAGCGTCGGAAGTGTTCGATTGCCAGCTTAATTGCCAACAACTCCCGGTCGTAAGTGCTGTACTTCTGTTGTCGCGTCGACAAGGCCTTTGAAAAAAATCCAAGGGGTTTGGATTTCCCTTTTACGACCTGGAGAAGTGCAGCACCGACGGCTGTGTTTGAAGCGTCGGTCATGAGGCGCAACTCGGAGTTTGGAAGAGGGTGTGCTAACGAGGTGACATCGGTTAGAGCCTGACGGCAACGCAGGAAAGCTGTTTCTGAAGATATTGTCCAGGTAAGCGGTGTGTTATCCTTTTTCTTTGAGCCCTGAAGCATTTGGCATAGTGGTGCTTGATGTGATGCCGCATGCGGCATACTAAGTCAAAACAAATTTATTGCACCGAGGAAGCGACGGAGCTCAGTGATTGTTGTTGGCCTCGGATATTCTGCAATGGATTTGACAGTGTCTTGCGGTGGTCGAATGCCTGTCTCATCAACTTGGTATCCAACGAATGTTATTACCTGCTTTCCAAATTCACACTTTTTGTTGAGGGTGATGCCGTTTTGATCGAGACGTCTAAAAACTTCCTCCAAATGGGTCAAATGTTCTGCTGGGCTGTTGGATGCTATGAGCATGTCGTCGATATAGGTGAAGACGAAGTCTAGATCACCGAATATCGAGTCGACGAAGCGCTGTTGGGTTTGTGCCGCATTGCGCAGGCCGAAAGTCATCCGAATGAATTCGTATAACCCGAAAGGGGTTATAATTACGGTTTTCGGTATATCTTCAGGAGCCATGGGGATCTGGTGGTACGCGCGTGCAAGATCGAGGTGACTGAAGACTGACTTATTAGGCAGAATGAGTTGAAAATCCGTAAGGCGTGGCAGTGGATACCTGTCGGGGCGAGTTATGGCATTGAGTCGCCTGTAATCACCACAAGGTCGTATTGAGCCATCCTTTTTAGTTACGATATGTAGGGGACTGGCCCACGGACTTCTCGAAGGTCGACAAATGCCATCACTTACCATTCGTTGAAACTCAGCCTTTGCTTGCATGTAATACTTAGGTGGAATTCGTCTGGCACGACAGTAAACGGGAGCACCAGTTGTTTCCAAGTGATGTTGCACTGCATGCTGTGGAGTTTGGAGATCGCTGAGAGGTAATGTGATAGCAGGGTACCGCTGAAGCAGGTTGCTGTAAGCGTCATTGTGGTTGATGGCATTTACCGAGATTGCATCTGATGACGTGAGAAGAGGTGAGGTACTGCTGTTGGAGCTCTGATCCACAAGTCTGCGGCCGTAAACATCAACTAAAAGTCAGAAGAAACTCAAAAAATCTGCTCCCACTATTGAGTGTGGAATCGCTGCACGGGTGAAGGCCCAACGGAAAATGCGCCCTAAACCGAAGTCTAAAGCGAGTGTTGTTTTTCCAAAAGTGCTTATTTGGGTTCCATTGACTGCCCGTAACCCGATGCGATCTGGAACTAGTTTGGTTATGCTTTAGATGGCTAAAGTTGATATTGTAAAGTGGGCCCTACCTCACCTACAAATCTATGGGGGATATTGAAAGGCTTCCCCAAGCCGAAAAAGGTTGATGGCTAAAGAGCCGATCTGTTTCCAAAGTTTCAAAGTAAGAACAAGGCTGAAGAGCCGAATTGTTGTTTCTACTTCCAAACTGAAAGTGAATTTATTCAGTCAAACTTAAGCTATTTATACAAAAATAATCTACTTACACGCTAACATCTTAAGCCTATATCAAATACATATTATCACTTAAACATAGAAATATTTTATATAAACATAAACATATTTTGTATTCCGAATTCTATGGGAAATTTATGACAACGGAACCAGGCAGCATACTTGCTATGTCATCAAATTAATATTCGATTATCCAATGTGCATAGCCCTTCTAATACAATGCACAAATGTATCCAAATACATCCAGCCATATGCACTACACAGTATGCAGTACATTGAACCTCAGCGAGTAGGTAGATACACTTGACCAAAGTAATCTGAAGCGTCGCGTCCCGTCGTCGTCAGTGGCATTGAAATTATTACTTAATATTTTAGTGCATGAGGGTGATATTCTTGACCATGAATGAAATGCGAGTGCATTATTAAAAATAGAAAAGTAATGCGAGTGCATTTAAAATATAGGTCGGCTATTGTAAAGCGTAGTGTGGATTTAAGTCAAGGACCGGAATTAAATGTATAATGAAGTGGTCGCTAGTGTCATTCCTTCACACCACCCTTCCTGGGGAAAAAGGAGAAATCATGACATATCTTGATTTCTTCTTTTAAGCGACACTAACTTGTATAATAGGAATATTCTTTTTTTTTTCGTTCGGAATCAAATTTTTTTTTTTTTTAACATTATTTTCTTTAATAGTACATACTTAGTTTGTATCATTACTTACGTATATAATATAATATATATATTTTTTTTTTTTTTTATACATTCATTCGTACAAGTAACTTATTTTATTCTTCTTATATTCTATTTTTCATTTATTCATACAAGTAACTTATTTTATTCTTCTTATATTCTATTTTTCATTTAATTATACAAGTAACTTATTTTATTCTTCTTATATTTTGTTGTTGTGTTTTATTTATTGCTAAACAATATAATTTACTTAAATCCTATGCGCGCCTTATTAAAAATTAAATAAAGTAGTTATCTTGTATATATATATATTGTGATTTACATTCTTTTCCCCCTTTTTTTTATTAGACTTTGATTTAATTATTGATTATATAAAAGTTAAATACATGTAAAATGGTTTTAGTCTATTCTTGTGTACTGTCATTCTTTTGTTGTCGTATTGGATATCACAATTTACACCATTTTGAGACAAAACTTCGTATGGTCCTATAAATATTGGATCTAATTTCTTTCTGGATTCGTTTCTTAATAAAACTAAACTTCCTTTTCCAAAACTACTACTCTTTGTTTGTCCTTCTTTATCATATCTATCTTTCCTAATATTTTTCTTCTTTATAAGCGTTTCTCGGGCATCTCTATGGGCAACTTGTAATTTATGTTTAGGGTCAATTACGTAATCGTCATAATTGTACACCGGTTCCATTTGTTTTGTCAGATTTTTGGGCAGGCTACATTGCTTTCCGAATATCAACTCGAATGGTGTGTAACCCGTTTCTGAGTGTACAGAAGTGTTATAACAGAAAACGTAATATGGCAACCAAGTACTCCAGTCCGTGTGTTTTTCTGAGACGTAACTTCTAAGATATGCTCCTAAAACCTTATGTGAATTTTCTAAAGCTCCTATGCTCTCATGATGGTACGCTGTAGATTGTAATTGTTCTATTCTCAAAAGCTTACAGATATTTTTGAAAACCTGGTTTATAAAATCGGTTCCCTGATCAGATGCTATTGTATGTGGTACTCCGTACCTTAGAATAAAACCTTCTACTAGAGCTTTAGCTACCGTGCTTGATTCTTTATTTGGGAGTGGTATAGCTTCGATAAACTTGGTAAGCTCATCTTGAATGGTGAGTATGTATTTAGATCCATCTTCAGATTCTTCTAAAGGTCCTACTAAGTCTATAAATATTTTGTCATAACCTGATTCGGCTGTTGATGTGATAGTCATTGGTTGTTTCTTCGGTTGGATATATTTGTTTCGTTGACATACCAGGCAGTGCTTAACGAATGTCGTCACATCGTTTTGCATTCCTGTCCAAAAGTATTTTTTCTTTATATTTTGAATCATGCGGTTTATACCTGCATGTCCACTGGTCGGAAGTATGTGAAAGTCGTTTAGTATTAATTTCTTTTTACAAGGATCGGTAATTTCAATAACATTATCTATGAGGTATACCTTTATATTACTTTCCTTAAACATTTCTCCTAATATATTTTTTAATTCATTAATTTTATATTCTCGACGGCCGTCCGAGAGTTTCTTTATTTCATTTTTAGTAATATATATTTTCTTAATTGATTTGGGTCCGCAGAGTTTTTGCACATCCCTCGACAATATTTTGCCAAATAATGTCGATTGGGTTGTAGTGCTGTCCTTGGACTTCTTTAGGAGTAAACTATTCCCTTTTGGAATATACGCCAAAACTTTGTTTGGTCCTATAATTATGTCGTCCTTGAAATTAACTAAATCTTCCGTAAAATTGTCAACGATTTTTAATTCAATAACTCTTAGTCCACTTTCGGGTGGTTTTAGAAGTTCTGTTATCCTTTGTTCATTGGTTTGTATCTTATTATCTTAAGGTGTATTTTATCTTTATTATCTAATTTCGACTGGGCTCTTGTTACTACACAGATGTATAATTGTTTTAATTCTTCAGACTCTACTTTAATGCGACTAAGCGCGTCAGCGGTACAGTTATCTTTTCCGGGTGAATATTCTACGTAGAAATTGTATTCTTCTAATAATAGTCTGAATTTAGTTAGTCTACTACTAGGTTCTTTTAGTGAGAACAAGTACACTAGGGGTCTGTGGTCTGTCAAGATTTTGAACTTTCTTCCGAACAAGTATGGCCGATAGTGTTTTACTGCCCACACTATAGCAAGTAATTCTTTCTCAATAGTGCTATGGTTTTTCTCTGCCTTATTAAGAGTTTTGCTTGCGTAAGCAATTGGCCTGTCATCGGAATTAGACAAAACAGCTCCCAAAGCGAAACCTGAGGCGTCTGTGCGTAGAATGAATTCTTCACTAAAATTTGGAAATTGGAGAATTGTAGGACTTGTAAGGACTTCTTTAAGCAGATTGAATGATTTTTCGCAATCTTTATTAAAATCGAATTCAACATCTTTTTTCAATAATCGATTTAATGGGATGCAAATGGTAGCAAAATTTTTAATGAATTTTCGATAATAATTTGCGAATGCTACAAATCTTCTTACTTCATCCGCGTTAGTAGGAGTTGGATAATTTTTCATTGCGGCAGATTTGGAGGGGTCAGGTAAAATTCCTTTGTTCGATATAAGGTGTCCGAGGTATAATACTTCTTTTCGCAAGAAAGAACATTTTTTCGGGTGTATTTTGAGATTTACTTCTCTCAGACGTTCGAAGACTTGGATCAAGTTTTTGTTGTGGTCCATTAAATTTTTACCAAAAATAATAAGATCATCAAGATAGACGAAACATCGTGAATATGTTAGCCCTGACATGGCTATAGACATCATTCTTGAAAACTTACTGGGTGAGATCTTTAAACCCATTGGTAGACGTTTTAACTGGTAGTGACCATCCTCTGTTGAGAATGCCGTTATTGGTCTACTATTGGTATCTAGCTCCATTTGGTAATATCCTTGACTTAGATCTATACATGAGAAGTAAGTTGCTCCTCCGATCATATCATAGATGTCCGTTATGTTTGGTAGTGGAAATTTATCATCTTCGATTCGATCGTTAACGTGACGATAATCGATCACCACTCGGAATTTTTGTAGACCGGTAACTGGGTCTTTCTTTTTTGGTACTATAAGTATTGGAGAATTCCATGGGGAGATGGATGGTTCTATTATGTCATCATTTTTTATTTCCTCCTTTATATCTTCCTTCTGAGTATGTGGTAAACGATACGGCTTGGTATATTTCGGTGAAGATTCATTTTAAAGTTTAATGTCTGCCTTTCCAATTTGGGTATACGTAAGTTTGTCACCATCTACGTGAAAAATGTCTTGGAATTTTGTACATATTGCTTCAATCTCGGATTTTTCTTCGCTATTTAATGTCTCAAAATTTATTTCGTTTAGAATTTCCTGAACTCGCTTGTTTATTGATTTATCTATATGGTTATAATGTAAAATAAAATGTTCCGAAGAAGAGAATGATATGGGTTCAACCCATTTTAGAGTTACAGCTGAATCACGTGTATTCAGAATTTTAACGGGTATTTTTCCATTTTTAACAGTTGATAGTGAACCTGCCATGAAAACATTTTCACATAATTCTTGTGGATAAAATCACTTACTACATGAAATTCATATGGAATGGAAAATTCTCCTAGTTGTAATACATAGATACATGTCCCTAAAGTTTCTAGATTTCCTGATATCCCTAATACTTTTGTCTTTTTTTTTTCATCTATATTAATGTTTTAAGTGAGTGAACATTTTTTTATAACGCTCCTGTGTCTAGTAAGAATTGTTTGTTTATGTTGTTAAATGGTATCTGTATGTAAATGCCGTTTGATATTCCAACAGTACAAATGGCATCTGTTATCTGTGGACTTAATGAATTCCCTCCGATGGGTCGGCTTCCCCTTCGGTGGGTTGCTCGTTTCCCATTATTAACACCTGATTACTATGTCTATTATTATTAGGTTGACTTACATTATTCGACCTATTGGTATTATTGGTATTATTGGTATTAGTGGTATTATTGTTGTTGTTACCGTGATTATTACCGTTATTGTTATTATATCTTTGTCTGTCATTGTTGCCTGTATATCTGGACCTGTTATCGTTGTTATTATTTCTATAGTTATTATTATTGCGGTTCCTAAAGTTTTGTTGGTTGTGATATGAAGGCCTAGTTGAGTTATTATTCTGTGGGTATGAACTTCTAACTTGGTTATTGTAATTGGTATGCGAGGATCTAGCTTGAGGGTTGTTAAAATTATTTTGTCCATGATATGTTCTACCTCTATTATTCATGTACCTAACAGTGTTTGATGTGGATGCAGAGGTTTGATCCAATTCTACTATATGGTGGATAGCGTCTTGAAGATTAGTGTGTCTGGCGCTATCTAATACTATTTTTAACCTATCGTTTACTCCCTTTTTAAGAAATGCTAAACCTCTTCTTTCATTAGCTTTGGTTAGGATTTCTCTGGCTTCTTCACCATGGCAAGATACTTCTAGTTCAGTCATTTTTGTAATTAGTGTTTCGATGTCTGTTACGAATTCTCGCACTGGTCGATTACCCTGATATGTCTTGTTAAGTTTGGTTTGTATTGTTTCTATTGTCTCTTTTGGTCCACATTTTTCTATTAAAATTTTTTTTAATAAAGCAAAATTCTCTGGTTTTTGATTACCTAGTTCAGTAAGAGCTTTACCTTGAATTTTGCATTTCAAAATAAATTTTATTAGTGTGGGTTTCGAGGTCTCACTAAGTGTGTCATGGTAGAATTCTATGCTGTTCATAAAATCCCTAATGTGTTCAGTTCTTTTGCCATCCTCATCGCAGTTGAGGGTAGGCAATTTCTGAGCTATACTTATATTGAACATTTCTGCCATGTTTTCAACTATTTCTATTATCTTATTGGTTTCTTTATCTTCTTCTTCCCCTATATCTTCTTCGCCTAACAATTTAGTTTTTTCTTCTAATATTTGATTTAGTCTGACTAATAAGTTATCTATAATTGTTTTTAAAGTTTGTTGGTTTGTATCCTTTTCTAATTTTTCATATTTTTCATTGAACTCTTTTTCTAATTCAGATATTTCTTGTCTTTTTCGGTAATATATTTTTCGGAGTATTTTCTTTTTGGGGTTTTATTGAAATTTGCAAGTATTTTCGTTAGTGATTTTATTATGTTTAACATATTTTTAATTATATACAAAAATTATTATTTATTTTTTTTTTTTTTTAAACATTGTTAATAATTTTATTTTTAGGGTTTTTTTTTGTTTTTTTTTAAACTGTTACATTTTTAATTTCATGATTTACAATTTTTTGTACGTTTTGTTTGAAATAAAATTTTACAATTTTTCTGATTAAATAAACTATACATATGATCAAAATTATGATTATGATGTCCATAATTAAAAGATTGGAAGTTACTTCATTATTATTGTTGTTGTTATTGGTCACAACGACCCCTTCTTTGGAGCTTTTGCCTCCCATTATATAAAAATTTTTTTTGAATCTAATTAAAATTTGTTTTCTTTTTTTTTTTTAAGTTATTTTTTATTTTGTAAATTTTTTGCTTGTTGCAAAAAATTTTTCTTATTATTCCCTGTGCTCAGACTTGCTAGTCTGTATAGGTTGCCTACTTCTTGTCTTAACTTGACTTTTTTCCCAGCGCGTTTCCTTCTGGTTGTTTGTGGTTGCGCTTGTTGTTGTTGTATTGTGTTTTTTCTTCTCTTCAGATATTCCTCGATGGTTAGAGGCTTAGGTCCAGCCGTCTTTGGTGTGGGCACGTATACGGGTGCCCCAATCGTTGGTTGTCCGGGAGTATAAGGACAATCTAATGCTTCGAAGAGCTCGTCTAAGGCCTCCTTCTGATATGACATTGGTGGCACCTTATATTTATCGAATTTAATAATGAATTCAAGAAATTCAAGAAATTCAAGAAATTCAACCAACTGATTAACTAGCTCCTGGCAAGATCGCCATGTAAAGTGGGCCCTACCTCACCTAAAAATCTATGGGGGATATTGAAAGGCTTCCCCAAGCCGAAAAAGGTTGATGGCTAAAGAGCCGATCTGCTTCCAAAGTTTCAAAGTAAGAACAAGGCTGAAGAGCCGAATTGTTGTTTCTACTTCCAAACTGAAAGTGAATTTATTCAGTCAAACTTAAGCTATTTATACAAAAATAATCTACTTACACACTAACATCTTAAGCCTATATCAAATACATATTATCACTTATCCATAGAAATATTTTATATAAACATAAACATATTTTGTATTCCGAATTCTATGGGAAATTTATGACAACGGAACCAGGCAGCATACTTGCTATGTCATCAAATTAATATTCGATTATCCAATGTGCATAGCCCTTCTAATACAATGCACAAATGTATCCAAATACATCCAGCCATATGCACTACACAGTATGCAGTACATTGAACCTCAGCGAGTAGGTAGATACACTTGACCAAAGTAATCTGAAGCGTCGCGTCCCGTCGTCGTCAGTGGCATTGAAATTATTACTTAATATTTTAGTGCATGAGGGTGATATTCTTGACCATGAATGAAATGCGAGTGCATTATTAAAAATAGAAAAGTAAAGCGAGTGCATTTAAAATATAGGTCGGCTATTGTAAAGCGTAGTGTGGATTTAAGTCAACGACCGGAATTAAATGTATAATGAAGTGGTCGCTAGTGTCATTCCTTCACAATATGGCGGCTCCACTATCTACAAGGAAGCGATGGCCAGAAATTGTATCGTGAATAAAGAGGCGATTTGACCAGCAACCGAAGAAGCCTCACCTAAAGTTGCTGGTTGGCGTTTCCCTGCTTGTAGGTACATGGTGATGTGCATTTTCTTGCCTTTGAGCCGTATTTGCGGTGAAACCAACAATGACCAGGAGTGGTGTTGCGCTGGCGAACCTCTGAATTCTGGTGCTGAGTTGTTGATGGCTGGTGTGTGGATTTGAGGATGGCGTTTTGTTTGATCTGCTTTTCTAGTGTGCTAAGCCTCTGCAAGATACTGTTAATATTCTCGTTAACAAAAGTATTTGCTTTTGAAGACGTCGGTGGTGGTAGCGCAGCAATAGTTTTAGGAGACGATGAGTGGCTCATTATTTTATCTGCGACGTCAGCCAGTGTGTTCAGATCGCCTTTGACAGCGGAAAGAATCGATCTCACATTTGATGGCAAACGAGAAAGCCACATGACCTGCAGCACCATATCGGGAGTGCCTGAAGATCTTGAGAGGTCGCGGATGCGCCGGAGAAGCTGAGAGGGCTGTGAGTCGCCCAGATCAAGACCTTCTATTAGGCGCTGCAACCGTTGCTCGTCACTCTCTTCATAAACTTCAATAAGCCTAGCTTTGACCAGCGCGTATTTGTTTGATGATGGCGGAGTCAGAAGAATGTCTGACACTTGCTCCAGGTCCCTCCGGTCAAGATTGGCAACGACGTACTGGAACTTTGTGTCGTCATTCGGCTTAGAAGCAGAAAGAATAGCCTCGAGCTGTGCAAACCATAGCGACGGTCGGTCACGCCAAAATTGAGGCATTCGTGCAGCTACAGAGAGTCCAGAAATTGCCATCGGTCGGAGATCTGCAGGTGGATCATCGGCGGGTTTTCCCTCGTCGTCGCCTGTTTTGTCTTCTGCTCCAATTTTGCTCATATCGTTGCCTGGGTCTTTTAATTAGTGATAAGACGAGAAAACTAGTGAATTATTGCACTAATTGAAGCAAAAACTAATGCGCAACACAATTCTAGCAATATTTGGCAACGATATAAGTAGAAAAAGAGCAAAAATATCCCAGGATGCTGTTGATTCTGGTGGATTATATTTTTTTTTTTGGCAGCGATGGCGAGGCTGGATGCACTGGTTGAGGTTAGCAGTAAGTGTGAAAGAAAAAATTAGTTAAAATTTTCAAACGCGGGGTCACCAATGTAAAGTTGTTCTAATATAAAATACTTTATTAATTAATACTATCGTTTTTACAAATCTTAACTTAAACTTAATATATTTTTAACTTAACCTTTTGTGTCAACGTCTCTGGAAAGAAGAAAGAAAAGAAGGAAGTGTTTTTTTGATGACAGCTGCTGCAAAAGCTTGCAGTAGGTGTGTTTGTTTTAACAGGTTTCTTGTAGTGCGTCCTTTTTATTGGTACTTGTCGCTACACGTCGTTGACCCACTCGAACTCCTAGGTAAAGGCAGTTGGGTCGCCGTAGAGCTTTGCCTCTCTAATTGTGGACGGTTGGCTGCTTGTTGTGGCTATAATCGCAAACTTTCTAATTTCTTCAGCACGTTTCCCATCCATTTGCTGGAAAATCCTCATTTGGTTCTGAACCATACTTCCTTCTATCCTTGAAACGACTTCTTCAGTTGGATTTACATCATTTTCAACTTGTTGCGTTGGAGCCCTACCAAGTTGTTCGCCTGGCAACTGATCGAAATTCTGTTGCTCTAAATTCTGTTGGTCGTCTTGATCAGCCATATTGAATGTTGAGTTTGAAATCACTGATCCTAATTCTTCGGAAAAACTAAAAGATTTATCAAGGTTGAACCTATCTACCGTATTTCTGAATCTCTGGTAAAATGCCTCAAAGGTGGCTTCGTTGTGAGCGTTTATTATGTTTATGTCGTCATAAATTGACACGCGACGACTCCTACTCATTCTTAGTTCTAAGGAACCAAACTCGGCTTTATGTTGCCGAAAAAAAAAATAATATTTTCTTTTGCTAAGCTTCAAAAGAAATCTCGGAAATAAAGCAAGAGAAATGTTAAGAAACGGTTATGTTCGAAAATTGTTTCTGTTACTTGTGCTTAATCTTCAAATTCATTAAGCAAAAAAAATCGTGATTTATAAATCCTAATCACAATGATGATGTTAAAACAAAACGAACCAACAAAAATCTTAAATCAAACCAATGTATCAAACGTTTTTCGATTGTGTTTCAAAATAACGTTTAAATGTATAAACAAAAATGTTTTATAAAATATAAATAAAGTAAATGTAAAGGTATTTCAAAAATAAGTTAAAAGGTATTTAAAAAAATGTATTTCAGTATATTGAGAAGTGTGTTTCTTTTGTGTTGTAATATATCATAAAAATCAAAAAGGGAAGACAAGGTTCCGAAGACGAACGAATGTAACCGCCGAGAATCAAGAAAAAGGAACGTTGTGAGTCACACAAAATGTATGTAATATCAAAAAAAAACTAAAATAAACTAGTGTTTGTAACTATTGTTGTTGTACTTTACTTTTACATGTTTGCAATTTTTCGAAAATAATCCGGGACAATTTTCGACGATCATCTTCATCATCAATCGAGACTCCGGAGGATTTTGAAAACAAAACATTGAAAATTTTGAAAATGGACAAAAAGGTTGTTTAAAGGACTATTCAAGACACCTCTCGTATCATTGGGTCTCTTTAAACTGTAGCTGAACATAAAAAATGTACTCTATCCGCTTGCTGTTTGGGTGTCTTTTTGTTGTTCAGATGCCCAAAGACTAAGTTTCTATTGTACTTTTTGTTGAATACTTGTATATTGATTTCAACCTCTTTGCTGCAACGCGGTACCGGGTGATCTACCTAAGTGACCGGGACTCACAAAGATGTTGAAACCAAAAGTTAAGATAAAATAACGAAAATAAAAATGAAAATGTTTAAACTATTTAAAACGAGAAAAAAAAAATGTATGACTCATTATTAAAAATCAAATGTTAGCCACACTATCTACTGATAGTGGGACTCCACGTTCTGGGCGCCATTTCTGTAACGAGTTTTGTTTCATTGAGGATATGCTGGCACACCATAAACTTCCCAAACTAGCTCGTAATGGGTTCGTTTCCTCTTCGTTAGCAAAAAAAATCTAATGCCAGTCTGATTGCATCCCGATGTTGTCGATGCGCGAGATGTTTAAGTCAAAACCCACCCTACCTGGTTGTTTTTCTCGCCAAAAACAACCCCTTTTAGCAACGTCCCTTTTTCTCAGCTACTCACAGTTCACTCGTCTTCCATCAACCTTATCTTCCCCCTTATGATAAAAAAAACTTATAGATTCATGTTTCTATACATAATTTTTAATTCAAATTCCTTACTTCTATATTCATTCTACATATTTCAATTTGTGTATGAATTTAACGATTATAGTTGCTTTGAATACTAAATTTAAAATATATGGGCAATGCTTATGAAAGGATTAAGTGTCAATTGGACACATATACATATAAATTGAATGGACTTACCCCCAACACAGATCGCTGTAGTGGCCACTCCTCGATGAATCCTGGTGTCAGGGTGATTGTTTATAACACTTTTTTTTTTTGAATTTACTATTTTCATAAAAATTACCACTCTTGATTAGAATTCAAAGCAAGAAAAATTAAGCAATTGTATGAGTATATATATAAAAGTATATGTACAGGTTAGAATCGCAAAGTTGTACTTGAAATCACACTTGTGAATTTGATGATATCGAATTCGGTTTAAATGAACTGATTTTAAATTAAATACTATTAGTTAAATGAATCGATCGCATGAAAATTGTAAATTGTAAAAAAAATAAAAGAAATTGATTTAAGATTTTCTTATAGATATGACGAAAACTCTCTCTTTTGATGCCGTGCCACTGACGACGACTGTCGTTCGTCTCAAATGATTTCCTTTTCTTTTGTTGCCTTTGCTGGCTGATGGCAATAAAAATGTTGGACTTAGGATTTTTCTTCAACTATCGTTATATCGGGTTTTCTTGCGAGGTTCAGGTCGTTAAGAGAAAATTCTAACGGCCTATATGTGTGCTTATTTTGAAATAGAATAAGTAACGAAAATAGGCGTATGTGCACATAAATCTATACTTATGCACGTATATATATGTATATAATATATATATATAATTGTGCCGAATTCAAGGCCGGGGTTGACGGTACGTTCCAATGCGGTCTATCCTTCCCAATGTAATATTTTTTGGCACTCTATATAATTTGCTTAATTCGTTGGTATATTGTTGGCTGTGCGAGAATCGGTACTTCTTATGTAAGCAAATCTAAGTTCAGCTTACTGTTCGGTCTGGTGGTACTATGGAAAAAAAAGTACGTACCGTCGGCTATTGCCAATTAACCCTAGCTCTTTAGAAATATATCTTTGCCTACCAACAACCCTCATGCAGAAATTTTCCAGCCTTTGTTTCCTCGTTTCGGTTTTACCCATACTACTAAAGTTGTCTAACTTTATCATACATTAACATTATAACGCATAATCATTTTGATAGTGGGTGAAACTACCAATATGCGCTTACGCACTTGTCGCAATCAAAATTCCGAATAACTTGTGTCTAGCAATTTCCTGCAACATGAGTCTAGGACAACTCCCAACAAGTTGCGCTTCCTCAATACTTACCAACTTTATGGAATGATGCGCTAAACATTACTCATTCCGGATAAAGTGGATAAAGTGCTGACTATAACTCAATTATGGGGTTTGTTTTTGTTTCATTTTGCACAAGAAAATGCCACCATAATTATGATCTTTCTCCTCCTTAGGAAAAGAACAGAACGCCCTGCTTATTTCTCCTTTACCTCTTATAGGTAAGAGCAAACAGGCATGATTGTCCGAGTTTGTTTACATTTGTCAAAAGTTCAAAAGGAAATATTAGATTTTCGTGTTTGTCGTCGTTTCGTGCGTCGTCGGTCGGTCTTTTCGGTATCGGTTGTGTTGTGAGGGTTTTCTTTTAATTAAATCTTTTACAAATATACCGAAATAAATAATAATAAAAAGGAGACCCCATTCGGTTACAAAACACGATTGCTAGCAACTCTCTTTCAATGTTTGCATATTGTTTTTGTGTATCCGTAAGGCTACATGAGGCAAAGGATACTGGCCTATTATTTTGCATTAAACAGGCTCCTAAACCAGAAAGTGAAGCATCCGTTTGAATAGTGATTTTTTCATTTGGATCAAATGATTTAAGAATTGGAGCTCTGAGTATCGAGTTTTTAATTCGTTGGAGGCATATGTCATGTGCATCGGACCACTGAAAGCAAATATTCTTTTTTAGTAATTCTCTTAGCGGGTAAGACAACTCCGATAGGTTGGGAACATATTCTGTTACATAGTTTATAAAGCCTAATAATTTTTGTAACTCAGTCTTACCGGTTGGTGGCTTAAGCTCTTGAATTGATTTTATTCTGTCATCATCTAATGCTATTCCATTTTCGCTTATTAAGTGCCATAAAAACTTTATCTGCTTTAGTTTGTATTGAACTTTTTCTTTGTTAAATGTTATATTTCTTTCCAACGCTCGATTTAAAACCATTTGCACTGTTCTTTCGTGGGCTTCGACAGTGCTCGTGGCTATTGCTATGTCGTCTATATAAATATAAACATTCGGAATATCACTAAAATTTTTTCATTGATTTGTTGAAATGCTTCTGCAGCTATTTAAATACCTAGTGGCAATTTAATGTACCGATGAAGGCCAAATGGAGTACTGAAAGTACAAATTTTTTTCGAATCCTCATCAAGTTCGATTTGATGAAATCCGTCCTTCATATCGAACACAGAGAAGATTTTTGTTGAAGTTTATTATACTCTTTAGCTTTTGCGTATTCCAATAAAGTAAAAGAAATGGCGAATTTGTATTTAAGACTTTTATTATAAATGCTAATAGAAAGATTACTTTATATGCAGGCGTTTTACAAAGGAATGAATTTTAGATTTTTTGTATCCGTTAGATACCAAAGTTTTGCTTTTTATATGATCTTTAAAGAACAAAAGAGATAACTATATTTTTAGTACAATATGCAATTACAAAAAGGACTGTTTGTAAAATCATAGTGATAGAACTTGTTTGTAACTCCAACACTCCTCTTCAAACTGGTTCTATAAGTCCGCATTTTGTTCTTAACTCCAAGACTCTATTAGATGTTAACGGCTTGGTGAGAAGATCAGCCAACATATCCTCGCTGCTGCAATATTATGATGTTATTATTCCTTTATTGATATAATCTTTTACGAAGTTATACTTGGTGTCGATATGTTTGGATCTGTTGCTATGCTTCTCGCTGGTTAATAGTTTGAGACAGCTTTGGTTGTCTTCCCAGATATGAACAGGTCATGTAAATTCTTCATTTATATCTGCAAGTAACGGTCGAGGACAATGCTACACAGGTTTGTTTACGACAGCACTACCGAAAACTTTAAAAATGTAGCCGGAATTAGATTTTCGTTCTTCTCTGTCTTCTGCCCAGTTGGCGTCCGCATACCCAATAAGATGTTCTTCATTGTTGTTTTGGCTAAGAAACAATCTCAATTGAGATGTCTCTTTTAAATATTTTGCAACACGTTTCAGCTCGTTCCAATCTTCAACTGTAGGTTTTGACACTTTGGAAGATAATATGGTTATACTTGCTGCGATATCTGGTCGGGAACTGATTGCGATGTAAAGTAAACACCCAATAAACTTTTGATACTTTTCATTGTCAGATAAAAAATTAACTTCAGCATTTGACTTCCCATAGCTTGGGTCCATCGGCGTCTTTGAAATTTTCGCATCTTTCAGTCCCATCTCTTCAATAACTTTATTTATGTATGCTGTTTGGCTTATGGAAAAATGTCCATCATCATCTCGATATAACTCAAGACCTACGTAATTTTTTATTGTTCCGAGATTTTTCATTTTGAATTTTGATTTGAGCAGGCTTTCGGTGTCATCGATTAATTTTTGATTTTTACTGATGACTAATAAATCGTCGACATACGAGGTGTGTTCAAAAAGTACCCGGAATTTTCGTTTTTTCAAAAAAATATTTATTTATTCGTTTACATCAATGTGGTCCCCTTCAAAGTAGTCTCTCCCAGATATAATACACTTATGTCAGCATTTTTTCCAATCTTGGAAGGACTCTTGATATTCACTTTTTGATATGTCCTTGAGCTTTCTCAGCGATTTTGCCTTTATTTCTTCAATCGAGGAAAAACGCCGTCCTTTCATGGGTCTCTTCAACTTTGGAAACAGGAAAAAGTCACACGGAGCCATATCTGGTGAAT
Source organism: Eupeodes luniger (assembly GCA_951509635.1). Lineage (NCBI taxonomy): Eukaryota > Metazoa > Arthropoda > Insecta > Diptera > Syrphidae > Eupeodes > Eupeodes luniger. Next base: position 173,916,545 of record OX608073.1, on the reverse strand, counting down.
ATGGAGGTTGGGGCATGACTACGGTATTGTTTTTGGCCAAAAAATTACGAACAAGCAACGACGAGTGAGCAGGTGCGTTATCGTGGTGCAAAAGCCATGAACTGTTTTTCCATAAATCTGAGTGTTTTTTTCGGATTGCTTCACGCAAACGTCGCATAACTTCAAGGTAATACTCCTTATTAACCGTACGACCTTGTGGTAAGAACTCTTGATGCACTATACCATTATAATCGAAGAAAACAGTAAGCAAAACCTTCACATTTGATTGAACTTGACGTGCTTTTTTCGTTCTTGACGTTAGATGCTTCCAGGTGGACGATAGTGCTTTGGTTTCGACATCATAACCGTACACCCATGTTTCATAACCAGTTATGACCCTTTCAAGCAAACTTGGATCGTCGTTGACGTCATTTAACAGCTCTTGAGCGATGTTCATGCGATTGTTTTTTTGGTCAAAATTCAGCAGTTTCAGCAAAAATCGCCGAGCTCATAAAAACACGTCGAACCTTAGCAACTACCACAGACAAGGTAAACAGTGAATATAGCTGAAAATTGCATCATACTTTAGGGGCATGTATACCAACACAATAAAAAAATAATTTTGACCTTCGGACTCTCCACACCCGCGGAATTTAAAAATTCCGGGTACTTTTTGAACACACCTCGTATACAAGTACATAAACTAAAAACTCACCATTTTCCAATAGAACATTGTTGATAGTTTGGTTCCACGCTCTTGCTGACTGTTTTAGCCCATAGATGGTTTTATTTAGTTTACATACCTTGTGTTCTTTATTTTCTTCAATGAATCCCATAGATTGTCGCATGTAGATTGTTTCTTCAAGGTCGCTATTGAGGAACGCAGTCTTAGCATCCAAATGTAATACATGCATTTTTCTATGACCCGCTACAGCTAATAACGTTCGCACAGTAGTTTGCCGTACGACTGGGGCGAATGTTTGATCGTAATCAAGTCCATGGCGCTGGAGAAACACTTGCGCTACCAAACGTGCCTTGTAAATCAGTTCTCCTCTTGAACCTTCATTAGACTTCAACACCCATTTACAACCGATTGCCTTCTTGCCAGCAGGTAGGTCCACCAACTCCCATGTATTATTATCCGATAAGGCATTCATTTCATCCCGTATTGCGCTTTTCCAACATTGAGCTTTGTCGCAAGATATCGCTTCCTGAAAACTGGACGGATCGAATTCTTTAATTGTCTTAAGTACATTTACCTCATTGATTAGTGTGCTTGGTGGTTTTCCTTTTGTTGTTCTGGCTGATGTTCTTTGCTGTGGTACTTCATTTTCACATTCATTCTGCTCTTCGTTCAATGATTCATCGAAACCGTAAAATATACTTTCAGAATTCGAATCTGTGTCCAAATGATCTTCCTCTTTTTCTTCATTGCGTCTACTTTTGATTACAAATTCGAAATTGTCATCATCGCTATTACTTTGAGGAACTTCATCTTTCTGTTTACTGTTGGTTTCTGGAAAGCTTTGATGTTTAATTGGACTTGCCTCCACTTTGGCTGAATACTTCAAAAAATGAACATCTCTGCTAATAATTATCTTTTTCGTACTGGTGTCTAGAAGTCTGTATGCTTTCGAGTTTGCCATAACCAACAAAATTTAAACATTTCGACTTGTTGTCCCACTTTTTTCTTTTTTCTTTGGGAATATGTGCAAAACATCTTTCACCAAATGTACGAAATTGTTTAAAATCCGGTTTGGATCCATACCAGAGCTCGAAAGGTGTTGTTGCAGTTGCTCTTGTTGGTAATCTGTTTTGTATGTATGTGGCTGTCAATATTGCTTCTGCCCAGAACTCCTTGCTTAAGTTCGAATCAATTAGCATACATCTGGACATTTCAACAAGGGACCTGTTGCGTCTTTCAGCAATGCCGTTCTGCTGTGGAGAGTATGCTGTAGTGAACTCGGATTTTACTCCTTGTTCCCTTAGGTATTGTTGCACCTTATGTTCCGTATACTCACCACCACGGTCAGACCTCAATACTTTTGGTTTACGCCCAAACTGAGTTTTCATTGCTTCAATGTATTCTCGTATTTTATCAAAGAACTCTGACTTCTGCCGCATTAAGAATGTTATTGTAAATCTACTGTAGTCGTCTATGAACGTGACTATATACTGATTACCACTTGGACTGACCACTTCCATAGGACCGCAAACATCTGTGTGTACTAAGTCGAGTACGCTTTGCGAATCACTTTTGGAGACTTTTGGAAATGGCAATCTGGCAGACTTTCCTTGGATACAAACTTCGCAGGTTTCATTAACATTACAATCTGTATGTATTTAATTGCATCCTCATCTCTATGTCCAAGCTTTCGATCCCACTGGTGAATACAATCCTCTTTGTGAACCGCTAAAAGAACTCTTTTTGCCTGACGCAACACATACATAGAAGAAATCAAATCTCCTTCTGCAATCTGGACATTACCCTTCCAAATCTGACACACCTTATTGGCAAAAACAACTTTGCAACCCTTCTCTACCAAGCAAGAGACTGACAACAATTACCTTGTATTTTTGGAACATACAATACGTTCTCAATCATTCCAGTAGCCTGAGAATTTTTATTATTTAAAAAATGTACTTGACATGTACCTTTTCCTTCAGAAATAATTTCACTTCCATCGCCAACACAAATTTTTTCTTCGATGAGAGGATCGAAGCTAACAAAAAAATCTTTCACATTCGTTGTATGGCATGTAGCTCCAGAATCTAAGATCCATCCCGAAAGATTTCCTGTTGATGTCAGCAGGCTGAAGTGATCAAAGGACTTGGTAATATAATTTGCATGTTGTTTTTTATTCTTCCATTGCTTGTATTGGCTGCAGTTCTTTTTTATGTGCCCCCTTTTGTGACAGAAAAAACATTCCGCTGATGTTAATTTGGATGTTTGTGGAATAAACTTCGTGATCTTCATTGCATTCTCATGTGGTTCGCCAACAGGATTCTGACGTCGCGTCGCCTGTACTCTTCCAGAAGCTTCGACTGGACAACATCGAACGTAAATTCTTTTTCTTCGCTTGTTCGAGTCTCCAAAGCAGTGATGAGAGTGTCATAGCTTCTCGGAAGACTACTTAACAGCATCGCCACACTCCATGTCTCAGACAATTTTTCTTCGCCTATTGCCGCCAAACGTTCAAACAAATCGACCATCTCTTGAATATGTGCTTCAACATTCCCACCTTCATCGACTTTCAAGCTGCAAATTTTTCGCATTAGCTGCACTTTATTACTCAAGGTGTTTCTTTCGTGGTAATTTTTTAGGCTATCCCACGCTTGCTTTGATGTTATGGCTTTTCTAATATGCTGTAGCTGGCTGTCCTCAACAGATAGAGCGATTGTTGCTCGTGCTTCGTCATCTTTAGCGCTCCATTCTGGAGTCAAGGTACTGGCTCTGGCTTGAGTCCCGAAACGTAGCCCACAACCCTTCCGTGACTAAGAGCATTTCCATTTTGTATTTCCATACAAAATAGTTGTCGTTCCCAAGCTTTTTATGGAAAAACGATTCTCTGCCATCTTTTAATATAATTAATATTTCTTTTCTTTTATAATATTGGAAACTGGGCCCATAACCTGTTGAAGTTTATTATACTCTTTACCTTTTGCGTATTCCAATAAAATAAAAGAAATGGCGAATTTGTATTTAAGACTTTTATTATAAATGCTAATAGAAAGATTACTTTATATGCAGGCGTCTTACAAAGGAATGAATTTTAGATTTTTTGTATCCGTTAGATACCAAAGTTTTGCTTTTTATATGATCTTTAAAGAACAAAAGAGATAACTATATTTTTAGTACAATATGCAATTACAAAAAGGACTGTTTGTAAAATCATAGTGATAGAACTTGTTTTGTAACTCCAACACTCCTCTTCAAACTGGTTCTATAAGTCCGCATTTTGTTCTTAACTCCAAGACTCTATTAGATGTTAACGGCTTGGTGAGAAGATCAGCCAACATATCCTCGCTGCTGCAATATTATGATGTTATTATTCCTTTATTGATATAATCTTTTACGAAGTTATACTTGGTGTCGATATGTTTGGATCTGTTGCTATGCTTCTCGCTGGTTAATAGTTTGAGACAGCTTTGGTTGTCTTCCCAGATATGAACAGGTCCCGTAAATTCTTCATTTATATCTGCAAGTAACGGTCGAGGACAATGCTACACAGGTTTGTTTACGACAGCACTACCGAAAACTTTAAAAATGTAGCCGGAATTAGATTTTCGTTCTTCTCTGTCTTCTGCCCAGTTGGCGTCCGCATACCCAATAAGATGTTCTTCATTGTTGTTTTGGCTAAGAAACAATCTCAATTGAGATGTCCCTTTTAAATATTTTGCAACACGTTTCAGCTCGTTCCAATCTTCAACTGTAGGTTTTGACACTTTGGAAGATAATATGCTTATACTTGCTGCGATATCTGGTCGGGAACTGATTGCGATGTAAAGTAAACACCCAATAAACTTTTGATACTTTTCATTGTCAGATAAAAAATTAACTTCAGCATTTGACTTCCCATAGCTTGGGTCCATCGGCGTCTTTGAAATTTTCGCATCTTTCAGTCCCATCTCTTCAATAACTTTATTTATGTTTGCTGTTTGGCTTATGGAAAAATGTCCATCATCATCTCGATATAACTCAAGACCTACGTAATTTTTTATTGTTCCGAGATTTTTCATTTTGAATTTTGATTTGAGCAGGCTTTCGGTGTCATCGATTAATTTTTGATTTTTACTGATGACTAATAAATCGTCGACATACGAGGTGTGTTCAAAAAGTACCCGGAATTTTCGTTTTTTCAAAAAAATATTTATTTATTCGTTTACATCAATGTGGTCCCCTTCAAAGTAGTCTCTCCCAGATATAATACACTTATGTCAGCATTTTTTCCAATCTTGGAAGGACTCTTGATATTCACTTTTTGATATGTCCTTGAGCTTTCTCAGCGATTTTGCCTTTATTTCTTCAATCGAGGAAAAACGCCGTCCTTTCATGGGTCTCTTCAACTTTGGAAACAGGAAAAAGTCACACGGAGCCATATCTGGTGAATATGGAGGTTGGGGCATGACTACGGTATTGTTTTTGGCCAAAAAATTATGAACAAGCAACGACGAGTGAGCAGGTGCGTTATCGTGGTGCAAAAGCCATGAACTGTTTTTCCATAAATCTGAGTGTTTTTTTCGGATTGCTTCACGCAAACGTCGCATAACTTCAAGGTAATACTCCTTATTAACCGTACGACCTTGTGGTAAGAACTCTTGATGCACTATACCATTATAATCGAAGAAAACAGTAAGCAAAACCTTCACATTTGATTGAACTTGACGTGCTTTTTTCGTTCTTGACGTTAGATGCTTCCAGGTGGACGATAGTGCTTTGGTTTCGACATCATAACCGTACACCCATGTTTCATAACCAGTTATGACCCTTTCAAGCAAACTTGGATCGTCGTTGACGTCATTTAACAGCTCTTGAGCGATGTTCATGCGATTGTTTTTTTGGTCAAAATTCAGCAGTTTCAGCAAAAATCGCCGAGCTCATAAAAACACGTCGAACCTTAGCAACTACCACAGACAAGGTAAACAGTGAATATAGCTGAAAATTGCATCATACTTTAGGGGCATGTATACCAACACAATAAAAAAATAATTTTGACCTTCGGACTCTCCACACCCGCGGAATTTAAAAATTCCGGGTACTTTTTGAACACACCTCGTATACAAGTACATAAACTAAAAACTCACCATTTTCCAATAGAACATTGTTGATAGTTTGGTTCCACGCTCTTGCTGACTGTTTTAGCCCATAGATGGTTTTATTTAGTTTACATACCTTGTGTTCTTTATTTTCTTCAATGAATCCCATAGATTGTCGCATGTAGATTGTTTCTTCAAGGTCGCTATTGAGGAACGCAGTCTTAGCATCCAAATGTAATACATGCATTTTTCTATGACCCGCTACAGCTAATAACGTTCGCACAGTAGTTTGCCGTACGACTGGGGCGAATGTTTGATCGTAATCAAGTCCATGGCGCTGGAGAAACACTTGCGCTACCAAACGTGCCTTGTAAATCAGTTCTCCTCTTGAACCTTCTTTAGACTTCAACACCCATTTACAACCGATTGCCTTCTTGCCAGCAGGTAGGTCCACCAACTCCCATGTATTATTATCCGATAAGGCATTCATTTCATCCCGTATTGCGCTTTTCCAACATTGAGCTTTGTCGCAAGATATCGCTTCCTGAAAACTGGACGGATCGAATTCTTTAATTGTCTTAAGTACATTTACCTCATTGATTAGTCTGCTTGGTGGTTTTCCTTTTGTTGTTCTGGCTGATGTTCTTTGCTGTGGTACTTCATTTTCACATTCATTCTGCTCTTCGTTCAATGATTCATCGAAACCGTAAAATATACTTTCAGAATTCGAATCTGTGTCCAAATGATCTTCCTCTTTTTCTTCTTCTTTTTCTTTTGATAACAAATTCGAAATTGTCATCATCGCTATTACTTTGAGGAACTTCATCTTTCTGTTTACTGTTGGTTTCTGGAAAGCTTTGATGTTTAATTGGACTTGCCTCCACTTTGGCTGAATACTTCAAAAAATGAACATCTCTGCTAATAATTATCTTTTTCGTACTGGTTTCTAGAAGTCTGTATGCTTTCGAGTTTGCCATAACCAACAAAATTTAAACATTTCGACTTGTTGTCCCACTTTTTTCTTTTTTCTTTGGGAATATGTACAAAACATCTTTCACCAAATGTACGAAATTGTTTAAAATCCGGTTTGGATCCATACCCTCTTGTTGGTAATCTGTTTTGTATGTATGTGGCTGTCAATATTGCTTCTGCCCAGAACTCCTTGCTTAAGTTCGAATCAATTAGCATACATCTGGACATTTCAACAAGGGACCTGTTGCGTCTTTCAGCAATGCCGTTCTGCTGTGAAGAGTATGCTGTAGTGAACTCGGATTTTACTCCTTGTTCCCTTAGGTATTGTTGCACCTTATGTTCCGTATACTCACCACCACGGTCAGACCTCAATACTTTTGGTTTACGCCCAAACTGAGTTTTCATTGCTTCAATGTATTCTCGTATTTTATCAAAGAACTCTGACTTCTGCCGCATTAAGAATGTTATTGTAAATCTACTGTAGTCGTCTATGAACGTGACTATATACTGATTACCACTTGGACTGACCACTTCCATAGTACCGCAAACATCTGTGTGTACTAAGTCGAGTACGCTTTGCGAATCACTTTTGGAGACTTTTGGAAATGGCAATCTGGCAGACTTTCCTTGGATACAAACTTCGCAGGTTACATTAACATTACAATCTGTATGTATTTAATTGCATCCTCATCTCTATGTCCAAGCTTTCGATGCCACTGGTGAATACAATCCTCTTTGTGAACCGCTAAAAGAACTCTTTTTGCCTGACGCAACACATACATAGAAGAAATCAAATCTCCTTCTGCAATCTGGACATTACCCTTCCAAATCTGACACACCTTATTGGCAAAAACAACTTTGCAACCCTTCTCTACCAAGCAAGAGACTGACAACAATTACCTTGTATTTTTGGAACATACAATACGTTCTCAATCATTCCAGTAGCCTGAGAATTTTTATTATTTAAAAAATGTACTTGACATGTACCTTTTCCTTCAGAAATAATTTCACTTCCATCGCCAACACAATTTTTTTCTTCGATGAGAGGATCGAAGCTAACAAAAAAATCTTTCACATTCGTTGTATGGCATGTAGCTCCAGAATCTAAGATCCATCCCGAAAGATTTCCTGTTGATGTCAGCAGGCTGAAGTGATCAAAGGACTTGGTAATATAATTTGCATGTTGTTTTTTATTCTTCCATTGCTTGTATTGGCTGCAGTTCTTTTTTATGTGCCCCCTTTTGTGACAGAAAAAACATTCCGCTGATGTTAATTTGGATGTTTGTGGAATAAACTTCGTGATCTTCATTGCATTCTCATGTGGTTCGCCAACAGGATTCTGACGTCGCGTCGCCTGTACTCTTCCAGAAGCTTCGACTGGACAACATCGAACGTAAATTCTTTTTCTTCGCTTGTTCGAGTCTCCAAAGCAGTGATGAGAGTGTCATAGCTTCTCGGAAGACTACTTAACAGCATCGCCACACTCCATGTCTCAGACAATTTTTCTTCGCCTATTGCCGCCAAACGTTCAAACAAATCGACCATCTCTTGAATATGTGCTTCAACATTCCCACCTTCATCGACTTTCAAGCTGCAAATTTTTCGCATTAGCTGCACTTTATTACTCAAGGTGTTTCTTTCGTGGTAATTTTTTAGGCTATCCCACGCTTGCTTTGATGTTATGGCTTTTCTAATATGCTGTAGCTGGCTGTCCTCAACAGATAGAGCGATTGTTGCTCGTGCTTCGTCATCTTTAGCGCTCCATTCTGGAGTCGAAGGTACTGGCTCTGGCTTGAGTCCCGAAACGTAGCCCACAACCCTTCCGTGACTAAGAGCATTTCCATTTTGTATTTCCATACAAAATAGTTGTCGTTCCCAAGCTTTTTATGGAAAAACGATTCTCTGCCATCTTTTAATATAATTAATATTTCTTTTCTTTTATAATATTGGAAACTGGGCCCATAACCTGTTGAAGTTTATTATACTCTTTACCTTTTGCGTATTCCAATAAAATAAAAGAAATGGCGAATTTGTATTTAAGACTTTTATTATAAATGCTAATAGAAAGATTACTTTATATGCAGGCGTCTTACAAAGGAATTAATTTTAGATTTTTTGTATCCGTTAGATACCAAAGTTTTGCTTTTTATATGATCTTTAAAGAACAAAAGAGATAACTATATTTTTAGTACAATATGCAATTACAAAAAGGACTGTTTGTAAAATCATAGTGATAGAACTTGTTTGTAACTCCAACAATTTTCTTATAAGCAAAGTTTGATTTTATATTTTCAAAAGACGGAATTTCATGAAAGTGCTGAATAATTGCTTCGTTAAGATGCTTTGGGTCGAGACAGATCCTCAGTTTATTCGGTTTTTCAACAATGAATAGATATCCATTCACTCGAGGTGGAACATGGTTCTATTATTGCTAGTTTACATAACCTATCCAACTCTCGTTTCAAATTATCTTTTATAGCGAGGGGCACGCGTCTTGATGGTTTCACTACAGGTGTGGCGTCTTTTTTAATACCTATGTGAACATTTTTATAACAACACCCTAATCCAGTGAAAACTTTTTCGTACCTATTTAAGAGGTTATTTTTTTCTGTTTATTTAATCTCATTGTTTTTTATTTCATTTATTCTTTTAACTAGTTCTAACTTCATGCAACTTTCTAGACCTAAAAGAGGTATTCTATCCTCATCAACCACATAAAATTCAATAACAACACTTCTGTTAGCAACTAAGCACTCTAAATTGGTTATCCCCAGCGATTTGATCTCCGTTCCATTATAAGCAGACAGTTTGGCTGCATTTTTAGTCAAATTTATGTTTTTCAGTCCATTTAAATATTTTACTGGCAATATATTAACCATGGCTCCCGTATCTAATTTGAATTTTATATTAATGTTTTGTACCTTTATGTTTTCTAGCCAGGTACCCGACATATTTCCTTGGTTCATGATACTGTCAATAAAAAAATCATCGTTTGATTCATTTACCTCTTTATCTTCTACATGAACTTCCCGAACCGATTTATTTTTGCAAACAACTGCAAAGTGATTTAATCCGTTGCACAAAGTACATCTTTTTCTGAATGCTGTGCAAGACCTTTTGCCATGCGTTTTACCGCACTTCGTGCAATCAAATTGGAGGTCGGACACATGTGGTGATCTATAATTATGAGAAGAAGAGTTTTTATGATCAGTTTTGTTATTAGTACTGTTATATCCTTCCGACCACAACACTTTTAAAATATACATGCACCACAACAGGGGTGGCATAACACCCCAGCCAAAAAAATGTATAAAATAAAGTACTTTAAAGGACAACATACAATTTTTATTTAAACATAACAATTAATATGATTTATTGAAAGCATAAAAAAACTTAATTCATAAAAAAGTAAATATTTTTACGAAAAACGGTAGAAAAAAGAATGAAGCAAAATCAAAATTACATTTAAAATAAAAATGCCTGGGGTGTTATAGCACCCCTGTTGTGGTCGGAAGGATATTTTTGTTCGTTCTGATGGTACGTCCCCTGCTTTTTAACTGCGTCTATCGATGCATCTGTCCTGGTGTTCATCTGCTCTATCTGTTTGTTTGTTACTTCGACACAACGAGCCATCTCTATTGCCTTTTCTAGCGTTAATCCATCAGTCTCCAGATATGGTTTTTGTAATTTATTGTCATTAATTCCCAGTACGATTCGGTCTCTTACCATTCTATCTACATCATTGAACTCGCACTTTTTTACTAGCTTTTTTATTTCCATAAGGAAATTATCGAACGGTTCAGTATTGTTTTGGTTTCTTGTATGGAAGATGAAACTTTCATATACAGGGTTCGTTTTTCCAACACAAAACACTTCGAAGGCTTCAACTACCTTTGCTAGTTTTTTCCTATATATTTATATATATATATATATATATATATAAATATATATATAAGTATATAAGTATAAGTATAAGTAAGTAATATATTATAATAAATAAGTTAGTAAGTATAGATAAAACTACAGCCAAGGTCAGTTGTCAGTGAACCTTTGATGGGGAAGGTTGCCCCTGTGTTGTGCGTCTTCGTTGTGTCTGTGCTCGTCTTTTTTTCTTTTAATTTTTTGTTAATCGTGTCGTGGAGCAAACTTTACAGTTAAAAAAAATAGTTTATTAAAGAAACAAAAAAAAACAATAATTTACCAAAACAATAAATAATCTCACATTACAATAAACAAGTGGTCTTAAAAACAACAAAAACAAACAATAGTGCACTCTCAAATAAAACAACCTTATAAGCCAGAAATCACACCACCCAAGAACAACAACAAAAAACACCAATAATAAAAAAAATGATAAGCCACTCAGCACAGCACATCACAGTGAGTACCATCCCATCCTTACTTTCCCCTTCTTCCACAGTTGCACAGCCTAGTTTATGTATTAAGTTTTCATTACAATTGGAATTAATGCATATGCTAGTTTGTGCTTCAGCAGATTATTTGAATTAAATTTACTGTTTTGCATCACAGGGTCCGGTCTCGTCACTGCTGAAGCCTAGTACATACTTGTGAATCATCTCGTGAACCCATACAAATTTCGGTTTTTCGTTCACCCGTGAACGTGCTCGTGAAGCTGAGTGGAGAACAAAGTGGAGAGTTTTCGTTCACGGGCAATTCACGTGCAAAATGTACGGGAACTGTTGGTGAAGCTTTGACATTTGGTTACAAAAAAAGGACAGTTTTCAATTTGTACTGAATACTGATACTGATTCCTCATTTAAAGTTTGTGGCTGCTTTGCGTGTGGTTTTAAAAAAAAAGTTAAAATGCATTTACATATATAAAATAGAATACAAATGTTCACAACGTGTATTCACAAGTGTGTACCAGTGAGCAATTTCAAAAGTTTACTTTCTCCACTGGCGAACGTTCACTTCACGAGGAAGTATGTACTAGGCTTAAGGCATAACACTAGCAGTGAAGGGTATGGATAATTATTCTGTGTGTCAATTCAGTGAATTTTATTCTCAATTTTATCTGTATTGGTTTTAGACATTTTTTTATTTTGCAATGACTGGACAATTCAAAGTAAATTATTGTAATATTCGTGGGCTAAGGGGGAATTTTTTCTTGGCATACCGCCATACTGTTTCATACAGGCCAGCTGTTTTGGCACTAAGTGAAACCCAAGTAGGTGAGGATTCCGATCCTGCTGAATTTTTTATTCATGGGTATAGCTTGGTTCCTTTATTCTTTTCCCACCATTGCCTCGCCATATACATTAGAAATGATGTTGCTTATCAGTTCTTACCACAATATGGTATTTGCACCAATTCCTTTTTTAATTATATGTGGTTTAAATTCTCCGTAAATAAGCAAATCATTCACTACTGCTTGCTTTATCGAAGCCCAAATTTAGACAGAGTATCAACTTCTCGTGAATTTGATGCTTTGACTGATTCCATCCAAAGAATTGTTTCGTCCTATCCTCGCACTGAAATCGTTGTTACGGGCGATTTCAATGTACACAATTCTTCATGGCTTCAACATTCAGGCCAGACAACACCCAATGGAGTGTGTGCAGAAATCTTCGCTGAGTTGAACCACCTAACTCAGCTGGTCAACGAGCCCACCCGAATATCGGACGTTGAAGGTCGAGCAGAAAACACTCTTGGATTGTTTCTTACCTCTAACCCTGATAAGTACACTGTTAGTGTTCTATCTCCTCTAGGAACAAAGTATTAAAGAAACCATTAAATTTACACGACAATTAAAATGTTTTCAGGATTTCTCTGCAATTTGCATGCGTCCGACAACGGCGTGTGCTCTCACGTGTGTGCCCGTTCGGGTAGACCCACTCAGTGATGTCCTCCCACCGCACCGCACTACCACCGCCGCCACCTGCCTCGTCTACTGCGTGCGACCCCCGCCCACGCACTCGCCCCGCGCCACGACCGAAAAATAATTATCAGAAGTAGAAGACAGACCCAGTGAATTATTTGTTGTACCTACATGGCTCGTGTTTGGCGATGAAAGGTTGAGCATAGCAAAGTTTAGGTTTAAAATTGTTATTTGGGAATTTGGTGGGAGCCACAGTTTGCGTCTAACGTTGAGGGCTTGAGGCATGTGGCGCGCGAAGCCCGCGTTAATATACGTGTATGATAAGTTTAACATGTTCGATAACTTATTGCATAAGGGTTGGGAATGCGTTGTTTTCCCGTAATACCAATTTTATCCAAATATTATTCAAATCTTTGGTAATTTAGGAGTGAAAGCGATCAGATTCTCCGGAAAGTAATTGTTCCCTTGGGAATGCATTGTTTTCCCGAGGTCAAAAGTAGCTCATGTCATTTCTTAAGTCTCAAACTATCTCCTTACCAAATTTCATTTAAATGTGTTCAGTAGTTTAGGCGTAAAAGCGATCGGCCCACCTGAATTTTCCCATGGGAGTGCGTCATTTTCCCGGGGTAAAAAGTATCCTATGTCCTTTCTCGGGTATCAAAATATCTCCATACCAAATTTCATGCAAATTGGTTCAGTAATTTAGGCATGATTGAGTAACAGACAGACAGACAGAGTAACGTTCGCATTTATAATATACATATATATATATATATATATATATATATATATATATATATAAATAATATATTCACTTATTGAATTAATGTTTTTAAAAAGAATATTTTTGATCTTTATTCTTCTCGAGTAATATTAGAACTAAACTGTACCATCGCAGATGGACAGTGTGTTTGCGTGACAAATATTCTTAATGATTCTATGTCAGCGATTTTAGTTTTATCTTTTGAATTTTGATGACAATAACAATGACAGTGACAGGAAATGGTATCAAATGTATATTCGATATGAGTTTGATTCCATTTCCTTTGTTTATAAATAAAGTGAAATCAAAAAATGGATTTTGTTATTTCTGATGTTATAACTCCTCCCTCCTTAGAGGATTCCAATGGTTTAAAAGTAACCGTTGGGAGGCTTATGTTTGTAATGGATTTTTTATTTTTTAATTTTATTCTTAAATAGATAATTACAAATATAACAATTATTATTACAACCGCTAATGTTACCAAGTTGTAAGTTATGTGTTTATGTATTTTGGATTCTAACATATCTATAATATCAATTGGTTTAATGTTTAATTCTTTATAGTAATCTGCTGTAAAATTATAATTTATCAATAGTATAATTTTGAAATTATTTTGGTATAATTTTTTGTTATAAGTTTTATTTCTTATTTCTATTTTACAATCTTCTAATTCTAAAATATAATTTCCTTCTAGAGTGTAATCTAGATTGTTATAATTTTGTTTGATCTTTTCTTTTTGCAAATTTTTGATTATTAGATATTTTTCTTTATTTATGATTATATTTTCTTCTTCAAATTTTTCGGTTTTGCAATCTATGTTTGTGCTATTTTTAAATAGGTTTCTAATACAATTGTTTTTTATTTCATGTAAGTTCTTAATTTCTTTTGTTACATAATAAAGAGTGTTGTTTGTTTCAATCAATTCGTTGCTTGGTAGTTTAATTATTTTATTCTTTACAGGGAATGTTTGTATATAAATTTTGTTAAATAGTTTATCATTAAATTTAGGAATGCTTAAGATAATTAATAAATTTTCATTATAAGTTGCCAAAGTTATCTTTAATTCTTTAAGTTTATCGAAATTTATTTCATACTCGAATATCTCTTGAACTGTTAAAATGTCTTGCGTTAGGACACCTGTTCTACTGGTCATTATGATGTCAGATATCTTCCCTATAATTTCTTGTACTTCTAATAGGTTTTTATTAAATTCAATTTCCATACGTAGGGAATTGATTTCGTTTTTAATTTCTTTATATTTGTTTAATGTTTTTGAACTTTGTTTAAAAATGTCTTTTAATTGTAGAAATTGTTCATTGAACTGTTGGTTAATTTTTACCTGTTTATTATTATTTCTCAATAATTCCTCGTTATTTTCTTCTAGAGCTTTTAAGCTTTGTTCTATACTTTCTCTATCGTCATCGTCCATAGTTCCATATACGAATCTCATACCTTTTCCTATAATATTGATTAATCCTCTTTTGTGTATTATATGGTGGGGAATTATAGTTTGAAGTTTTATTTCTAGAGTGTCTAGTTTTTGTTTTTGCTGATCATCTTTATCAGGTAAGATCTGGTATTGATCTTTTAATTGATTAATTAGTGTTTGGCACTCTGTTAGGTTAATAAAGTGTAGAATTATATCATAGTCGGTAATCAGTTTTACTTGACCTTCTTGTAATAAAAAGAATTCTCTATCTATTTTGGTTATTTCGAGATTAGATCTCACTAGGATGGTTATTGAAAAGAGAGTTATTACTGTTATTGGCTTCATTATGGGGTTTGGTGAATTTCTTTTTCTTTCGAAACTGATCTTTATGAAGTAACTGTTTTCTAAGATGGGGTTTAATCAGTACCTTTTTATCTTGTACCTTTAATACTTTAGTCTTCTTGTGTTTTGTTTTAAGTTTATTTAAATTTTTCGGGATTATTAATTTTTGTGAAGTTTGGATTTATATTTGTATCTTTTCTATCTTTATTTAATCTTTCTAAAGTTTTTTCTTTTGTATTTTCTATTCTTGTAAATATAATTTCACTGTCTATTTTTCCTAAATGTGTATCTATTGGTTTTTCTTTTGTGGTAAGATGAATAGTCTTATTATATATGTTTATAGCTTTAATCACCAAGTTAAATGTTTTTTCTGATTTTTCCAGTAATCTGATGTGTTCGTTGAGTGTACTATGTAAACGTTCTACATCGGAATTTCTGTTATGTCTGTAGGGGGTAGAAAAATGAGTTAAGATTTGTTTCTCTTTAAAATAATTTTGGATATTATAAGTTTTGAAGGTGGGATCGTTGTCTAATGTTATTTTGATTGGCTGGATCATATAACTGAATATTTTCTCTAAGGCGTTTAAAATGTCTGTTTGATTTTTTGTTTTTATCTTTTCTGCAGCTGCAAATTTTGAAAACTTGTCGATGCAAGTAAGATATTTTTCATTGTTAGAAAGGATCCATATGTCTATATGGTAATGGGTGTGTGATTCTTTTGGTGTTTCTGTTTTCTCGTATGGTAGTTTAATGGGGTTTCTCTCTATTTTTAAATATCGCAATTGTTTGTTATTTTATTTATTTTAAGTTTTAAATTAGGATAGTAATATTTTCTTTTAAGTTCAAGATAGAGTTTTTCTATTCCTATATGGTTAAAGTCTAAGTGGGTTTTATGGATTATGTTTTCGATTTCTGGTTGGTCGTAAACGTCTATAAGGTAGATCTTTGATCTTACCAATACTTGATTATTATGGTTATTCTTCCAATAATCTTGGAATTTTAGGAACAATTCATCATTTTCTATAAAGATTGCATTTTGTCGATCTACATCAATTTCGGCTATGATTTTTTCAAAATCTTCTTTTTCAAATTTAGGTTTAGATATTTTAATTCTTCTTTTATGGAAGGGAAAGGTAATTTCGATATTAGGTTTTTCATTTATTTCTACAATCACTTGTCTCATGAATACGTTTATGGGTTTTTCGGTAATGGGAATTAAATTAGAGCTATCCGATTCATTTGAATGTTTGGTAGAGACCAATTCTATTGCATTGATTTCTTCTAATTTTATGCGAGATAAAGCATCAGCTACTTTATTCGTTTTTCCTTCAATGTGTTCAATTGAGAAATCAAATTCTTCGAGTTTGATTTTCCATCGCTGGAGTAGTGAATTGGGCTCTTTTAAACTATGTAGCCAGGCTAGAGGTCTGTGGTCTGTTTGTATTCTAAATCTTCTTCCGTAAAGGTAGTGTCTGAATTGTTTGGTTGCCCAAACGATTGCTAGTAGTTCTTTTTCTATAGTGCTATAATTGCACTCATGTTTATTTAACGTCCTGGATGCAAAGCATAATGGGCCATGTGTTTGACTCAGCACGGCTCCGATTACAAAGTTACTTGCATCCGTAGTTAATACAAATTCTTTTGTGAAATCGGGATGTCGATTTAGTAGATCTTCCGACATTATTAACTTTAATTCTTCGAATGCTTCTTTGTAGTTAGAGTCATTTATGTTTATTTTAGCATTCTCTTTTAGGCATAAAGTTAATGGTTTTATAATTTTAGCGTAGTTATCTATGAATTTTCGATAGTATCCCGTGAGGCCCAGGAAGGATTGGATTTCCTTAACTGTTTTTGGGATAGGGAAGTTTTTTATAGCAGTTATTTTATTTGGATTGGGTTTTATCCCGTTTTGGGTTATGATATGACCCAGGAATTCACTTTCCTTCTTCATGAAGTCACATTTGTTTAAGGACACTTTCAAATTAACTAACTGCAGTTTAGTAAATATTTTTTCTAAAGAATTAATGTGTTCTTCTAATGATGTAGAAAAAACAATTATGTCGTCCAGGTATACATAGCAAATTTTTCCGATGAAGTCTTTGAGGACTTCATTCATCATACGTTGGAAAGTTGCTGGTGCATTTTTTAGACCGAAAGGCATTCTCAGCCATTCATAGTGACCAGATATCGTAGAGAACGCGGTCTTCTCTCTGTCATCAGGATTTACTTCTATTTGGTGGAATCCTTTTGTTAAGTCTAACGTGGGAAAATAATTAGCTTTTCCCAATTTATCTAAGATATCATCGATCAATGGGATCGAAAATTTATCCTCTTTAGTAATGTTATATAATTTTCTGTAATCTATCACTATTCTCCATTCCTTGTTGCCGTCTTTGTCTTCCTTTTTTGGGACAATCCAAATGGGTGCATTATATGGCGAGGTGCTTGGCTGTATAATCTTTTGATCTAGTAGTTCCTTTATTTGGTTGTTTACCTCTTTTTTATGAATCTCTGGATATCTGTAGATTCTTGTGAAGATTGGTTCTTCACTGGTTGTATTAATTTTATGTTTTACATGGCTTGTAAAACTTAAATCTGATCCTTTTTTAAAAAAGGTATTTTTATGTTTATTTAATACATTTTTTAATTCTCTTTTTTCTTCTAGATTCAAATGTTCAATTCTTTTATCGTCCAAATTTTCGACGTGATTGATTTTTTGTGTATCTAGGGATTCAAAGGAATTAATTTCTTTTGTGTAATTTTCTTCTTCTTCATTCGAGAAAAATATTGGTAATTCTTGATCATTTATTTTTATTATTTTTGTTTTATAATCAATTGATGCATTATTAGGAAGTAATATATTATTTCCCAATAAACCATCATAATTTTTATTGAAATTGTAAATTTGGAACACACAATCTACGCAAGATTTTAGTGTGAATTTTTCTTTAGAGATAATTAATTCTTTTTCTATAAATATTGGGTTTCCTACTGTACTTATTTCTAAAGGATAATTTCTTGTTTTTATATATTGAATAGGAGCTTATTCTTTATTAATCAAACTGTTAGTTGCTCCAGTGTCGATTAACAGTCTAAGAGTTTGATCTACTTTCTTTAAGACAATAAAGGGGAGTTTACTGTCTCGTTGTGTATACAAGTTTCCTAAGCTATATTCGGAAAAACCGTATTACTTTCATTGTAATTTACTTGAACCTTTTTAAGTTGGCTAGATGTAGGGTCTACATCCATAGGTCTAACATTTCTTGAAGGTGGTTTATAATTAGGATTATAATTATTTCCTTTATAGTTGGGGTTAACTTGATGGTTAAATGGTGGTCTAATATAGTTGGGGTTTTTTGGAGCAAATTGATTTGGGTTATTGTAATTTTGGTTTTGATGATTAAACGGAGGTTTTACATAGATAGGATTTCTAAGTTGGAAATTGTTAGGAGTAAAATTGTTATTTCGAGTTTTTATTGGTTCGAATAACTTTTTGGGTGTTTCTTCGGTTCTTTCATTTACAAAGCCTGCTTGAGTGAGTTCGTGCAGGGCTGCTTGTAGATTTGTAGGTTTTAATGCGAACAAGATAGTACGCATGTGTACTGGAAGTCTTTCTTTAAATATAGTTAGAGCAGTTTCGTTATTACTAACGACCTCCTCGGATTTCGATTCCTGAACCGTTTTTTGATTCAATTCACATAGGTTTTTCTGAATCTCATTATAAAATCCTATAACATTGCCTTTATAACTTGTCTGTCTTAATTTGTCATATAATTGTAGTGGGGATTCAAATCCTCCGAAATTGTCAATTAGTAATTTTTTAATGTCTTTCCATGTATGAAGGTGAGAATGAATCTCAATGCATCTCTTTGCCCTACCTATTAGTTTGGACTTCAAGATGTTAATGCACATCTGTTGGCTTTGGTCATCGTATTTATTTAAAGTGGGAGTAATCCCGTCTACATTTGTCAAAAAGGTATATAAATCTTCTCTTCGCCCATCGAAGGGTTGAAGCTTCTCTATGTACTTCAGAGGGTCGAGAGTCAGTGTAAGAGACATTTTGATATTATTTTTATTTATTTTTTCAAATATAGTAGGCACTGTATCTAATTTAATATATGATAAATCTGTTCCTAAAGTATCACTAGATTCATTTAATTTAAGCTTAAAATTATTCTTACAATCGTTATTATTTTTGTTGCTTTTTGGATCCTGTGTTTCTTCTTCTGAGGATTCGTCTGTGTTCTTTGGATAGGGATTTGGCTTCTTCTTCGAAAATCTTCTGTTAATAAAACTCATTTGTTGTTGTTGGGCAATTAGTCTCCTCTATGGATTTCGACACATTAACATATACGTTGGTTTGAGTCACTAATTGATTATTTTTTCAATTTTCTGTATTGTTTTTTTTTCTTTTTCAATTAATTTAATTTTTATATACAAAATTATTATTTTTTTTTTTTTTTTTTCGCGTTCAATTTTACTTCCACTTTTCACTTGAAATTATTTCCTCTCTATGAGATTTCGTAACATTAACCATATTCACTGGTGTTGGTTACTAAATAATTTCCTTTTTTTTTCAAATAATTTTCGATTTTCGTTCGAAAAATTATAATTTTTTGTCATCAAATTAAGTCAAGTAAAACTCACGATTTTCGTTAATAAATTAATCACTTTTCACTTATTTAATTATTGATTGTGGTTAAAAATGTTTATTGATAATTTTCGTTTACCAACAAATATTTTCTTTTTCACTTTCAATGTTTTTTTGTGACGCGATTGCAGTGTTTCGCGTCGTTCGTTTCACGGATTAACTTTTACATAAATAGATTTTCACTCTATTTAAGCTAATCCTACCGACTGCGCCAATAATATATTCACTTATTGAATTAATGTTTTTAAAAAGAATATCAAGAGCGGAGCTCTTGATTTTTGATCTTTATTCTTCTCGAGTAATATTAGAACTAAACTGTACCATCGCAGATGGACAGTGTGTTTGCGTGACAAATATTCTTAATGATTCTATGTCAGCGATTTTAGTTTTATCTTTTGAATTTTGATGACAATAACAATGACAGTGACAGGAAATGGTATCAAATGTATATTCGATATGAGTTTGATTCCATTTCCTTTGTTTATAAATAAAGTGAAATCAAAAAATGGATTTTGTTATTTCTGATGTTATAACTTTTACTTATATATATTATATATATATATATATATATATATATATAAGTATATAAGTATAAGTATAAGTAAGTAATATATTATAATAAATAAGTAAGTAAGTATAGATAAAACTACAGCCAAGGTCAGTTGTCAGTGAACCTTTTATGGGGAAGGTTGCCCCTGTGTTGTGCGTCTTCGTTGTGTCTGTGCTCGTCTTTTTTTCTTTTAATTTTTTGTTAATCGTGTCGTGGAGCAAACTTTACAGTTAAAAAAAATAGTTTATTAAAGAAACAAAAAAAAAACAATAATTTACCAAAACAATAAATAATATCACATTACAATAAACAAGTGGTCTTAAAAACAACAAAAACAAACAATAGTGCACTCTCAAATAAAACAACCTTATAAGCCAGAAATCACACCACCCAAGAACAACAACAAAAAACACCAATAATAAAAAAAATGATAAGCCACTCAGCACAGCACATCACAGTGAGTACCATCCCATCCTTACTTTCCCCTTCTTCCACAGTTGCACAGCCTAGTTTATGTATTAAGTTTTCATTACAATTGGAATTAATGCATATGCTAGTTTGTGCTTCAGCAGATTATTTGAATTAAATTTACTGTTTTGCATCACAGGGTCGGATCGGTCTCGTCACTGCTAAGGCATAACACTAGCAGTGAAGGGTATGGATAATTATTCTGTGTGTCAATTCAGTGAATTTTATTCTCAATTTTATCTGTATTGGTTTTAGACATTTTTTTATTTTGCAATGACTGGACAATTCAGAGTAAATTATTGTAATATTCGTGGGCTAAGGGGGAATTTTTTCTTGGCATACCGCCATACTGTTTCATACAGGCCAGCTGTTTTGGCACTAAGTGAAACCCAAGTAGGTGAGGATTCCGATCCTGCTGAATTTTGAGTTTAGCTTGGTTCCTTTATTCTTTTCCCACCATTGCCTCGCCATATACATTAGAAATGATGTTGCTTATCAGTTCTTACCACAATATGGTATTTGCACCAATTCCTTTTTTAATTATATGTGGTTTAAATTCTCCGTAAATAAGTAAATCATTCACTACTGCTTGCTTTATCGAAGCCCAAATTTAGACAGAGTATCAACTTCTCGTGAATTTGATGCTTTGACTGATTCCATCCAAAGAATTGTTTCGTCCTATCCTCGCACTGAAATCGTTGTTACGGGCGATTTCAATGTACACAATTCTTCATGGCTTCAACATTCAGGCCAGACAACACCCGATGGAGTGTGTGCAGAAATCTTCGCTGAGTTGAACCACCTAACTCAGCTGGTCAACGAGCCCACCCACCCACTCTTGGCTTGTTTCTTACCTCTGATCCTGATAAGTACACTGTTAGTGTTCTATCTCCTCTAGGAACATCTGAACGTTGTGTTATATCAGCAAATTTCTCGTGTCACAACTCTCCAGTTAAAGAAAGAGTTCCTAAGAGAACCGTTTGGCAATACGAGAAAGCCAACTGGGACGGTCTCAATAATTACTTCAGAATCTTTAACTGGTCACTATGCTTCCTCGATAGTGACGTTGACGCCAGCTCTGATATGATCACAAGTTTAATTCTCCTGGGAATGAGAACTTTTATACTTAGTTAATATACTTTTATACCAAACAGGATTAAAAGTATCAGACCTAAGGAAAACGCATGGTTTGATGCAAGCTGTAAAGAGGTTATTAGGGCCAAAGAGGTAAGTTTCCGTTGCTATAAAGCCAGCCGTACTGAGGAAAGCCGGAAAAAGTTCAAACAAGCCAGGAAGGCCTGCAACGCCCATATTCGACGGACCAAATGTTTACATGACCAAAAATTACGGCAAAAAATACTGCAATGTCCCAAAGGCAGTGAAAATTTTTGGTCATTTGTAAAAAACATGAGGAATTCTTCCTCTTCATCGGTTCCTACGCTCGTTGTCAATGACACTCCTTTTGTTAGCTCTTTAGAGAAAGCTAATCTCTTTGCTAGGCAGTTCGACGCCAATTCTACGCTGCCAGTGAGTGTTATGACTCCACCTGTACTTGAGCGAGTTAGTGATTCTATGGGACCAATCTTTTTTCGCACTCGTACTGTGGCAAGAGTCCTTAGAGATCTAAACACACATAAATCCGCTGGTCCGGATGGTATCGCCGCTATTGTTCTGAAGAGGTGTTCTTCAACGCTGGCAAAACCACTGCGTAAGCTTTTTCATCTGTTCTACTCCTCTGGTCTCGTTCCGAGCGGATGGAAAACTGCATTTGTCCAGCCCATCCCCAAAAAATCGAATCTTCCTAACCCTCTAACTAACGACCGATTGCACTTACGTCCCTTCTTTCCAAGTTCATGGAAACGCTGATTAATTATCAGCTTAAGACATACCTCGAACACCGAAAGCTTCTTAATGACCGGCAGTACGGCTTTCGAAGCAATAGGTCCACTGGTGATCTCATGGTTCATCTCACCGAACAGTGGAGCAAATCTTTACATCGCTTTGGAGAAAGTAAGATTATTGCACTTGATATTTCAAAAGCATTTGATAGGGTTTGGAATCAAGCTCTCTTATCGAAAATGCGTGCTTTCGGTTTTCATGAATCCCTGCTTCATTGGGTTAGTATTTACCTTTTGGATCGTTCAATAGAAGTAGTATTGGATGGATTCAAGTCTGAAACCCATAAAATAAATACTGGTGTACCCCAGGGGTCTGTTCTATCTCCAACACTCTTTCTCATTTTTATTAATGATCTCCTGTCTGCAACATCTAATCCAATACATTGTTTTGCTGACGATTGTACTCTTAGCTTTTCATATTCGTTTTCAGATTCACATCCCTCCTCTTCGGATGTAGAACTGGAACGACAAAATATGATAAGCTCATTAAATTCCGACCTAAACAGCATTGTACAATGGGGAATAAAAAACCGCTTGGAATTTAATGCTTCGAAAACGCAATGCTGTCTTGTATCGTTAAATCGAGATATACCCCCATTGCCATTATCCATGGATGGCAATTGCATCAATGAGACTGAACACCTCGATATTCTCGGTATGTGTGTCACCAACCACCTCTTGTGGAATGATCACATACGCGATGTCGCCAAAAATGCCGCAAGGTGTTTGGGTTTCCTTAGGCGATGCAAGAAATATTTCACCCCTTCTGATCTGGCTGTTATCTACAAGACTTAGATACGTCCAAAGCTTGAGTATAACTCCTATCTCTGGGCTGATGCTCCTGCAACTTACTTTAGCCTCTTGGATAGTATTGAACGTAGAGCATTTAAAGTGATAGATGATAATATCATCATAAGTTCATTTACTTCGCTTGAACATCGTCGTAAGGTCTCTTGTCTGACCCTTTTTTACCGTTATTTTAACGGCTTATGCTCTAGTGAAATAGCCAGTTGCATTCCTCCCCTTAAACAGTTCAACCGTAATACTCGCGCTTCTAGGAATGTTCATCAGTTTACCCCAACTTCGGCCGTACTGTCAAATACAGAGATTCGTTCTTTAGCCGTACTACGTGAATGTGGAATGGCTTACCACACTCTGTCTTTCCTAGTCATTGCAATATTCAGGAATTCAAAACCAATGTGCACCGACATCTCCTTTTAAACCCTCTCTCCTCTTCCTAGTGCTCACACTGTGCCTCTGCATAATAAGGGTAGTAATTTCCCCTTGTGTGTGTGCTAATTATAAAAAAAAAAAAGAACAGAGATAATTCAAATGATAAATATAAATTTAAAAGAAGATAGTATAATATATGGAAAAGAAATTAAGAAAGGGATATTTTTAGCAAACACAATTATTCCAAAAGAAGGAAATAAGCATATAAAAATACTTAATACAACAGAGAATGAGGTTACTTTGAAACATATTTCGTTAGGATTAGAACCTTAAAAGAAAATTAATGACACCTCCAATACTAAGCTATCTAGATTTCTCAAAACCGTTCATATTAACAACAGATGCATCAAACTATGCATTAGGAGCCATTTTATCTCAAGGAGAAGTAGGTAAGGACAAACCTATTGCATATGCAAGTAAATTATTAAACAAACATGAGCTTAATAAAGCAGTGATAGAAAAAGAACTACTTGGTATACATTCTGAAATAAATCATTTCAGACCATATTTATACGGTAGGTGATTTGTTGTTTATACAGATCACAGGCCATTAGTTAGTCTTTTTACTCAGTCGTTATTTGACTTCCAAACTGAGAAGAAGTGCTATTCTGATCTGATTTTATTTAAAAGTTAAACCAGTGCAAGTGTTTTGAGGCTAAACTAAAGTTGGCAAGTTGCCACTGTTTCATATAACTATTCGGTAGCCTAGTGGAGGTGGCGTCTGCAGTCAGTCGTTCTTTGACTTTCAGAGAGATAGCAAGTGTTTCATTAGTTAATTTAAATCAAGTGCATTTGTAGTGTTTGGCAGTTAAGTCGGCAGTTTGCCACAGTTTAAAACAACTATTCGGTAGCCCAGTGGAGGTGGCGTCCGGAGACAGAGCCAAGGGTCGTGGGTTCGAGTCCCAGAAGGAGAATACAAAAAATTTGGAAGCTTTTTTTCACAATCGAGAAATTGCCGATTTTATAAATTGGGAAAAAAGGCAAATGGAGAAGGAGAAAAAAGCAGGGGTATCGAAAGATACCTCTGCCAACACATCGGGCGATATTGCGGTGGTGCCAGCAGCGGTACCGCAAACAACCGCAACAACATCTGACCAGTGGACAACAGCAACAACCAACAAAAAAAGGAAGCTAAAAAAGCATAGCCCTAACAAGGTTGAAAGAGCTAACGCCGCTAAGCGGCGTGATATGCGCAAGCAAATGGAGAGTGGTAAGATTGGAATTACCACTGAGAGTGAATTCTCAGACCACTCCGAGTCTGAGAAGACGGAATATGTGTCCGAAGGTGGGGAGGGGCTCTTCAGGCCTCCGAATATGGATTTAATCCTATCGGAGGCAGAGCCAGTCCCGCCGACAACGAAGGCTGTGGAGGTAGTGGCGGACCTCCAAGATGAAAGGGAACTGGTGCAGGCCCTGCAAACCAAGCAGGCAGAAATCAGCCAATACGAGCAAAGCCTGAATAAGCTCAAAGAGGAAATAGAGCCCCTCCTCAGTGCACTAAAGATGAAAATGGAGGCGCGCCGACAACAAGAGGCAGCGCAAAAGCAACTGCAACAAAAACAACAGCAGCAAAAACAACAGCAGCAAAAACAACAGCAGCAAAAAGAACAGCAACAACAACCACAGCAGCAAAAACAACCACAACCCAAGCCCGCTTCCAAAAACACAGGAGCGGAGCAAAATAAAAAGACGCCAGCAACAGAGACAGGCCCAATTGCTGAGGGCCCATCGACGTCGGCTAAGGCCAAGAAGCAGCAACAACAACAGCCGCAACCAAAGCAGCAGGAGAAGCAGAAACAACAGCAGAAGCAGCAGCAGAAGCAGCAGCAGAAGCAGCAGCAACACCAGAAACAACCACAGCCCAAGAAGGAGAAGGTGCCACCAATAAGGACCCATAGAGTTGACCTGGACGACATAAAACAGGTATGTAAGTCGGCCACTAAGGGCAATTTTTTCATTAAAATACTAAACGAAAAAGAAAAGAATTATTCGGTCCAGTGCTTCTCACTGGCCGAATACAACTTAGTCAAAGGGTTATTAAAAGAGGCCACAGCTGAGTTCTTCAGCTTCACGCCTAAAAGCGAAAAATTTAAGACGGTCCTACTGAAGGGCATAAGTTCCTGCACGGAACCGGAGGCGCTCTTAGCTGAGCTCCGCCAAAAAGCCATCGACGATCTCGATTTCATCGGGGTCAAGCCTTTCACTACGGTGAAGTCCAGGCGAGGGGGTTACAGGCTGCCAATGTTCCTCGTAACATTATCGCCCCAAAGTAGGCTTGAGAGTCTGAGGGAAATCAAATGCCTCGACTATCAAGCCATACACTGGGAGACATTAAAAAGGCACGACGACATTTTACAATGTACGAAGTGCCAGAGGTTCGGCCATGCCGGAGCCAACTGCAATATGCAGTTGCGCTGCGTCAGGTGCTCCGAAACCCACATCAAGGGAGAGTGCAAGCTGGGGAATGAGCGGGTTGAGGATTTGACCCAGCTCAAGTGTGTCCTTTGTGGAAACCAAGGGCACCCGGCTAGCTATAGGGGTTGCCCTAAGGTCCAGCAAATGAAACAAAAACAGGCCAGTCAAAAAGCCGAAGAAAGTCGAACAGTTCGACAGGCTCCTACACAAAAATTCGTGGATCCCAAATTTTCCTACGCCCAAATGGTGTCAGGGAATGGGAATACGAGACAGGCTCCACCAACGGTTGTCCCACAGGCACCCGTGCCTAAGGCACCAGAAGTGCAGCCTGACATTGTAGCCTTGTTGTTGAGCATTCAAGGTCAACTTACAGGGCTGCAAAGTCAGATAAAGGAGCAAGGCAAAAGGGTAGATCATCTCTACTCTTTGTTGCCTGGCCTGGCGCAATTTAGACCATAATGGGCGCGCTGCCGGAGACGCGCCTAAAAGTCCTAGCTGTGAATGTAAATTCACTGATTAGGATTGAACGAAGAGCCAATATGTGCCAATTGTTGAAAGACTACAGTCCCGATGTGTTTATGGCTAGCGAAACCAAGCTAAACCACAAACACAAATTGACTCATAAAAATTACAATATCGTAAGAAGAGACAGGCCCGACTCCACTCAAGGGGGCGGTGTCGCTCTCTTTATACGAAAAGGCATCAATTATAAAGTCATATACAACAATGAATTGCGAAAGCTCAAGACGCTAGAAGTTTGCGTTGTATGCATCTCTCTCACTCAAGGGAAGCGGATGTATATGATTGCGGCTTATGCGGCTGGAGCTCCGCAGGTTACTTACTTTGCTTCAGAACTCGAGATTCTTTTTAGGGAACTGAAACTGAGCTTGGAAGAAAACTATTTCATCTTGGCCGGTGATTTGAACGCAAAACATGAAGATTGGGGAAATCAACATAGTAATCCCAGAGGTAACCATCTTTTTAATTTGATGGATCTTTACAGCGTTGAATGTGGCATCGACCTGCTGGCTACTGAAAAGCCATCGTATCCAAGAAGCGGCTCCTTTCTGGATCTTTTGCTGTACGACACAAGACTGACAGTTACAGACAAAGTGGGTAATCACCCTCGTAACTGCTTACAGACAGTTGAGTACGACAGTGATCACTGCGGACTGGCTGCTGTAATGCAGATACCGAACGAACGCGTGGAGTTGGAGGAATACGTTGCAGCGCACTCTTACAATTACAGTAAGATGCGCTGGCCTCGTTTCACCAACGCCTTAGCGAGAGAACTTCGTTCGAGTGACATAGCCCCACCAAACAACAGAAACCTGACAAATACAGAAATTGACCAACATTTACAACAGATGGACGAAACAATAAAACGAACGATGGAACGGACAATACCAAAGTACAAAGAACGGGACCAAATGGACGCTTACAGAAACGCGACTATTGACGCACTACGTAGGCACAAGAGTGGCTTACTGACAAGACTCAAAAACTTGTACAGACGACTCACAGACCCACACGACTTGGAGGTTAGGACACTGAAGTCGTCAATAAAAAATGTCAATCTGTTGATTAAGGAGAACTACAGGTTATCAATTAACAAGTACTGGGACCGCAAGATTCGGTCAGTTAATTCCAGTGACCCTAGTATGTTCCCTAAAATCAACAAGATATTCAGGAAAAAGAACGACAATGACCTTCCGTGTCTGAAACTCCAAAGAACTGAAGAGAACAGAGACGTACTCATGACAGCGCAAATAGATCCAGAAGAAGCCATCCTGGACGATGACTTTTATATAATTGAAGATCCGAAGGAAAAAGTGGAGGCGGTGGGAGCTGCTTTCCAGCAAGTGTACAAGGTGAATGCTAGCATTCGCCCCAACCACGACCTGGAAAACAGAGCCCTACTTAATCACTTTTACCTTCGAAATGATATAACACAATGGCGATCTGAGAACCGCGGTTTCATGCGGTTCAATGACGATTCCTTGGCAAATGCCATAATCGCCGAGCAAACGGGTCCAAGTCCCCTGTTAGTGACGAAGGTTGAGCTTCAGCTCATCTTCAACTCAATAAAAAATAAAAAGTCAGCAGGTGTCGATGGTATATCCAACGTTGTACTAAGACATTTACCGATGGAGGCAATTGACATTTACACCACACTCTTCAATAATGCACTGAATAATGCATATTATCCAGGGCATTGGAAGACCGCTGTGGTTCATCCTCTTCCGAAAAAGGGAAAGGACAACTCCAACCCGTCAAATCTTCGGTCGATAAGTCTTCTTCCGAGCATCAGCAAAGTTTTCGAAAAGATCATCAATAGGGCTCTGACTAAGTGGGCTGCGGACAACAAAATAATTCCGGATAAACAGTTCGGGTTCAAGGCGGGTCATGACACAATTCATGCTGCGTCTAAACTTGTTTCTGATATCCAATGGAATAAAACAAAACAACAATGCACAGGTGCTGTTCTGGTTGATTTGGAAAAGGCCTTTGACACCGTATGGTTAGAGGGTCTTTACCTAAAACTGCGCAGGCTTGGCATAAGCAAGCCATTGTTGTATATACTTTATGATATGCTTAACGGTAGAAAGTTTGTTGTCAAAAGTGGCAATGTAACTTCTACCACAACATTCCTAATTAAAAATGGTCTTCAACAGGGAGCGGTGAACTCGCCGATTCTCTTCAGCATTTACACCAGCGATCTGATAGGTAGTCTTACAAAGGCAATTGCGTACGCCGACGATCTTATTGCGTACAGAACGGCCCGAAAGGTTGAGGTTATTAGAATTCTCTTGCAGCGTGATTTCGACAAGATTCAGCGATATTGCGACGACTGGAAACTGAAAATAAATGTCCAGAAGTCGGAGACAATTCTGTTCCGGACTCCGTTGGCTAGAGCCACGAGGGATACGTGCAAGAATTGGTGCAAGATGGTTATCGTTGATCTTCACGGGCAGCCATTGGCGAGCAAAAGTGTAGTGAAGTACCTCGGTATCTGGTTAGATCAGTAGTTATATTTCGACAGACATATAAATGCTGCTCTGACCAGGGCCAGAGGAGCCTTCGCTCTGACGAAACGGCTGTTTTTTAGCAGTCGGCTTGACCCCAGAGTGAAGGTAATTTGCTACATGGCCCTCATACGGCCGATGATCGTTTATGGTTGTCCTGTGTGGTTCAACGTTGCCCCTTCCCAGATGGAGAAGTTTCGGGTGTTCGAGCGGCAGTGTTTACGACGCTGTACCGGCTTATATCGAACAGCCGAATCTTCTTACGTGCATTACTATTCCAACGAGGTCCTATACAACGGGGCTCGAATCAACAGAATTGACAATTTCGTGATAAAACTCGTTCGAGGTCACATTGCAAGAGCTATGTCTTCGACCAACAATTTAATTTTCGGGGCGTTCTATCCGAACGACGAGTATTTTGAGAGTGCACGCTTGAGCGGCTTCATTCCACCAGAGGCATTCCTCTTTTTAGACAAATGCGGTCTGATACAGGATAGATTGGCAGTTCCGCTAATCTACCACGTCAGACGACGAACCGTGGATAGGCGACTCCTGTATAATCGGGACGTCATGGCACAAGGCGGAGCAGAGCTCCTTCGGTTCAGTAGGGCTGTGTCCGAACGGGACCGAACTGATAGGGTGAAGCAGGAGAACCAGTTTTGGTGGCTTCAATCGGCACTTGATAGTGAGTAGTCGGGATGGGGTTTTAAGCCTTGGCCGGCTTACATACTTGTTTTATAGTTTTAGGGTTTAGTTTTAAGTAGAATAGGCATGGTGGCACAAAAAAAAAAACATACAAAAAAAAAGTACAAAAAATACAAAAAAAAAAAAAAAAATACAAAAAAATACAAAAAAATTACAAAAAAAATTAAAAAAAAATGGAATAATCAAAAAAAAAAAGACAAAAGATGAAAAACAAAAAACGTTAGATAGTTAGATTTGCTGCTGTGGTTGTTCTAGTTTTAAGTAGTTTATAGGTAGAATAGGTAGTTTTAGTTAGCTTTAAGTTTTATATTAAGGACTGTATTTTAAGTAGTTTTTAAGTAAAAATAAAAAAGGATATATTGACATTAGTTTTTTTTTCTAAATTTTCTAATGAATACAAAAATAAATAAAATGAATTGAAGTTAAATAGATCTTAGGGCCGAAAGCCATTAGCATTAAGTATTGTTTAACTTAGAGTGTCCGTATGGGACCAGTAAGTTAGTTGTAAGTTATGGTTAATTAGGCTAGTTTTATGAATTTTTGTCTAGCTTTAAGATAGATTTAAGATTGAATTAATAAAAATGAATTGGAAAAAAAAAAAAAAAAAAAAAGGCGTCTGCAGACGAATCCAGAGGTCGTGGGTTCGAATCCCGAGCGGAGTCGACAAAAAATATTATTGCTTTTTTTCACAATCGAGAAATTGCTGATTTCATCGATTGGGAAGAGAAGCAAATGGTGAAGGAGAAGAAAGCGGGGGTATCGAAAGATACCTCAGCTAATAAATCAGGTGATGTGAGTGTGGTTCCGGCAGCGGTACTTCAAATCACCGCAACATCAGGCCATCTGAGCGATCCAACGCACACAGCAACAACAATCAAGCGGAAGCGGGAAGCACCAAATCCAAATTTGGTGCAACGAAAGAGTGCTGCTACACGTAGCGCGATAAGAAAGAGGATGGAGACTGAGAAGACCAAACTGATGACGTCAGATACCGAGAGTTCAGTGGTTGACGACGAAATTGATTACGTCTCGGAAGAAGGAGAAGGCCAATTTAAATCTCCGAAAAATAAATTCGAGAGACAGGCAGAGCCGTCCACAAAAAAGGTGCTGGAGGGGGATATGGACCTCCAAAATGAAGAAGGGCTGATGAGGGCCCTGCAAGCCAAACAGGCCACCATCAGCAAGTTTGAAGAAAGCCTTAAGAAGCTTCAGGAGGAGATCGAGCCGCTACTCACCCAACTGAGGCTGAAACAAGAGGCGCGCCGACAACAAGAGGCAGCGCAACGTCAACTGCAACAAAAACAGCAGCAACAAAAACAACAACCACAGCAGCAACAACCACAAACCAAGCCCGCTACTAAAACCTCAGGAGCGGAGCAAGTTAAAAAAGCACCGCCAGCAAAAGAAGGCCTAAGTGTCGAGGGCCCATCGACCTCAACAAAAGCCAATCAGCAACAACAGCAACAGAAGCAGCAGCAGCAGCAGCAACAGCAACAACAGCAACAGAAGCAGCAGAAACAGCAGCAGCAGAAACAGCAGCCGCAGAAACAGAAGCAGCAACACCAGCAACAACCACAGCCCAAGAAGGAGAAGGTGCCACCAATTAGGACCTACCGGGTTGACCTGCAGGACTTGAAACAGGTATGTAAGTCGGCCACTAAGGGCAATTTTGTAATTAATATTTTGAATGAAAAAGAAAAGCGGTATTCGGTGCAGTGCTTCTCACTGGCCGAATACAATTTACTTAAAGGAGTGCTAAAACAGGCCACCGCTGAGTTCTTCAGCTACACGCCTAAAAGCGAAAAATTTCAAACGGTCCTTCTGAAGGGCATAAGTTCCTGCACGGAACCGGAGGCGCTCTTAGCTGAGCTCCGTGAAAAAGCCACTGACGATCTCGATTTTATCGGGGTCAAGCCTTTCACTACGGTGAAGTCCAGACGAGGGGGTTATAGGCTGCCAATGTTCCTCGTAACATTATCGCCCCAAAGCAGGTTTGAGAGTGTGAAGAAAATCAAATCCCTCGACTTTCAAGCTGTGCACTGGGACACATTAAAAAGGCACGACGACATTTTACAATGTACGAAGTGCCAGAGGTTCGGCCATGCCGGAGCCAACTGCAATATGCAGTTGCGCTGCGTCAGGTGCTCCGAAACCCACAATGAGGGAGAATGCAAGCTGGGGAATGAGCGGGTTGAGGATTTGACCCAGCTCAAGTGTGTCCTTTGTGGAAACCAAGGGCACCCGGCTAGCTATAGGGGTTGTCCTAAGGTCCAAGAAATTAAACAGAAACAGGCCAGTCAAAAAGCCGAAAGAAGTCGAACAGTTCGACAGGCTCCAACACAAAAATTCGTGGATCCCAAATTCTCTTACGCCCAAATGGTGTCAGGGAATGGGAATACGAGACAGGCTCCACCAACGGTTGTCCCAAAGGCCCCCGCGCCTAAGGCACCAGAGGTGCAGCCTGACATTGTAGCCTTGTTGTTGAGCATTCAAGGTCAACTTACAGGGCTGCAAAGTCAGATAAAGGAGCAAGGCAAAAGGGTAGATCATCTCTACTCTTTGTTGCCTGGCCTGGCGCAATTTAGACCATAATGTGCGCGCTGCCGAAGACGCGCCTAAAAGTCCTAGCTGTGAATGTAAATTCACTGATTAGGATTGAACGAAGAGCCAATATGTTCCAATTGTTGAAAGACTACAGTCCCGATGTGTTTATGGCTAGCGAAACTAAGCTAAACCACAAACACAAATTGACTCATAAAAATTACAATATCGTAAGAAGAGACAGGCCCGACTCCACTCAGGGGGGTGGTGTCGCTCTCTTTATACGAAAAGGCATTAATTATAAGGTCATATACAACAATGAATTGCGAAAGCTCAAGACGCTAGAAGTTTGCGTTGTATGCATCTCTCTCACTCAAGGGAAGCGGATGTATATGATTGCGGCTTATGCGGCTGGAGCTCCGCAGGTTACTTACTTTGCTTCAGAACTCGAGATTCTATTTAGGGAACTGAAACTGAGCTTGGAAGAAAACTATTTCATCTTGGCCGGTGATTTGAACGCAAAACATGAAGATTGGGGAAATCAACATAGTAATCCCAGAGGTAACCATCTTTTTAATTTGATGAATCTTTACAGCGTTGAATATGGCGTCGACCTGCTGGCTACTGAAAAGCCATCGTATCCAAGAAGCGGCTCCTTTCTGGATCTTTTGCTGTACGACACAAGACTGACAGTTACGGACAAAGTGGGTAATCACCCTCGAAACTGCTTACAGACAGTCGAGTACGACAGTGATCACTGCGGACTGGCTGCTGTAATGCAGATTCCGAACGAACGCGTGGAGTTGGAGGAATACGTTGCAACGCATTCTTACAATTACAGTAAGATGCGCTGGCCTCGTTTCACCAACGCCCTAGCGAGAGAACTTCGTTCGAGTGACATAGCCCCACCAAACAACAGAAACCTGACAAATACAGAAATTGACCAACATTTACAACAGATGGACGAAACAATAAAACGAACAATGGAACGGACAATACCAAAATACAAAGAACGGGACCAAATGGACGCTTACAGAAACGCGACTATTGACGCACTGCGTAAGCACAAGAGTGGCTTACTGACAAGACTCAAAAACTTGTACAGACGACTTACAGACCCACACGACTTGGAGGTTAGGACACTGAAGTCGTCAATAAAAAATGTCAATCTGTTGATTAAGGAGAACTACAGGTTATCAATTAACAAGTACTGGGACCGTAAGATCCGGTCAGTTAATTCCAGTGACCCTGGTATGTTCCCTAAAATCAACAAGATATTTAGGAAAAAGAACGACAATGACCTTCCGTGTCTGAAACTTCAAAGAACTGACGAGAACACAGACGTACTCAGGACAGCGCAAATAGATCCAGAAGAAGCCATCTTTGACGATGACTTTTATATAATTGAAGATCCGAAGGAAAAAGTGGAGGCGGTGGGAGCTGCTTTCCAGCAAGTTTACAAGGTGAATGTTAGCATTCGCCCCAACCACGACCTGGAAAACAGAGCCCTACTTAATCACTTTTACCTTCGAAATGATATAACACATTGGCGATCTGAGAACCGCGGTTTTATGCGGTTCGATGACGAGTCCTTGGCAAATGCCATAATCGCCGAGCAAACGGGACCAAGTCCCTTGTTAGTGACGAAGGTTGAGCTTCAGCTCATCTTCAACTCAATAAAAAATAAAAAGTCAGCAGGTGTCGATGGTATATCCAACGTTGTACTAAGACATTTACCAATGGAGGCAATCGACATTTACACCACACTCTTCAACAATGCACTGAATAATGCATATTATCCAGTGCATTGGAAGACCGCTGTGGTTCATCCTCTCCCGAAAAAGGGAAAGGACAACTCCAACCCGTCAAATCTTCGGTCGATAAGTCTTCTTCCGAGCATCAGCAAAGTTTTCGAAAAGATCATCAATAGAGCTCTGACTAAGTGGGCTGCGGACAACAAAATAATTCCGGATAAACAGTTCGGGTTTAAGGCGGGTCATGACACAATTCATGCTGCGTCTAAACTCGTTTCTGATATCCAATGGAATAAAACAAAACAACAATGCACAGGTGCTGTTTTGGT
The DNA here is from genome assembly GCA_951509635.1 of Eupeodes luniger. Taxonomy (NCBI): domain Eukaryota; kingdom Metazoa; phylum Arthropoda; class Insecta; order Diptera; family Syrphidae; genus Eupeodes; species Eupeodes luniger. Next base: position 173,881,894 of record OX608073.1, on the reverse strand, counting down.
TGATTTGGAAAAGGCCTTTGACACCGTATGGTTAGAGGGTCTTTACCTAAAACTGAGCAGGCTTGGCATAAGCAATCCATTATTGTATATACTTTATGATATGCTTAACGGTAGAAAGTTTGTTGTCAAAAGTGGCAATGTAACTTCTACCACAACATTCTTAATTAAAAATGGTCTTCAACAGGGAGCGGTGAATTCGCCGATTCTCTTCAGCATTTACACCAGCGATCTGATATGTAGTCTTACAAAGGCAATTGCGTATGCCGACGATCTAATTGCGTACAGAACGGCCCGAAAGGTTGAGGTTATTAGAATTCTCTTGCAGCGTGATTTCGACAAGATTCAGCGATATTGCGACGACTGGAAACTGAAAATAAATGTCCAGAAGTCGGAGACAATTCTGTTCCGGACTCCGTTGGCTAGGGCCACGAGGGATACGTGCAAGAATTGGCGCAAGATGGTTATCGTTGATCTTCACGGGCAGCAATTAGCGAGCAAAAGTGTAGTGAAGTACCTCGGTATCTGGTTAGATCAGTATTTATATTTCGACAGACATATAAATGCTGCTCTGACCAGGGCCAGAGGAGCCTTCGCTCTGACGAAACGGCTGTGTTTTAGCAGTCGGCTTGACTCCAGAGTGAAGGTAATTTGCTACATGGCCCTCATACGGCCGATGATCGTTTATGGTTGTCCTGTGTGGTTCAACGTTGCCCCTTCCCAGATGGAGAAGTTTCGGGTGTTCGAGCGGCAGTGTTTACGACGCTGTACCGGCTTATATCGAACAGCCGAATCTTCTTACGTGCATTACTATTCCAACGAGGTCCTATACAACGGGGCTCGAATCAACAGAATTGACAATTTCGTGATAAAACTCGTTCGAGGTCACATTGCAAGAGCTATGTCTTCGACCAACAATTTAATTTTCGGGGCGTTCTATCCGAACGACGAGTATTTTGAAAGTGCACGCTTGAGCGGCTTCATTCCACCAGAAGCATTCCTCTTTTTAGATAGATGCGGTCTGATACAGGATAGATTGGCAGTTCCGCTAATCTACCACGTCAGACGACGAACCGTGGATAGGCGACTCCTGTACAATCGGGACGTCATGGCACAAGACGGAGCAGAGCTCCTTCGGTTCAGTAGGGCTGTGTCCGAACGGGACCGAACTGATAGGGTGAAGCAGGAGAACCAGTTTTGGTGGCTTCAATCGGCACTTGATAGTGGGTAGTCGGGATGGGGTTTAAAGCCTTGGCCGGCTTACATACTTGTTTTATAGTTTTAGGGTTTAGTTTTAAGTAGAATAGGCATGGTGGCACAAAAAAAAATACGAAAAAAAAAATAAAAAAAAAAAAAAAAAATACAAAAAATAAAAAAAAAAATTAAAAACAAAAAAAAAAAAAACATGGAATAAAAAAAAAAAAAAAAAGACAACAAAATATGAAAAACAAAAAACGTTAGATAGTTAGATTTGCTGCTGTGGTTGTTCTAGTTTTAAGTAGTTTATAGGTAGAATAGGTAGTTTTAGTTAGCTTTAAGTTTTATATTAAGGACTGTATTTTAAGTAGTTTTTAAGAAAAAATAAAAAAGGATATTGATATTAGTTTTTTTGAAATTTTCTAATGAATACAAAAATAAATAAAATTGAATTGAAGTTAAATAGATCTTAGGGCCGAAAGGCATTAGCATTAAGTATTATTGTTTAACTTAGAGTGTCCGTATAGGACCAGTAAGTTAGTTGTAAGTTATGGATAATTAGGCTAGTTTTATGAATTTTTGTCTAGCTTTAAGATAGATTTAAGATTGAATGAATAAAAAATGAATTTGAAAAAAAAAAAAAAAAAAAAAAAAGTCTTTTTACTCAGTCGTTGTTTGACTTCCAGCGAGTGAAGAAGTGTTAATAAGTGATTGCCAGTTAATTTTAAATTAAAAAGTAAAGTAAAGTGCATTTGTAGGGTTTTGCCTTTAAGTCGGCAGTTTGCCACTAGCACTAACAAGTAATCGGTGGCCCAGTGGAGGTGGCGTCCGGAAAAAAATCAGTCGTTCTTTGACTTTCAAAGAGAAAGCAAGTGTTAATAAGTGGATAGTAGATAATTTTATATTAAAAGTGCATTTGTAGAGTTTTCCATTTAAGTAGGCAGTAAGCCACAATTTTTAATAACTAAACAGTAGCCTAGTGGAGGTGGCAGCCGAAGATAGCTCCAAGGGTCGTGGGTTCGAGTCCCAGGCGGAGTCGACTAGAAATATCATCGCTTTTTTTCATAATAGAGAAATAGTCGATTTTATTAACTGGGAAGAAAGGAAAATGGAGAAAAAGAAGAAATCAGGGGTATCGAAAGATACCTCTGCTGATATATCGGGTGATGCGAAAGTACTACCACCAGCGGTACCACAAGTCACCGTAACATCGGGTCATGCATCGGACCCGCAAACTTCAATGACCAAGAGGAAGAGGGATACACCAACACCAAACCTTGTAAAAAGAGCAAATCCAGCTAAGAGGGCAGCTTTGAAAAAAAAGCTGCCAAAACAAAGGAATGACGTGACGACATCAGAGAGTGAAGTCTCTGAGGATGACGAATCTGAACCCCCCGAGTACATCTCTGAGGGAGGAGAAGGGCAGTACAGGTCTCCGAAGAATAGATCGGAGCCAGAGCCGTCGAAAGAAAAGGCGTTGGAGGTGGAATTGGACCTCCAAACCGAGGCGAAGCTGATGAAGGCCCTCCAAACCAAACAGGCCGAAATCAGCCAACACGAAGAAAGCCTTAAAAAACTCAAGGAGGACATTGAGCCGCTCCTCAGCCAACTAAAGCTGAAGCAAGAGGCGCACCGCCAACCAGAGGCAGCTCAAAGGCAACAGCAACAAAAACAACTGCAGCAAAAACAACAGCAGCAAAAACAACAGCAACAACAACCACAGCAGCAAAAACAACCACAATCCAAGCCCGCTTCCAAAAACACAGGAGCGGAGCAAAAGAAAAAGACGCCATCAGCAGTGACAGGCCCAATGTCTGAGGGCCCATCGACTTCGGCTAATGCTAAGCAACAGCTACAACCAAGGCAGCAGGAGCAGCAGAAACAGCAGCAGCAGCAGCAGAAGCAGCAACAGCAACAGCAACAGCAACAGCAGCAGCAGCAACACCAGAAACAACCACAGACAAAAAGGAATACCACCAATAAGGACACACAGAGTTGACCTGGACGACATAAAACAGGTATGTAAGTCGGCCACTAAGGGCAAATTTCTAATCAAAATTTTAAACGAAAAAGAAAAGAATTATTCGGTCCAGTGTTTCTCACTGGCCGAATACAAGTTAGTAAAAGGGTTACTAAAAAGAGGCCACAGCTGAGTTCTTCAGCTATACGCCTAAAAGCGAAAAATTTAAGACGGTCCTTCTGAAGGGCATAAGTTCCTGCACGGAACCGGAGGCGCTCTTAGCTGAGCTCCGCCAAAAAGCCACTGACGATCTCGATTTTATCGGGGTCAAGCCTTTCACTACGGTGAAGTCCAGGCGAGGGGGTTACAGGCTGCCAATGTTCCTCGTAACATTATCGCCCCAAAGTAGTTTTGAGAGTCTGAGGGAAATTAAATGCCTCGGCTATCAAGCCATACACTGGGAGACATTAAAAAGGCACGACGACATTTTACAATGTTCGAAGTGCCAGAGGTTCGGCCATGCCGGAGCCAACTGCAATATGTAAGTTGCGCTGCGTCAGGTGCTCCGAAACCCACAACGAGTGAGAATGCAAGCTGGGGAATGAGCGGGTTGAGGATTTGACCCAGCTCAAGTGTGTCCTTTGTGGAAACCAAGGGCACCCAGCTAACTATAGGGGTTGCCCTAAGGTCCAGCAAATGAAACAAAAACAGGCCAGTCAAAAAGCCGAAGGAAGTCGAACAGTTCGACAGGCTCCAACACAAAAATTCGTGGATCCCAAATTCTCTTACGCCCAAATGGTGTCAGGGAATGGGAATACGAGACAGGCTCCACCAACGGTTGCCCCAAAGGCCCCTGTGCCTAAGGCACCAGAGGTGCAGCCTGACATTGTAGCTTTGTTGTTGAGCTGCAAAGTCAGATAAAGGAGCAAGGCAAAAGGGTAGATCATCTCTACTCTTTGCTGCCTGGCCTGACGCAATTTAGACCATAATGGGCGCGCTGCCGGAGACGCGCCTAAAAGTCCTAGCTGTGAATGTAAATTCACTGATTAGGATTGAACGAAAAGCCAATATGTTCCAATTGTTGAAAGACTACAGTCCCGATGTGTTTATGGCTAGCGAAACTAAGCTAAACCACAAACACAAATTGACTCATAAAAATTACAATATCGTAAGAAGAGACCGGCCCGACTCCACTCAAGGGGGCGGTGTCGCTCTCTTTATACGAAAAGGCATTAATTATAAAGTCATATACAACAATGAATTGCGAAAGCTCAAGACGCTAGAAGTTTGCGTTGTATGCATCTCTCTCACTCAAGGGAAGCGGATGTATATGATTGCGGCTTATGCGGCTGGAGCTCCGCAGGTTACTTACTTTGCTTCAGAACTCGAGATTCTTTTTAGGGAACTGAAACTGAGCTTGGAAGAAAACTATTTCATCTTGGCCGGTGATTTGAACGCAAAACATGAAGATTGGGGAAATCAACATAGTAATCCCAGAGGTAACCATCTTTTTAATTTGATGAATCTTTACAGCGTTGAATATGGCGTCGACCTGCTGGCTACTGAAAAGCCATCGTATCCAAGAACCGGCTCCTTTCTGGATCTTTTGCTGTACGACACCAGACTGACAGTTACAGACAAAGTGGGTAATCACCCTCGAAACTGCTTACAGACAGTCGAGTACGACAGTGATCACTGCGGACTGGCAGCTGTAATGCAGATTCCGAACGAACGCGTGGAGTTGGAGGAATACGTTGCAACGCATTCTTACAATTACAGTAAGATGCGCTGGCCTCGTTTCACCAACGCCCTAGCAAGAGAACTTCGCTCGAGTGACATAGCCCCACCAAACAACAGAAACCTGACAAATACAGAAATTGACCAACATTTACAACAGATGGACGAAACAATAAAACGAACAATGGAATGGACAATACCAAAGTACAAAGAACGGGACCAAATGGACGCTTACAGAAACGCTACTATTGACGCACTACGTAGGCACAAGAGTGGCTTACTGACAAGACTCAAAAACTTGTACAGACGACTCACAGACCCACACGACTTGGAGGTTAGGACACTGAAGTCGTCAATAAAAAATGTCAATCTGTTGATTAAGGAGAACTACAGGCTATCAATTAACAAGTACTGGGACCGCAAGATCCGGTCAGTTAATTCCAGTGACCCTAGTATGTTCCCTAAAATCAACAAGATATTCAGGAAAAAGAACGACAATGACCTTCCGTGTCTGAAACTCCAAAGAACTGAAGAGAACAGAGACGTACTCATGACAGCGCAAATAGATCCAGAAGAAGCCATCTTTGACGATGACTTTTATATAATTGAAGATCCGAAGGAAAAAGTGGAGGCGGTGGGAGCTGCTTTCCAGCAAGTGTACAAGGTGAATGTTAGCATTCGCCCCAACCACGACCTGGAAAACAGAGCCCTACTTAATCACTTTTACCTTCGAAATGATATAACACAATGGCGATCTGAGAACCGCGGTTTCATGCGGTTCAATGATGATTCCTTGGCAAATGCCATAATCGCCGAGCAAACGGGACCAAGTCCCTTGTTAGTAACGAAGGTTGAGCCTCAGCTCATCTTCAACTCAATAAAAAATTAAAAAATTCAGCAGGTGTCGATGGTATATCCAACGTTGTACTAAGACATTTACCGATGGAGGCAATTGACATTTACGCCACACTCTTCAATAATGCACTGAATAATGCATATTATCCAGGGCATTGGAAGACCGCTGTGGTTCATCCTTTCCCGAAAAAGGGAAAGGACAACTCCAACCCGTCAAATCTTCGGTCGATAAGTCTTCTTCCGAGCATCAGCAAAGTTTTCGAAAAGATCATCAATAGGGCTCTGACTAAGTGGGCTGCGGACAACAAAATAATTCCGGATAAACAATTCGGGTTCAAGGCGGGTCATGACACAATTCATGCTGCGTCTAAACTCGTTTCTGATATCCAATGGAATAAAACAAAACAACAATGCACAGGTGCTGTTCTGGTTGATTTGGAAAAGGCCTTTGACACCGTATGGTTAGAGGGTCTTTACCTAAAACTGAGCAGGCTTGGCATTAGCAAGCCATTGTTGTATATACTTTATGATATGCTTAACGGTAGAAAGTTTGTTGTCAAAAGTGGCAATGTAACTTCTACCACAACATTCTTAATTAAAAATGGTCTTCAACAGGGAGCGGTGAATTCGCCGATTCTCTTCAGCATTTACACCAGCGATCTGATAGGTAGTCTTACAAAGGCAATTGCGTATGCCGACGATCTTATTGCGTACAGAACGGCCCGAAAGGTTGAGGTTATTAGAACTCTCTTGCAGCGTGATTTCGACAAGATTCAGCGATATTGCGACGACTGGAAACTGAAAATAAATGTCCAGAAGTCAGAGACAATTCTGTTCCGGACTCCGTTGGCTAGGGCCACGAGGGATACGTGCAGGAATTGGCGCAAGATGGTCATCGTTGATCTTCACGGGCAGCGATTAGCGAGCAAAAGTGTAGTGAAGTACCTCAGTATCTGGTTAGATCAGTATTTATATTTCGACAGACATATAAATGCTGCTCTGACCAGGCCCAGAGGAGCCTTTGCTCTGACGAAACGGCTGTTTTTTAGCAGTCGGCTTGACTCCAGAGTGAAGGTAATTTGCTACATGGCCCTCATACGGCCGATGATCGTTTATGGTTGTCCTGTGTGGTTCAACGTTGCCCCTTCCCAGATGGAGAAGTTTCGGGTGTTCGAGCGGCAGTGTTTACGACGCTGTACCGGCTTATATCGAACAGCCGAATCTTCTTACGTGCATTACTACTCCAACGAGGTCCTATACAACAGGGCACGAATCAACAGAATTGACAATTTCGTGATAAAACTCGTTCGAGGTCACATTTCAGGAGCTATGTCTTCGACCAACAATTTAATTTTCGGGGCGTTCTACCCGAACGACGAATATTTTGAAAGCGCACGCTTGAGCGGCTTCATTCCACCAGAGGCATTCCTCTTTTTAGATAGATGCGGTCTGATACAGGATAGATTGGCAGTTCCGCTAATCTACCACGTCAGACGACGAACCGTGGATAGGCGACTCCTGTACAATCGGGACGTCGTGGCACAAGGCGGAGCAGAGCTCCTTCTGTTCAGTAGGGCTGTGTCCGAACGAGACCGAACTGATAGGGTGAAGCAGGAGAACCAGTTTTGGTGGCTTCAATCGGCACTTAATAGTGGGTAGTCGGGATGGGGTTTAAAGCCTTGGCCGGCTTACATACTTGTTTTATAGTTTTAGGGTTTAGTTTTAAGTAGAATAGGCATGGTGGCACAAAAAAAAAAATACAAAAAAAAAATATACACAAAAAATACAGAAAAAAAAAAAACAAAAAAAAATACAAAAAAAAACAAAAAAAGAAATAATAAAAACATTAAAAAAAAAGACAACAAAATATGAAAAACAAAAAACGTTAGATAGTTAGATTTGCTGCTGTGGTTGTTCTAGTTTTAAGTAGTTTATAGGTAGAATAGGTAGTTTTAGTTAGCTTTAAGTTTTATATTAAGGACCTTATTTTAAGTAGTTTTTAAGTAAAAATAAAAAAGGATATTGATATTAGTTGTTTTGAAATTTTCTATGAATACAAAAATAAATAAAATGAATTAAAGTAAAATAGATCTTAGGGCCGAAAGGCATTAGCATTAAGTATTATTGTTTAACTTAGAGTGTCCGTATGGGACCAGTAAGTTAGTTGTAAGTTATGGTTAATTTAGGCTAGTTTTATGAATTTTTGTCTAGCTTTAAGATAGTCTTAAGAATGAATTAATAAAAATGAATTTACAAAAAAAAAAAAAAAGTGGCGTCCGGAAACAGAACCAAGGGTCGCGGGTTCGAGTCCCAGCCGGAGTCGACGAAAAATCTATCAGCTTTTTTTCATAATAGAGAAATTGTAGATTTTATTAGTTGGGAGCAGAAAGATACCTCTGCCAACATATCGGGCGATGTTGCGGTGGTGCCAGCAGCGGTATCGCAAACAACCGCAACAACATCAGGTCAGGCATCTGACCAGTCAACGGCCAGACCAAAAAGAAAGTTAAAAAAACAAAGCCCAAATAAGGTTGAAAGAACCAACTCGGCTAAGCGGCAAGCTAACAAAAAAAACGGAAGGGAGTGGTAAAGGGGGCTTTACCACTGAAAGTGAGTACTCAGACTACGCTGAGTCTGAGAAAACGGAGTACATTTCCGAAGGTGGAGAGGGGCTCTTCAGGCCTCCGAATAGTGATTTAATCCTGTCGGAGCCAGAGCCAGTCCCGCCGACAAGGAAGCCTCTGGAGGTAGACGCGGACCTCCAAGAAACAGAACTGGTACAGGCCCTGCAAGCCAAACAGGCAGCCATCAACCAGTTCGAGCAAAGCCTCAATAAGCTCAAGGAGGAAATAGAGCCCCTCCTCAGTCAGCTAAAGATAAAACAAGAGGCGCGCCGAAAGCAAGAGGCAGCGCAAAAGCAACTGCAGCAAAAACAACAACAGCAAAAGCAACAGCAGCAAAAACAACAGAAACAACAACCACAGCAGCAAAATCAACCACAACCCAAGCCCGCTCCCAAAAACACAGGAGCGGAGCAAAATAAAAAGACGCCAGCAGCAGAGACAGGCCCAATTGCTGAGGGCCCATCGACTTCGGCTAAGACCAAGCAGCAGCAACAACAACAGCTACAACCAAGGCAGCAGGAGCAGCAGAAACAGCGGCAGCAGCAGAAGCAGCAGCAGCAGCAGAAGAAGCAGCAACAGCAGCAACACCAGAAACAACCCAGAAGGAGAAGGTGCCACCAATAAGGACACACAGAGTTGACCTGGACGACATAAAACAGGTATGTAAGTCGGCCACTAAGGGCAAATTTCTCATAAAAATTTTAAATGAAAAAGAAAAGAATTATTCGGTCCAGTGTTTCTCACTGGCCGATTACAAGTTAGTAAAAGGGTTACTAAAAGAGGCCACAGCTGAGTTCTTCAGCTATACGCCTAAAAGCGAGAAATTTAAGACGGTCCTTCTGAAGGGCATAAGTTCCTGCACGGAACCGGAGGCGCTCTTAGCTGAGCTCCGTAAAAATGCCAATGATGATCTCGATTTTATTGGGGTCAAGCCTTTCACTACGGTGAAGTCCAGGCGAGGGGGTTATAGGCTGCCAATGTTCCTCGTAACATTATCGCCCCAAAGTAGTTTTGAGAGTCTGAGGGAAATCAAATGCCTCGACTATCAAGCCATACACTGGGAGACATTAAAAAGGCACGACGACATTTTACAATGTTCGAAGTGCCAGATGTTCGGCCATGCCGGAGCCAACTGCAATATGCAGTTGCGCTGCGTCAGGTGCTCCGAAACCCACAACGAGGGAGAATGCAAGCTGAGGAATGAGCGGGTTGAGGATTTGACCCAGCTCAAGTGTGTCCTTTGTGGAAACCAAGGGCACCCAGCTAACTATAGGGGTTGCCCTAAGGTCCAGCAAATGAAACAAAAACAGGCCAGTCAAAAAGCCGAAGGAAGTCGAACAGTTCGACAGGCTCCAACACAAAAATTCGTGGATCCCAAATTCTCTTACGCCCAAGTGGTGTCAGGGAATGGGAACACAAGACAGGCTCCACCAACGATTGCCTCAAAGGCCCCTGTGCCTAAGGCACCAGAGCTGCAGCCTGACATTGTAGCCTTGTTGTTGAGCATTCAAGGTCAACTAACAGGGCTGCAAAGTCAGATAAAGGAGCAAGGCGAAAGGGTAGATCATCTCTACTCTTTGTTGCCTGGCCTGGCGCAATTAAGACCATAATGGGCGCGTCCTAGTCCTAGCTGTGAATGTAAATTCACTGATTAGGATTGAACGAAGAGCCAATATGTTCTAATTGTTGAAAGACTACAGTCCCGATGTGTTTATGGCTAGCGAAACTAAGCTAAACCACAAACACAAATTGACTCATAAAAATTACAATATCGTAAGAAGAGACCGGCCCGACTCCACTCAAGGGGGCGGTGTCGCTCTCTTTATACGAAAAGGCATTAATTATAAAGTCATATACAACAATGAATTGCGAAAGCTCAAGACGCTAGAAGTTTGCGTTGTATGCATCTCTCTCACTCAAGGGAAACGGATGTATATAATTGCTGCTTATGCGGCTGGAGCTCCGCAGGTTACTTACTTTGCTTCAGAGCTCGAAATTCTTTTTAGGGAACTGAAACTGAGCTTGGAAGAAAACTATTTCATCTTGGCCGGTGATTTGAACGCAAAACATGAAGATTGGGGAAATCAACATAGTAATCCCAGAGGTAACCATCTTTTTAATTTGATGAATCTTTACAGCGTTGAATATGGCGTCGACCTGCTGGCTACTGAAAAGCCATCGTATCCAAGAACCGGCTCCTTTCAGGATCTTTTGCTGTACGACACCAGACTGACAGTTACAGACAAAGTGGGTAATCACCCTCGAAACTACTTACAGACCGTAGAGTACGATAGTGATCACTGCGGACTGGCTGCTGTAGTGCAGATTCCGAACAAACGCGTGGAGTTGGAGGAATACGTTGCAACGCATTATTACAATTACTGTAAGATGCGCTGGCCTCGTTTCACCAACGCCCTAGCAAGAGAACTTCGTTCGAGTGATATAGCCCCACCAAACAACAGAAACCTGACAAATACAGAAATTGCCCAACATTTACAACAGATGGACGAAACAATAAACGGACAATACCAAAGTACAAAGAACGAGACCAAATCGACGCTTACAGAAACGCGACTATTGACGCACTACGTAAGTACAAGAGTGGCTTACTGACAAGACTCAAAAACTTGTACAGACGACTTACAGACCCACGCGACTTGGAGGTTAGGACACTAAAGTCGTCAATAAAAAATGTCAATCTGTTGATTAAGGAGAACTACAGGTTATCAATTAACAAGTACTGGGACCGCAAGATCCGGTCAGTTAATTCCAGTGACCCTAGTATGTTCCCTAAAATCAACAAGATATTCAGGAAAAAGAACGACAATGACCTTCCGTGTCTGAAACTCCAAAGAACTGAAGAGAACAGAGACGTACTCAGGACAGCGCAAATAGATCCAGAAGAAGCCATCTTTGACGATGACTGTTTTATAATTGAAGATCCGAAGGAAAAAGTGGAGGCGGTGGGAGCTGCTTTCCAGCAAGTGTACAAGGTGAATGTTAGCATTCGCCCCAACCACGACCTGGAAAACAGAGCCCTACTTAATCACTTTTACCTTCGAAATGATATAACACAATGGCGATCTGAGAACCGCGGTTTCATGCGGTTCAATGACGATTCCTTGGCAAATGCCATAATCGCCGAGCAAACGGGACCAAGTCCCTTGTTAGTAACGAAGGTTGAGCTTCAGCTCATCTTCAACTCAATAAAAAATTAAAAAATTCAGCAAGTGTCGATGGTATCCAACGTTGTACTAAGTCATTTACCGATGGAGGCAATTGACATTTACACCACACTCTTCAATAATGCACTGAATAATGCATATTATCCAGGGCATTGGAAGACCGCTGTGGTTCATCCTTTCCCGAAAAAGGGAAAGGACAACTCCAACCCGTCAAATCTTCGGTCGATAAGTCTTCTTCCGAGCATCAGCAAAGTTTTCGAAAAGATCATCAATAGGGCTCTGACTAAGTGGGCTGCGGACAACAAAATAATTCCGGATAAACAATTCGGGTTCAAGGCGGGTCATGACACAATTCATGCTGCGTCTAAACTCGTTTCTGATATCCAATGGAATAAAACAAAACAACAATGCACAGGTGCTGTTCTGGTTGATTTGGAAAAGGCCTTTGACACCGTATGGTTAGAGGGTCTTTACCTAAAACTGAGCAGGCTTGGCATTAGCAAGCCATTGTTGTATATACTTTATGATATGCTTAACGGTAGAAAGTTTGTTGTCAAAAGTGGCAATGTAACTTCTACCACAACATTCTTAATTAAAAATGGTCTTCAACAGGGAGCGGTGAATTTGCCGATTCTCTTCAGCATTTACACCAGCGATCTGATAGGTAGTCTTACAAAGGCAATTGCGTATGCCGACGATCTTATTGCGTACAGAACGGCCCGAAAGGTTGAGGTTATTAGAATTCTCTTGCAGCGTGATTTCGACAAGATTCAGCGATATTGCGACGACTGGAAACTGAAAATAAATGTCCAGAAGTCAGAGACAATTCTGTTCCGGACTCCGTTGGCTAGGGCCACGAGGGATACGTGCAGGAATTGGCGCAAAATGGTCATCGTTGATCTTCACGGGCAGCCATTAGCAAACAAAAGTGTAGTGAAGTACCTCGGTATCTGGTTAGATCAGTATTTATATTTCGACAGACATATAAATGCTGCTCCGACCAGGGCCAGAGGAGCCTTCGCTCTGACGAAACGGCTGTTTTTAAGCAGTCGGCTTGACCCCAGAGTTAAGGTAATTTGCTACATGGCCCTCATACGGCCGATGATCGTTTATGGTTGTGTAACCTCCTATTTTGCCTTGGTTCGGTTGGCTGGAACTATTCCCTCAGGCTAGCTCGGCCGTGGGATCTTGAACCTTAAGAAGTTTACAAAAAAAAAAAAATCCAGCCTGCGTCCCGATGTTGACCGACGCGCGAGTAAGTTTCCTCTACCCTCCCTACCTCGGTTGCTACTCTCGCCAGAGCAACCCCTTTTCCAGGCTTCTTCTTACCTTTCTATCATCCCATATCCTCTCCTTAGTTCCTCACCCTCATCCTAAATATTAAAAAATTAGTTCCGGCACATTGTGCTATTCATTCTCTTTGCTCAATAAATTCTGCATTGGTATTTCATCTTCATAATATAAATTCGTTTTTATTTGTTTGATATAAGTATGATTTTTAACTTAATAATAATGCAATAGGTAATTCAAAATGATATTTAAATTTTATGTATTTCATTCTAGTAGTTAATTTTAAAATTTTATTTAAGTTATTATGATTAAAACCAAAAAAAGAATGTATGAAAAAGTATGCAAGCGAAGTATTTAATAATTATGTAATTTAAAAGAGTTGGCAATCATGCGATTAAAAAAGAAAATCTAACTCAACAATATAAATATTCGATTAGCTTTCTTAGCTTTCGCGCAAGTAAAAGGAAATTCTATTCCTAATCTTGTGTTACGTTTTCACTTTGTTCTTAATCGCGACAGTTCGAGTTCACAAAATAAATTTCAAATAAAATATAGTGTATATATATATATGTAAATTATACTCAAACAAACTTACCCCTATTCGTAGAAGTGGCCACTGCTGCTAATAGTCTCGTTTGGAGTCAGCTTTACTTTTCTGTAATTATGTTTTCTTTCGCCTTCACTTGAAATTTAGATTGATTCTCGTACTTGTTGTTTTAGCGTGTTATTAAAATTCCAATCAGATTATGTAGGTACTTTATAAAGTATGCTGTTGAGTTTGAATTTCTTTCTTTGTTCGCTCTAAGCCAAGCTTATTTCAAACAAAAGTAATTAAAAGCATACACAAAAACTATTCGATAATTATTTAAAATTGAAGTTAAAAAAATTAAAATTTAAAAAAAATGAAGTCTTCGATGGGGGTCGAACCAGGAACCCTTTGATTCGGAGGTACGTGATACGTCGCCTAGACGATCCGACCACGAAGCCTCTATAATTTGGGGCGAAAGTTGAACACTTGAAATTTCCTAATGTGCCGAAGTATATTTTCAGGCGCCTTGGATATTTCCAAAATTGCTGAGCGCCTGTGCCTCTTCGGTCGGAAAAGTGGGATTTTTCCTCGAAATTCCTGGACTTATCCTGATATTCCCTTAATTCCTCGTTCACTTTGCTCCCCTTTTTGCCCTTTTGGGTATGTAAATTTTAATAGATTCGCTTTCGATATATATAAAAAAATGGAATGTCTGAAGTCAACTTCAAATGACTTTCAAAATTAAATTCTTGCTAACGTCTTCGTTACACCGGTAATCAAATGCACTTGTTGCCGCTTTAAAGGTTTTCTTCATACAGGAGAAGATTCCGCAAACTCTTTCCTACCGTTCGATCGTGAGATATCGGATTCGAGTCTTATGCTCTCGCCTGATCGAAAATCTCCCGCTCTATTTGCCCCGCTCCCAGACTATATTTTGCGAACAAACCCCCGAGGAATATCCCAAAAAAAAGCTTTTTTCTGTTCTAAACTCTAAATTTCCCATTTGTCATTCTGACAGCTCAGTTCGTCGAGCTTTTCAAAACAAACATAAAAGTCGTCGTCGTCGTCGTTGTTGTTTATATTTTTATTCGTACGCGCATTTCTTTTTAAACCAAAAAAATCTAATTCGGTTACAGGGCTTTGCTTTTTTCTGATAAAAACGTTGTCAGAAATATGCAAACGAACCCACGTATAAACCTCGGGCAATAGGAAATCGTGCGGGCCGTAGACCACAATACACCACAAATCTGGGTGTTTAGTTCTGAGTGTAATTGAAAGCAATTTGATGCAGTGTTTTAAAATTCAATTCCTGTGATGTTCGTTAGTCAAAATGCAATTCAGTGTTATTTCTAGTGTTTGAATCATTTGTGTTAATTTATGAAAAAGTTATATGAAAATAAGGTCTATTAAATTTTCATGAAAACGGTAAAGACAAAAAAAAACAAAAACGGGATCGTTGATGTGCGAAAGGGAAAGTCATATAAGCCTCGACTTGGCTTATTTAATTATTTATAAACAAAACAACGGCACATCCTTCTGGATTTTCTTAAATCTATCGGTATTCGGGAATCGAAAAAAAGGTCGTCAACCCCAAACGTAAACAACACAAAAAAAACATACAAAATACCGCGATTTGCCGTCGGGATTTTGCACTTGCATTAAGTGCCGTCGGGAAAGTGTTTCGTCTTAAATCGCTTGATAGAAAAAGGTGAATCGCATTTAAAAGTGTGAATAAATAAAATAAATAGGATGAGTGTCATTTTGTGAAAATAAATACGTGAAGTCGGTAATCTTAATGTCAAGTGTATCTCGTTTAATACTTTCAAAGATAATTCTCTTCGTCTTCAACGTTGTTTGTGATGGTCAGTTTATAGTGAAATTTTTAATAAATAAAAAGTGTTTTAATTGTCCTATGGTGCGAATTTCGTTAATATTATTTGTCGGTCGGGATATTTTTCGTCAGGAAAAGTAAACAGGCAACCGAATATTAGGAATATTGTCAACTACAATCAACGTGGGACGCGAACCCACTTATGCTAGACGGGCACTTGATACAAAAATCGTCAGATAAGTACATTTAAAAATTTTCAAAACAAAATTCGGTGCTTTGTGGAATGTTTTATTTTTCTTTCCAGCTTTTATTGCCGTATGTCCTTGGCATGGAAAACGCCAAGGGGTTTACCGGACCGTGATTCCAGTTCGTACATACAATTTCCTACCACTCTTTTAATGCGGGATTTAAGAAATTTTGGAAGCAATTTGGCGTTAATTCCCTGTACGAAATTGCTTTGAGCGAAGTTACGGTGGAACACTTCTTGTCCTTCCTGGTAAGTAACGTTTCTTGTACGTTTATTATATGTATCTCTTGACTTAACGTATGCCCTGTCCAAATTCTCCGACAACTTCTGTCGTGCCAAGGTAAATTTCAGTGCGCGGGGTGTTACCACCATTTCAGGATCGGGTAAAGCGTTAATTTTTCTAAGTAGTGCATATGTTGACCCATGAGTGACCATGTTCTGACCGAACATAGCGAAGTAGGGCTGACATTTCAGAGAGTCGTGAATATCGGAACGCAACGCACAGGCTATACTGGACAGATGGATGTCCCAGTCGTTTTGTTGCTTCGAAATCACAATTCTTAGCTTGCTGAGTAGACTTCGATTTACCCTCTCCGAAATGTTGGCCTGCGGTGCATGCACCGCGGTACGCACATGCTTAACCCCGTACTCGTCCAGAAATTCCCTGAAATCCTTGGACACAAACTGACGTCCGTTGTCGGAATGAATTTGTTCAGGGGTCCCGAAAGTGTGAAAAATTTCAGATTCAAGGTATTGAATCACCCGTCTCGAAGTGGCTTTCGGTAAAGCCTTAAAAAACATAAATTTGGTGAAATGATCCACCACAATGAATACATACACATTACCGCTTTTGGTACGCGGATAGGGACCTAAAAAATCTATATATATTCGTTGCATTGGTCTCTCGGTTTTTGTTTGACTTACTATTGGTGGACGAAGGGTTTCATTCGGAGCTTTTACCATCTTACAAACCCCACAGTTCTTGACGTAAACTCTTACTTCTTTTGCCATTTTAGGCCAGTAATATTTGGCTGCTATCCGGGAATAGGTTTTTTCAAAACCACTGTGACAACTAAGTTTACTATTATGACTCGATTCAATGCACTTCAATGTCAGACTGTCTGGTAGCCACAGGCGCCAAAGTGAATCTTCTTCGTCTACATTCCCCTCTCTGAATCGAACTCTTCGATAGATATATTTTCCAGAAACTATGACATCTGGAAGATTTGACTGGTTTCGGACGATGTTCTCTCTCAAGTGGGTGTATGACTCGGAATCGAAATCGGTTGAATCCAAATCGATCTCACCCCATGTGGACATCGAAGAATCCTCCCGAATTCCACCGTCACCAGCGTTGCCACTCGCTACAATTTCATCCATGTTTATCCGAGAAAGGCAATCGGGAACTACGTTAAGCGACCCCTTACGATGCTGGATGGAGAAATTATAACCTTGGAGTTCTAAACTCCATCTGGCTAGTCTGCCTGACAACTCTTTCATCGACATGAGCCATTTAAGGCTCGAATGATCAGTTATAATCGTAAAGGGTAGTCCGTCAACGTAGGCTCGGAATTTTCGGACGCTCAAAACCGCTGCGAGACATTCTTGCTCGGTGACGGTGTAATTTTTCTGGGCCTTGTTAAGTTTTTTGGACATGAAGGCAATGGGTTTTTCGTTACCGTCCTCATCCACTTGAAAGAGGACACCCCCTACTCCCTCAGACGACGCGTCGCATTGAATCGTGAATGGTTTGGAGAAATTAGGTTCGGATAATACAGGAGCCGACGAAAGGGCAGTTTTGAGCCTCTCGAAAGCTTCTATTGCTTCAGGCGTTAGTTCAAACTTGGATTTCTTCTGAAGACAATTGGTCAAAGGTGCAGCTAGATCGGCATAGTTCCGGATGAACCTCCTATACCAACCCGTTAGACCCAGGAATCTCCTTATTTGCCTAACCGTTGTTGGAACAGGGAAATTGACCATAGCCTCTATCTTATCCGGGTTGGTTTTCAAATTTCCTTGACCTACAACAAATCCAAGAAATTTAATTTCCTTCATACAAAATTTACTCTTCGCCAGATTGATGGTCAGGTTAGCGCGACGAAGGCAACTTGCCACTTCTT
Organism: Eupeodes luniger; assembly: GCA_951509635.1. Lineage (NCBI taxonomy): Eukaryota > Metazoa > Arthropoda > Insecta > Diptera > Syrphidae > Eupeodes > Eupeodes luniger. Next base: position 173,864,322 of record OX608073.1, on the reverse strand, counting down.
TAAGGATGAGTATATGCTCCTCAAAGGTAGAAGTACATATCAGTAAGTCGTCTAAATACACAAACACATTATCACGGAGATGGCTAGGAATGACTTTATCCATTACTCGACAAAGAGTTTGACCAGCGTTACTTAAGCCAAATGGCATTACCTTGAATTGGTAGAGAGGCCTACCAGGAACTGTGAAGGCAGTTTTCTCTCTCGAACTCTCATGTAATGGAATTTGCCAGTAAGCGTCTTTCAAATCGATCCCCGTGATAAAATGCGTGTCCTTTATACGACTTAGCAAACCTTCGACGTGAGGCAGCGGATACGCATCCTTAATAGTGACTTCGTTAACCTTTCGGAAATCGAGGCAAAGGCGAACTTTCCCAGGTTTTCTGACGAGAACGACAGGACAGCTCCAAGGAGAGTTGCTGACTTCAATAACCCCTAGTTCCAACATTCTGTCTAGCTCCTTATAAACTTCCCCTTGCCGAACAGGGGACAGAGGGTAGTGTCGGGATTTGATTGGGCTAGCGTTTCCCGTGTCAACAATGTGGCACCCGAGGTCAGTTTTACCTAACCCTAACACCACAAAATTCGGAAATTGTCTTTTTACATTTTCCAATTGAAAGGTTTCTTCCGCTGTAAGTTGTATCAATTCGGCTTCGCTCTTGAAATTTTCGTCCTTATCATCTGTATTTAAATCTACAGCTAGCTCGCTGACTTGAGGCAACAAATTGAAACTACGCCAAAAATTCATCCCGAGATATAGTCTTTGTGTCAGGTTTGGAATCAGATAAAATGTCAGGGTATTACTTAAGCCGTTATACTTTGTCTGTACTTGACAATGCCCTTCAATGTTATGAGACTTACCGTCTGCTGTCCGTACAACATTATGGTATGGTAAAACTTTTACTCCGAGTTTTTGGACCAACTCCCAACAATCCTTTCCTAATACTGAGATAGAAGCTCCGCTGTCGAGGAGTCCAAAAACCGACTCGTCATTCAATAGAACCTCAGCGTATAGGCGGCCATCTGTCTCAGAGGACATAATGGTTTCGATTATTTCCTTTCGGAACTTTTTCCGCTTTTGAAAGCGATGACGACATTTTTGGATGTGCGAACTGATTGGTTTGTTGTTGGTTGCGAAAATTTTAGCCCTAACCTTTTCATAATTTAGTTTTCGCTCGTGAAGAGACTTCAACTGATGTGATTCATATGGATGAAAATCATTCACATTGACATTAGGTTTTTCGTTTTTTAAAATTTTAATCGGAATTGCCTCTTCGTCAGTTTCATTAGGGTTACTTGTTTTATGAGGGGTGTTTAATTTTGCGAGTGGTTCGGAGGATTCCTTGAGGAACGAATCTCTCCACTCCTCGCTTCGTCCCTCGAAAAGTTTCCCGTTTGGTGTTTACCACATTGGATAGTGTTAACACCTTTTGCTCCACATAGAAAACAAAATAAATTTCTGGTGGACGCTGGACAAAAGTGATAGGCGTGGCCCTTTTGATCACAGTTCCAACAGATGTAATTAGCTGTTGAAACCGGCTTTCTTGACGAATACATTGCCGCGACTTCATGTATCTCCGATTCTTCATCGATAGGATCGTTTTCTAACGCAATCTCATTTACAGATCGATGACCGACTGTTCGCTTATTTAAAAATCTTTCAGCCTCACGAGCCTTCTGCCGAAGCTGTTCAAGATTTTTAATTTCAGCTGACAGAAGAATCTCCCCCAATTTTTCTTTGGCGTTGCCCCTGATAATTTCAATAAGTTTTTTGTCATCAAAAGAGTCCTTCAGACGGTCGTTTAAACCACACACGGAGGAATAAAAATCATCGAAGGATTCCTTCGCACCCTGCTTTCGACACATTAATTTCATGTATATGTCTATTTCAGACTCCAACCTACCAAACTCTTTCTTTATAGCTACTTTTATAGCTGCAAGATCCGCGTTAGGATTCTTTTTGACGAAACGCCAAAACCACTTATTAGGCTTACCCTCCAGCAAAACGTGGAAGTTGGCGGCAATCTGTTCATCACTATACGCTGATGACGATTGCATCCTGCCTATTTTTAGTAAAAACTCAGTAATATTTTCGGAACCATCGTAGGTGATCTTCCATCGATCTAACCTACAAGGTCCTGAGGCAACAAACGTCGTAGACCCGTTTGAGTTCCTTGGTTGAGGAAACTGGTTCATTTCCGATCTTTGCGATTCTAATGGGGAAGGGTAGCTTGCTTGCTGCGGCTGTATGCGCAAACTGTCAAGCCGTTGCGACACATCCTCCATGAACGCATTCATTTGTTGAAAAATTCGAGTTTGGTATCGAATCATAGTTCTTTCCATCCTAGAGAGAAGATCCTCATTTGGATCACCATTATTTTCCCCCTGATTTTCCCACCTCCCAGCGTTTCTTTCTAGGCCTTCTGGAAGCTGACCGGCATTATGGTCACGATCCTGACCTGCCTCTTGATCGGCCATGTTAGAGGTAGAATTGGAGATGACAGAGTTTAGTTCTTCAGAAAAACTAAATGAAGCGTCTAAATTAAACCTATCAATGGTAGTATGAAACCTTCGGTAGAATTCCTCGAAATCAGCTTCGTTCTGAGGGTTAAAATTTAATATGTTATCTTCTGCACTTGAAAAGTTATGCCCACTATTCATACTTAACCACGCGAGTCGCGTTCTCAATTGGGTCTTTGCTACTCTAACTCTTGGCAAGAAAAAAAATATACAATTGCAAACAAAACAATGTTTATTTTTGAAATACTCTTTCAAAAAAAATATACCACGCAAACTTTAAGGAAATTCAAAGTGAGGATTAACAGAATCCAGGTAAATCCAAAACAAAGGTGAGTGAGTCGTAAGTATCGCAGAAGAATTTAAACAAAATCCAATTTCAAAATTCTTTAACGATATGGTATTTAAAAAAAATTAAAAAAATGATATGCAATTTTTCTTACCAAAACGGGAAAGAATAAAAATTTTAATTAGAAAATGTATTTAAAAAAGTAAAAATAATTTAAAATCCACAATTCCTTAAATACTAGGATCTTTCAAAGCAATATTTGAAAGTTAAAATAAAAAAATATAAAAAAACTTTTATCTTAATCCAGAAATTTCTTTTCCAGTACCACTAAATCGACAAAAAAAATTCAAATTATCGGACCCCGTGATGCAATTCAGGATCAGAGGTGTCCACTTCGACGATCAAAGATTTGACCTTTTTTTTTTTTTCTAGACTTTGGAAACAAAATTTCAAAATTTTTGTTCAACACCAAAGTGTATGTAAGTTGGAATTTATTGAAAAAAAATATATTGAAATTTGGAAATTGTAATGAAAAAAAATCTAATTTGTTTTCTTTTAAAATGTATTTTTAGCTTAGGATGAGGATGAGTTTTCTGGAGAAGAATGGATGACAGACGGAACGAAGAAGCCGTTGTTCTAAGAGCCGACGAGCAAACAAAAATAAAGCATACTACTGTTGGAAAGGACTTCTGAAAAAAATATATTCTCCTCGGGTTACAGGACTTCGAAAGACGAACCTTTCATCTTTGAAGGCATCTGCAACCTTCGGAGAATTTGATAGGGCTTGCTGAAAGGACCTCCGAAGACGCCTTCCTTAAGATCGACGGGTCTCTTTCAGCATTATAATTTTGTGTTCGATTGGTTCGATTGGGCGCCATTTGTAACCTCCTATTTTGCCTTGGTTCGGTTGGCTGGAACTATTCCCTCAGGCTAGCTCGGCCGTGGGATCTTGAACCTTAAGAAGTTTACAAAAAAAAAAAAATCCAGCCTGCGTCCCGATGTTGACCGACGCGCGAGTAAGTTTCCTCTACCCTCCCTACCTCGGTTGCTACTCTCGCCAGAGCAACCCCTTTTCCAGGCTTCTTCTTACCTTTCTATCATCCCATATCCTCTCCTTAGTTCCTCACCCTCATCCTAAATATTAAAAAATTAGTTCCGGCACATTGTGCTATTCATTCTCTTTGCTCAATAAATTCTGCATTGGTATTTCATCTTCATAATATAAATTCGTTTTTATTTGTTTGATATAAGTATGATTTTTAACTTAATAATAATGCAATAGGTAATTCAAAATGATATTTAAATTTTATGTATTTCATTCTAGTAGTTAATTTTAAAATTTTATTTAAGTTATTATGATTAAAACCAAAAAAAGAATGTATGAAAAAGTATGCAAGCGAAGTATTTAATAATTATGTAATTTAAAAGAGTTGGCAATCATGCGATTAAAAAAGAAAATCTAACTCAACAATATAAATATTCGATTAGCTTTCTTAGCTTTCGCGCAAGTAAAAGGAAATTCTATTCCTAATCTTGTGTTACGTTTTCACTTTGTTCTTAATCGCGACAGTTCGAGTTCACAAAATAAATTTCAAATAAAATATAGTGTATATATATATATGTAAATTATACTCAAACAAACTTACCCCTATTCGTAGAAGTGGCCACTGCTGCTAATAGTCTCGTTTGGAGTCAGCTTTACTTTTCTGTAATTATGTTTTCTTTCGCCTTCACTTGAAATTTAGATTGATTCTCGTACTTGTTGTTTTAGCGTGTTATTAAAATTCCAATCAGATTATGTAGGTACTTTATAAAGTATGCTGTTGAGTTTGAATTTCTTTCTTTGTTCGCTCTAAGCCAAGCTTATTTCAAACAAAAGTAATTAAAAGCATACACAAAAACTATTCGATAATTATTTAAAATTGAAGTTAAAAAAATTAAAATTTAAAAAAAATGAAGTCTTCGATGGGGGTCGAACCAGGAACCCTTTGATTCGGAGGTACGTGATACGTCGCCTTTTTTTTTTTTTTTTTTTTCCAAATTCATTTTTTATTAATTCATTCTTAAGACTATCTTAAAGCTAGACAAAAATTCATAAAACTAGCCTAATTATCCATAACTTACAACTAACTTACTGGTCCCATACGGACACTCTAAGTTAAACAATAATACTTAATGCTAATGCCTTTCGGCCCTAAGATCTATTTAACTTCAATTCATTTTATTTATTTTTGTATTCATTAGAAAATTTAGAAAAAACTAATGTCAATATCCTTTTTTATTTTTACTTAAAAAACTACTTAAAATAAGGTCCTTAATATAAAACTTAAAGCTAACTAAAACTACCTATTCTACCTATAAACTACTTAAAACTAGAACAACCACAGCAGCAAATCTAACTATCTAACGTTTTTTGTTTTTCATATTTTCTTTTTGTATTTTTGTATTTTTTTTTTTTTTTTTTATTAATCCATGTTTTTTTTAATATTTTTTTTGTATTTTTGTTTTTTGTTTTTTTTTTTTTTTTGTATTTTTTTTTTTTTTTTGTATATTTTTTTTTGTGCCACCATGCCTATTCTACTTAAAACTAAACCCTTAAACTATAAAACAAGTATGTAAGCCGGCCAAGGCTTTAAACCCCATCCCGACTACCCACTATCAAGTGCCGATTGAAGCCACCAAAACTGGTTCTCCTGCTTCACCCTATCAGTTCGGTCCCGTTCGGACACAGCCCTACTGAACCGAAGGAGCTCTGCTCCGTCTTGTGCCATGACGTCCCGATTGTACAGGAGCCGCCTATCCACGGTTCGTCGTCTGACGTGGTAGATTAGCGGAACTGCCAATCTATCCTGTATCAGACCGCATCTATCTAAAAAGAGGAATGCCTCTGGTGGAATAAAGCCGCTCAAGCGTGCACTTTCAAAATACTCGTCGTTCGGATAGAACGCCCCGAAAATTAAATTGTTGGTCGAAGACATAGCTCTTGCAATGTGACCTCGGACGAGTTTTATCACGAAATTGTCAATTCTGTTGATTCGAGCCCCATTGTATAGGACCTCGTTGGAATAGTAATGCACATAAGAAGATTCGGCTGTTCTGTATAAGCCGGTACAGCGTCGTAAACACTGCCGCTCGAACACCCGAAACTTCTCCATCTGGGAAGGGGCAACGTTGAACCACACAGGACAACCATAAACGATCATCGGCCGTATGAGGGCCATGTAGCAAATTACCTTAACTCTGGGGTCAAGCCGACTGCTAAAAAACAGCCGTTTCGTCAGAGCGAAGGCTCCTCTGGCCCTGGTCAGAGCAGCATTTATATGTCTGTCGAAATATAAATACTGATCTAACCAGATACCGAGGTACTTCACTACACTTTTGCTCGCTAATGGCTGCCCGTGAAGATCAACGATAACCATCTTGCGCCAATTCTTGCACGTATCCCTCCTCGTGGCCCTAGCCAACGGAGTCCGGAACAGAATTGTCTCCGACTTCTGGACATTTATTTTCAGTTTCCAGTCGTCGCAACATCGCTGAATCTTGTCGAAATCACGCTGCAAGAGAATTCTAATAACCTCAACCTTTCGGGCCGTTCTGTACGCAATAAGATCGTCGGCGTACGCAATTGCCTTTGTAAGACTACCTATCAGATCGCTGGTGTAAATGCTGAAGAGAATCGGCGAATTCACCGCTCCCTGTTGAAGCCCATTTTTAATTAAGAATGTTGTGGTAGAAGTTACATTGCCACTTTTGACAACAAACTTTCTACCGTTAAGCATATCATAAAGTATATACAACAATGGCTTGCTTATGCCAAGCCTGCTCAGTTTTAGGTAAAGACCCTCTAACCATACGGTGTCAAAGGCCTTTTCCAAATCAACCAGAACAGCACCTGTGCATTGTTGTTTTGTTTTATTCCATTGGATATCAGAAACGAGTTTAGACGCAGCATGAATTGTGTCATGACCCGCCTTGAACCCGAACTGTTTATCCGGAATTATTTTGTTGTCCGCAGCCCACTTAGTCAGAGCCCTATTGATGATCTTTTCGAAAACTTTGCTGATGCTCGGAAGAAGACTTATCGACCGAAGATTTGACGGGTTGGAGTTGTCCTTTCCCTTTTTCGGGAGAGGATGAACCACAGCGGTCTTCCAATGCACTGGATAATATGCATTATTCAGTGCATTATTGAAGAGTGTGGTGTAAATGTCAATTGCCTCCATCGGTAAATGTCTTAGTACAACGTTGGATATACCATCGACACCTGCTGACTTTTTATTTTTTATTGAGTTAAAGATGAGCTGAAGCTCAACCTTCGTCACTAACAAGGGACTTGGACCCGTTTGCTCGGCGATTATGGCATTTGCCAAAGAATCGTCATTGAACCGCATGAAACCGTGGTTCTCAGATCGCCATTGTGTCATTTCATTTCGAAGGTAAAAATGATTAAGTAGGGCTCTGTTTTCCAGGTCGTGGTTGGGGCGAGTGCTAGCATTCACCTTGTACACTTGCTGGAAAGCAGCTCCCACCGCCTCCACTTTTTCCTTCGGATCTTCAATTATATAAAAGTCATCGTCAAAGATGGCTTCTTCTGGATCTATTTGCGCTGTCATGAGTACGTCTCTGTTCTCTTCAGTTCTATGGAGTTTCAGACACGGAAGGTCATTGTCGTTCTTTTTCCTGAATATCTTGTTGATTTTAGGGAACATACTAGGGTCACTGGAATTAACTGACCGGATCTTGCGGTCCCAGTACTTGTTAATTGATAACCTGTAGTTCTCCTTAATCAACAGATTGACATTTTTTATTGACGACTTCAGTGTCCTAACCTCCAAGTCGTGTGGGTCTGTGAGTCGTCTGTACAAGTTTTTGAGTCTTGTCAGTAGGCCACTCTTGTGCCTACGTAGTGTGTCGATAGTCGCGTTTCTGTAAGCGTCCATTTGGTCCCGTTCTTTATATTTTGGTATTGTCCGTTCCATCGTTCGTTTTATTGTTTCGTCCATCTGTTGTAAATGGTGGTCAATTTCTGTATTTGTCAGGTTCCTGTTGTTTGGTGGGGCTATGTCACTCGAACGAATTTCTCTCGCTAAGGCGTTGGTGAAACGAGGCCAGCGCATCTTACTGTAATTGTAAGAGTGCGTTGCAACGTATTCCTCCAACTCCACGCGTTCGTTCGGTATCTGCATTACAGCAGCCAGTCCGCAGTGATCACTGTCGTACTCGACTGTCTGTAAGCAGTTACGGGGGTGATTACCCACTTTGTCTGTAACTGTCAGTCTTGTGTCGTACAGCAAAAGATCCAGAAAGGAGCCGCTTCTTGGATACGATGGCTTTTCAGTAGCCAGCAGGTCGACGCCATATTCAACGCTGTAAAGATCCATCAAATTAAAAAGATGGTTACCTCTGGGATTACTATGTTGATTTCCCCAATCTTCATGTTTTGCGTTCAAATCACCGGCCAAGATGAAATAGTTTTCTTCCAAGCTCAGTTTCAGTTCCCTAAAAAGAATCTCGAGTTCTGAAGCAAAGTAAGTAACCTGCGGAGCTCCAGCCGCATAAGCCGCAATCATATACATCCGCTTCCCTTGAGTGAGAGAGATGCATACAACGCAAACTTCTAGCGTCTTGAGCTTTCGCAATTCATTGTTGTATATGACTTTATAATTAATGCCTTTTCGTATAAAGAGAGCGACACCGCCCCCTTGAGTGGAGTCGGGCCGGTCTCTTCTTACGATATTGTAATTTTTGTGATACGTCGCCTAGACGATACGTCGCCTAGACGATCCGACCACGAAGCCTCTATAATTTGGGGTGAAAGTTGAACACTTGAAATTTCCTAATGTGCCGAAGTATATTTTCAGGCGCCTTGGATATTTCCAAAATTGCTGAGCGCCTGTGCCTCTTCGGTCGGAAAAGTGGGATTTTTCCTCGAAATTCCTGGACTTATCCTGATATTCCCTTAATTCCTCGTTCACTTTGCTCCCCTTTTTGCCCTTTTGGGTATGTAAATTTTAATAGATTCGCTTTCGATATATATAAAAAAAATGGAATGTCTGAAGTCAACTTCAAATGACTTTCAAAATTAAATTCTTGCTAACGTCTTCGTTACACCGGTAATCAAATGCACTTGTTGCCGCTTTAAAGGTTTTCTTCATACAGGAGAAGATTCCGCAAACTCTTTCCTACCGTTCGATCGTGAGATATCGGATTCGAGTCTTATGCTCTCGCCTGATCGAAAATCTCCCGCTCTATTTGCCCCGCTCCCAGACTATATTTTGCGAACAAACCCCCGAGGAATATCCCAAAAAAAAGCTTTTTTCTGTTCTAAACTCTAAATTTCCCATTTGTCATTCTGACAGCTCAGTTCGTCGAGCTTTTCAAAACAAACATAAAAGTCGTCGTCGTCGTTGTTGTTTATATTTTTATTCGTACGCGCATTTCTTTTTAAACCAAAAAAATCTAATTCGGTTACAGTTGTCCTGAGTGGTTCAACGTTGCCCCTTCCCAGATGGAGAAGTTTCGGGTGTTCGAGCGGCAGTGTTTACGACGCTGTACCGGTTTATATCGAACAGCCGAATCTTCTTACGTGCATTACTATTCCAACGATGTCCTATACAACGGGGCTCGAATCAACAGAATTGACAATTTCGTGATAAAACTCGTTCGGGGTCACATCAATCTGCACTTGATAGTGGGTAGTCGGGATGGGGTTTTAAGCCTTGGCCGGCTTACATACTTGTTTTATAGTTTAAGGGTTTAGTTTTAAGTAGAATAGGCATGGTGGCACAAAAAAAAAATCAAAAAAAAAATATACACAAAAAAAATACAAAAAAAATATCATGGAATAAAAAAAAAAATATAAAAAAAAAGAAAAAGACAACAAAATATGAAAAACAAAAAACGTTAGATAGTTAGATTTGCTGCTGTGGTTGTTCTAGTTTTAAGTAGTTTATAGGTAGAATAGGTAGTTTTAGTTCGCTTTAAGTTCTATATTAAGGACCTTATTTTAAGTAGTTTTTAAGTGAAAATAAAAAAGGATATTGATATTAGTTTTTTTGAAATTTTCTAATGAATACAAAAATAAATAAAATGAATTAAAGTTAAATAGATCTTAGGGCCGAAAGGCATTAGCATTAAGTATTATTGTTTAACTTAGAGCGTCCGTATGGGACCAGTAAGTTAGTTGTAAGTTATGGTTAATTAGGCTAGTTCTATGAATTTTTGTCTAGCTTTAAGATAGTCTTAAGAATGAATTAATAAAAAATTAATTTGGAAAAAAAAAATAAAGTCTTTTTACTCATAAGAATCCTTCATCCAAATTAACTAAAATTAGAGTAGATTTAATGGATTACGATTTTGACATACCTAATTTTTAAGCAAGGAAAGATGAATACAAATGCTGATGCGTTATCTAGAATAAAGTTAAGTTCAGAAGAATTAAAAGAAATGATACCAGTAAACAATATAAATGTCCTAACCAGAGCAATGAAGTTGAATGATAAGGAAGATATAAGTGAAAGAGAAGAAAATCCGGAAATTATGCCTCCTGTGGAGACTGTACACCTCCATATATGGGAATGCATATCTACATATCTCAGACACTAGAAACGTTAAGAAGTTGCAATTTGAAAATATAAAGAATTTAATGGGGCCACCAAAAGAAACAATATATGCAGTTAAAGATACAATACATGTTGGATACAATGATAATTCTCTATCAGAGTTAAAATTGATTTTGAAGAAATTGTTCTCCTATACAAAGCATCTGAAATGAAAATAGAAAAGCTAGCGCTAGCAATGAATAATGAAATATTTAAAACAATATCAGTACACAAATTTAAAAAGATATTTAATGAACTGCAAAAGAATAAGAATGAAATTTGTCTAGACATTATATTATATAATTCACCAAGAAGAATAGAGCATGCGAATGAGATGAATAATTTAATAAAAGAATATCATGATGACAAGTTAGGAGGACATATTGGTATTAGAAGATGTATAGCGAAACTAAAGCAAAAATACGTATGGAAAAATATGAATAAGATGGTCAAAAAGTATATTAATAGTTTTATGATTTGTAACGAAGTTAAAATTAATAAATACACTAAAGAACAATTCATAAAGACAGAAACACCTAGCACATCATTTGATGCAATTACAATAGACACAGTAGGACCACTCAGACTATCAAATGGATACAGGTATATTCTAACCAATTAATGTGAACTAACAAAGTTCATAGTAGTTTTTCCACTAGTCACTAAAGACGCTATTTAAGTAGCAAAAACTATTGTAGAAAAATTTATTTTGAAATATGATTGTTTTAGAAAGTTAAAAACAGATAAGGGCACAGAATTCACTAATGAACTACTAGTAAATATCTGTAAGGTACTAAAAATAGAAAAAACTACGTCAACACCATTTCATCATGAAACTTTAGGAACAGTAGAAAGAAATCATAGAGTTTTAAATGATTATTTAATGACCACGGACGGAAAAGACGACTGAGAAGAATTACTACCTTACTACACTTACACATACAATACTACACCACACAGTGCAACCAATTATTCACCTTTTGAATTAGTATACGGAAAATTATGTGCTTTACCTTATGAAATCATAAAAAATATTAATGAATTCAAAATAAAATTGAAATATGCTCATGAAAAAGCTAAAGAGAACTTAGAGCAAAGTAAAAATAAAACATGTACAAATCAATCTAATGTAAGTAATTCAAATTTTAAAATTGGAGATTATGTATATTTTAAAGTTGGAAATAGAAAAAAGTTAGATAAACCATTCAAAGGCCCTTATAAAATAATTGAACAAAATGGACCAAATAGTATCATAAGAATTGCCAACAAAAATAAAGAAGTTCATAACAATAATTTAATAAAAGCAAGAAATACATTTAAAAAAAAAGTTATAGTAAATTTGTAAAAATTTTCGGTATGAAATAATCATATCATTCTATCACCCAATTATTCTCATTTGTAACAAGATACGAGTACATATTTAAAAATAATTTTCTTATTTTAAAATAATAAAACTATTTTTTTTTCTAAAGGGTGAGGGTGTTGTGGCAAAACCCAAAACAATAATAACTAAAAGTAAACAATAAACATTCATGAACTCAATGCATATCAACCTACATATGTTTATGTTGAGAATGGTCAGCCGTCACCAAGCGATACCATCGGGTATTGACCTGATCGTGTTACACATTATCATGGTGGGTCGCTATGCACCAAGTGCATTACAATATTTGTTTATATTGATTTTTGTTTATGACTGCACTTACATATATGCTTCACATTGACTGAGCAATTGGACTGCCTTTAAGGAAATGCAGCGAAGGTTTATGTTGTCAAATAGACATTTAATTTTTACGTCATGTGAAGAGGTGTATTTTTATGTCATAGGCAAAAGTCAATTCATATTTCAAGAATGTGATAAATATATATTGAAATATTTATGAAATTTGGTTAAATTATTTTAAGTATAAATAGAAAAGATTTTTGAGAATAAATTCAGTCTAGTTTTACAATTACATAGAACACGACTCATTTTCATTTGCGACTGGAGCGCACAGATAACACTCAATGTAAATCGTGCATTTTAAACGCTCGCAGAGATAAGCGGCTCTTGAAGCTAAGAAAACCATCGATATATGGTCAGAGAAAAAAGAACTAATAGAAAGAACCAACTTCGACGGTTGCTCTCTTTTTGCCTACAAGCTGTGATTTGGCCACCAACTTGCATATGTATTAACTCCATATACAAAAAATGTGGGGAACAAATACTTATGCAAGTTTGTGTGCATACTCACCACGAGAGAGAATAAACTTTTCTCTCTTTTCTCTCTGCTCACCACCTTTGAAAAATGGCGACCAACTTTGAAACATAAGACTCTGAAAGCACTACAACTATTATTTTTATTATAAGCTTCGTTTATGCGTTTAGTTTTCGCTCAGACTGTTGAAAAATGCAAAAAAAACTCAGATTTGTTTCAATTTTCAGAGTTTATCGACTTAATTTTGTCGATGGGAGAGTTTCAGGAACATTGAAAACGAGAGTTACAGAATGTAAACATGGAACATTGGAAACATTTTTATATACTCATCTCTTTTTTCCATTCCTATTTTATTTGTGTGTACTCGTTGTTTATTTTCTTTACATAACTCACGAGTCACGACATTTCCAAAATGCTGAAAATAAGTGATTTAAGTAGAGACTAAATAAAAAGACCGTCAACTTGTTACTTCTGTTGCCAATTTTCATTGCATAAGATTTGTGAATAGGTGATAATGATAAGTAAGATAATGATAAGCTATTCTTACTGCTTTCAATTAAGGTAGTGTGTTGCTTTTAAAGGCTTAACTACATAAGCCGAAAAGTACTTTTGTACTAAAGTAAAAATAGTTAGTAAAAAGGTTTTGTGAAAAAAATATACAAATTTGTTCTTCAACCAAAATTTAAGTCTTATGCATCATTTTTATAAGTTTTCCAGTGCTAACTATTTATATCTTATCTGTTCGATGGTGAATATAAAAAACACAAATTTGATTGCACAAGTTTATTTATTGAAAAAAAGAATGGACTGTGTGTTGCACCGCTCGCTGCTCTGGTAAGAATAATACTTATAATACAGAATATTGAATAATATAAAATATAAAGCACAGGATGATATTTCGCCATATCGCACCACTTCCAGTCATTAATGTTGATTGTTGTTGTTTTGTTACTGCTGCTGCAGCTGGCCCGTTGCAGTTGCCCGTTGATATTTGTTTTCCCTCGATGACGACGTTCTCGGTCGCAAGTACCGCTTATCACGACACTATGGAAAAGGGTGTGGCCTGCGCACTTGTATGTTGATGGTCAGATTTTGATTCGATCGTCAACGTCGTCGATGATGAGGATGCGCAGCGATGATGTGGTTGTTGTTGTGCTCGTTCCCAAATGCAGCTGGTGGTTGGAATGTTGTTTATTTTTGATATGGTACCGTCGGTGTTGTGCCTTGTTGTTCTACTATGGTGCCGTCGGTATTGTGCCTTGTTGCTCTAATCTCTAACATTCCTCCCCCCAATTGAAGACTCGTCTTCAATTCCTTGTTCAGGCTCTTCAAGTGGTAGCACGCACAACTTCTGAATCGCTCGCACTAGCGTCGTATGCTCTAGTCGCACTTCGCACTAGCCCGTCCTTGCCCCTGTGGACGGCCGTGACTCGCCCTAATGGCCAAATCGTAGGTGGCGCATTTTCTTGCTTCACTAGCACCAAGTCACCTGGTTTGACGTTCCTGCTCTTTTTATTCCATTTGAAGCGCTGCTGCAGGGTGTGGATATACTCGCGACTCCACCTTTTCCAGAACTGCTGCTGCATCTGGTTCACTATACCCCACAGTTTCAGTCGTCCTTGAGGCACTTCACTCACGTCGGCACTAAGAGGTAGCACCATCTGTTCTCCGATGAGAAAGTGTCCAGGTGTGAGTGCATGTAGATCTTCTGCATCATCTGAGAGCGCGTATAGAGGCCTAGAATTTAGGCATGCCTCTATGAGCACCAAAGTTGTAGCGAGTGTCTCGAACGTGAAGATCTGCTTGCCCATAATCCTCCGAAGGTGGTACTTTGTGGATTTCACACCGGCTTCCCAGATGCCTCCCATGTGCGGTGCGCCTGGAATGATGAACTTCCATTCCGTGCCCAAAGAGTTGACTTGCTCAATTGGTAGCCTGTCTTTCCATTGCTCGCCATTTCTCTTCAGCTCAGCGTCTGCTCCGACGAAGTTCGTCGCGTTGTCGCTCCACAGCACTGAACATGCGCCGCGACGACCAGTGAAACGTTGAAAGGCTGCCAAGAATGCGCTGCTCGTCAAATTGCTCACTGGTTCCAGATGTATGGCCTTGGTGACCATGCACACAAATACGGCTATGTAGCCCTTCTCGACGACCTTCGATCGCCCTGATCTGGCCTTGATTTGCACCGGTCCAGCATAGTCTACTCCGCTATGCTTAAATGCTCTTGTTGGTTGGACTCGATCCTTAGGAAGGCTGCCCATTAGCTGCTCTGATGTTGCCTTGCTCTGACGGAAACACGTTATGCACCGTGATATGTACGTTTTCACTGCACGCCTTAAGGTTGGAATCCAAAATTTGTGCCTGATGTACTGCATGCACAACTGCACACCTCCATGTAGTGTCTTCAGGTGCGCTTCTCTGATCAGCAGCTTGCTTAGGGTGCTCCTGGCTGGCAGTATGATGGGGTGCACAATTTCGTACGACAATGCCGAATTCTGAAGCCGTCCCCCTACTCTCATCGTTCCTTTGTTGTCCAAGAATGGATTGAGTGAAATTATGCTGCTCGACCCTTCCAATGAAGACTCCTGCGAGAGTTGTTGCATCTCTTTGTGGTACGCACGATGTTGCTCGGTTCTAGCCCAGTATGCTAAAGCTCCGTCACGCTCTTCTAATGACACCAATGGAACTGACGTCACCGGTAATATCTTCTGGTGATTGTTGCGCCTCTTACAATTCCGGACAAACCGCAATATGAAGGCAGTTATTCTCAGAATGCTCTGGAGTGTTGACTTGCTCTCAATAAGACTGATATCGCCGACGATCAGTACCGCTGGTTTTGCTATTCTGGCACTGGCAACGACTGGCGCCTTAAGCTCCTTCAAGGCTTCTTCTGGCTGTTGCCGAATTGACGCTGCATCTGCACTTGGCCAATCGTCTTCGTTTTGGACAAGCCATGACGGCCCATGCCACCAGAGTTTATTGTGAACCAGCTGCTCAGCTGTGACCCCTCTGGACCCTAAGTCGGCAGGGTTGTCACCGGACCGCACATGCCTCCAGCGATGACCTCCACTCAGCTCTTGGATAGAACTCACTCTATTAGCCACAAACGTTTTCAGCTCGCATGGCATTTTACTGATCCAACATAAGGCAATCGTGGAATCGGACCAGTAAATTTTCGCCAAATCTTGAAATGCACATGCACTGCTCACCTGCTCCATCAGTTTGCACAAAAGATCAGCTGCACATAGTTCCAGCCTAGGAACAGAAATCGTCTTGATTGGGGCTACCCTGGTTTTCGACGCGATAATTATGCAAGTAGTCTTGCCATCAAGTGAAGTTGCCCGCATGTAAACTACTGCAGCGTAAGCTCTGGTGGATGCGTCTGCGAAACCGTGAAGCTCCAATTTATGGTGCTCAGTGCTGCCTAGCCATCTCGGAATTTGTATTGCTTCCAAGTGCGACAGCTGTTCGTTGTACTTCTGCCATGACGGCAGAATGGACATGGGTATTTGCTCGTCCCATGCAATTCCGGATCGCCATAGGTCTTGTATGAGGATTTTTGCACTGATTATCACTGGCGCAAGGTAGCCATTCGGGTCGTACAACCTTGCGATTGCACTAACAACTGCTCTCTTGGTATTGGAAACGCGTTCATCTCTCGCTCTGACTTTGAATGAGATCTCATCTTTTGCGCAGTTCCACACAAGGCCCAACATAGAAGCGTTGTTGTCTTCCGGAAAAGTTAGCTCTCTTTCGCTCGACCAGGTGCTAGTTAGCTTCGATAGCACGCTCTTACTTGATGACATGAACTTGCTCAACTTGAATCCGCCTGCTCTCAATGAAGAAATTATTTGCCTGCACTTACTTGTCGCCTGCTCCTCTGTGTCTGCGCCGGTCAACATGTCGTCCATGTAGAAATTGCTCAAAATAGCCTTGTAGGCCAATGGATAGGACTCCTGATGATCGCTCGCACACTGATGCATTGCTCGCACTGCATTAAATCCACTGGACGCCATACCGTACGTAACTACTGTCAGGCAGTATTCCCTCATTGGCTCATTTGGGCTCTCCCTCCAGAAAATCCTCTGGAGATCCCACTGCTCTGGATTCACCTTCACTTGGCGGAACATTTTTTCGACGTCCGCCGAAACTGCAATATTGAAGCACCGAAAACGTGTTATGATTGCCGACAGATCGTCCTGAAGCTTAGCACCAGAAAATTGCACATCATTTAATGACACTCCACTAACGCTCTTGCAAGATGCGTCGAAGACGACCTGAAACTTCTTAGTGACACAGTGGTGTGGAATGTGGTATGCTCGCTCGCTCGTACTTGGTCCAATCACTTGCTTCATGTGCCCAAGCTCTTCATATGCGCGCATGAATTCGACGTATTTTTGTCTCAGCTCTGGCTCTGCACATAATCGCTTTTCGGTTTGTAGGAACCTCTTCATGGCCACAGCTCTTGTGGACCCCAATTCTGCTGCTCTGGGATTTATTGGTATAGTTACCACGTAACGGCCAGCTGCAGTTCGGTAATGGGTGCTCTTAAAATTTTCTTCAACCCATTCGTCATCAGCAGACGGCAAACATTGCCAGCTCGGCTCTTCAATTTCCCAGAATTTCCTCAGCAATTGGTTAAGCTCTACATTTGAAGGTTCCGTCACGATGCACATTGTCTTGCCTGCACGTTCATGCTTTGGTTGAAGCTGGCCAAAAACGATCCAACCAAGGGACGAATCCTGCGCCGTCAATCCGGAACTGAATCTCTTGATGCACTCTCTGATGATTTCCGCCCATACCTGCGCTCCCAACAACATCTCTATTCTAGCTGGCTCACTGAATTTGGGATCAGCCAACTTAAGCTCACGCATTTCGTTCGCTTGTGCTTGCGATAAGCATCTTGCAGGTAGGCAAGAAGTGATTTTCCTCACGACGAACATTTCGCATTCCAGATTGAAGCTCGGATCGATTGTAGACCGGATGCTAACATTCACCATTCCGGTCGGCCGCAAGGCAACGCTCGATCCAATGCCCTGCACAGAAAAAACGCAATGTCGCTTGCTAATGCCCAATTTCTGCACGCACTGCTCTGTGACCAAGTTGACTTGACTTCCGCTGTCTAGAAGCGCCCTTGCCTCAACGGATTGTCCTGCTCTGATTTGCACCTTGACGCATGCTGTAGCTAGCAGTGCGCATTGCATGTCATCGCTCTGAATTTGCTCTTGCTCAATGTCAGTGTGCGCCGATGCTGGGACATTCCCAACTACCTGCTGCTCTGCAGTCATCACCTTAGTTGATTGCTATTGTGGTGATATAGTCGGCATATATTTGCTCTCTGGGTTCATGGTCGGACCCGCCACAGCCCAAGTCCAGCAGCTGGAGCACGCTGTTCTGGACAGAGGACACTTTTGTGTTTCTTGTTGCACCTCCTGCAAGCTCCAGCGGAGCAGAATTGCGTAAAATGTCCTGGACGTAGGCAGTTCGCACAGTTCGCACCGCTGACGATACGCATATGCTCCTCCAGCAGCTTCTCATACGCATTATGTGCTGCCTTTAATTTGGCTCGTATTAGCGCTACACTCGCCTCAGAAAAATCTGTCGAGTCGACAAATGTCGAAATTCTCGACAGAGATGAACGGAAAACGTCCCTGCGTGACACGTCACCCATAGCTCTCGTTTAATTGCACTGAACAGTTAGGTTTGCACTTTACCGTAAGACCGCACAAAACCGTTACAATCCAGGTCGACCCTTCGAAAATCGCAACAATTTTGAACGGAATCAATGCACAGTTAAAAAAATGTTTTAGTTATTTGCGCTCTGCAATTTAATTACGCATACAAGATAGTTTTTTGAAAAATGCACGAAATTGTAGTGGACTGTATTTAATTATAATAGCACTGAACTACGTTTTATTTAATAATCACGAATTTTAATTTTCCATATGCACTGGTAAAATTATTCGGCTCGATAGGATCAGATGTTCGATGGTGAATATAAAAAACACAAATTTGATTGCACAAGTTTATTTATTGAAAAAAAGAATGGACTGTGTGTTGCACCGCTCGCTGCTCTGGTAAGAATAATACTTATAATACAGAATATTGAATAATATAAAATATAAAGCACAGGATGATATTTCGCCATATCGCACCACTTCCAGTCATTAATGTTGATTGTTGTTGTTTTGTTACTGCTGCTGCAGCTGGCCCGTTGCAGTTGCCCGTTGATATTTGTTTTCCCTCGATGACGACGTTCTCGGTCGCAAGTACCGCTTATCACGACACTATGGAAAAGGGTGTGGCCTGCGCACTTGTATGTTGATGGTCAGATTTTGATTCGATCGTCAACGTCGTCGATGATGAGGATGCGCAGCGATGATGTGGTTGTTGTTGTGCTCGTTCCCAAATGCAGCTGGTGGTTGGAATGTTGTTTATTTTTGCTATGGTACCGTCGGTGTTGTGCCTTGTTGCTCTACTATGGTGCCGTCGGTATTGTGCCTTGTTGCTCTAATCTCTAACATTATCTTTTAGTTATATAGCGACAAGGAAAAATCTGTCAGGGAAAGTTCTAACAACAGTTTTTCTGAAAGTGCATTGTGGCTTATAGATGTTTGCTAAACTTTTTAGGCTATTCATAAATAAATGCAAATCAAAGTTAAGGGCTAAACCTGAATAACTATAAATATAGAAAATGCTGCGTTCAAGTAATTATTATCGCAGCCAAATTTCATAATTAATTTTGTTGGTGTATAAAAAAGCTGAAAAAGCAATTCATGACAAACAAATGTTACGTTAACACTAAGTTCCAGATAACAAATAATTCAATGCAATATATTTTAGATAATACATAAGTAAAGTTATTAGTTAAGGTATTACTATTGAAATAAACATAACATACATTTATAAAAAGCATGTACTCGTTCATATATACATACAAATAAAGTCTAGTCTAAAAAACCTTAACCTTGTAACACATTTTCTGCACACTTCCTTTCTTGTTTTGGTTGTTAATGCCATCTATCTGTAACTTAGAGAAAAAAAAAAACAAATTCACCACGAACTACCGGTATAACTTCTCCCGTTATTTTTTGACAAACAAAAATGTTTTGCTAGAATTAATTTGAATTATAGGAGTATTTTTGTACATATAAAAACAACAAGATGTTAGTAAAATTAAAGAATGAAAATCATGAGAATTACAAATATAATAATGAGACTTTAAAAAACATAGCCTTCTTGCCTATCAATAAACAAAAATGAGAAATGTCGCATTTCTTGGAACTGATGTTTTTTTGTGTACTCTTCTCCGAGGTGAAAACATGTATACACCGATACGAATTCAACACGCTATAAAAAATGAGAGTAAGAGGTTTCGAAAAGACGGAGACGAGGAAATTTGGCTCCCTCATTTAGTTTTTTCTCTCTGATATGGTAACCAACAACCCTTACAATGTTTTCGCCAACAAACTGAGTGAAAGAACCGATATTTGGTTAACAACGGTCGTCACGCTCATACGCAGTAATGTGTTATGTTCAATAAAGGAAAGTGAGTTTTTTTTTGGAAATAAAATTTCTGATACAAATTTCACATTTTCCTCCTTTAAAGGAAAACAAGAATGTTTGTTCAAAACACAAACGATTTCTCAAATATAATTATTATTATTATTATTATTTATTAATCGCAACATAAATGTTACAAACTAATCTTAAAAACTACAGCACTAGCACTACGCTTTTGGCTGGGGTGAAAATGTAGTTTTACAAAATGTTTTTTAAGAATAATGTATACTTAAATATAAAATTAAATATGAGGGGAGGAAGTCAGGGGTTTCAGGAGAAAGCGCAATTATTGTACACGATCTCCTGAAACCCCTTACTTCCTCCCCTTTTTTGAAATACTTATTTACAAATATCAAATAAATTTTTCTATCTTTAAGTGTTTCAATATGTCATAAATGTCTTTGATATGTTTTGCGGATGAGTTTGATAACAGAAAACTTAAATTTTCTTTATTTAATTGTTTACAAGTTTGATTAATGGTGTTACATTCTGTTATAATATGGTTTATGGTTAGTAATTTGTTTGTTTGGCAAATGTGACATGTTGGTTGGGGTTCTCTTCTTAGTATGTAGCTGTGGGTTAACCAGGTGTGTCCTAGACGAAGTCGAATGAAGCATCTGTTCATATTGGTTGGCGTATCTGATGGGTAGGTTATTGGTGAGCAATCTTTGTTGAAACTGGTATAGCGGTGTATATATGAACTCCAATTATCTTTGATCTGTGTTCGAAATTGTTGATTAATATATTTAGTTAAGTCCTTTTTTGTGGGACTAAATTGAGATATTTCGATGTTGGGGTTAGTTGATATTTCCTTTGCTTTTCTATCAGCAGCGTCGTTGCCTTGGATGTTTGTATGACCAGGGATCCAGATAATTTTTAATTTATCCTTGTGTGATATGATATTATCACGGATATTATTTATCAGAGGTGTGCGGCGTTTGATGTTAGTGATAGTTTGTAAGGTAGATAAACTGTCTGTGAAAATAACGGTTTTTTTATTTGATGCTATTGCCAGTTTGGTGGCTTCGTATATGGCCAGAGCTTCTGAAGTAAAGATTGAGAAATAGTCCGGAACTTTTGCAGCGGATTTAATTTCACCAAGCTTGTTGACGACGGAGAAACCACAGCCTTCGTCACACTTGGAGCCATCCGTGTAGAGAACATTCCATTTGCTTTCAGGGTATTTGCTGAGGAGTTCCAAAAACACTTGTGTGTAAGTGTCAATTGGTGTTATGTTTTTTGGATATTTTGCCAGGGAAGTGTCGATGGTACTGGGTGGTAGTAACCACGGAGGATGTTTTTCGATGGGTATACATTTTATTTTAGCATGGATATTGAGGTTTCTTGCAGAAGAAACAGCTGCATATAAGGTTGAAGGCTGTTTTGGTATTTTCTTACGTCTTAGAATTTTAGTTAAATCTGCGTGTATTGGCGATCTATACGTTTCAAAGAGTTTTGGTACCAACCGTGCGGTAAGAAGGTTCTTCCTTTCAGCGATACTGTTAAATCCTCCTTCGGCCATCATATTTTTGATTGGTGTGGTACGGAAAGCCCTGAGGCTTGTTCTTATTGCCGTGTGGTAGGTTGGGTTTAGGATTTTAAGGTTAGAAGGAGCACACTTGCCATAAATTGTAAGCCCATATTCAATTTTTGATAACAAAATTGTTTTTGCTGTGGTAACGAGTGTGTTGGTATGAACAAGGCTATTTCGTGATGCTAGATATTTTATAATACTGAGTCTAGGAGCTAATTTTTTAACTAATTCAATACAATGCTTTTTAAATTTAAACTTGCTGTCGAATATTATGCCTAAAATACTTAAACTACTAACAGTCTCAATGTTTACATGATTCATTTCAATGTTAAAATTAGAACATTTAATCTTTCTACATATATGTAGATGTTTATTTTTATTTAATGATATTTTCGCACCAGAGTGTAAACACCAGTTACAGATTTCGTTTATGACTTCTTTAAATAAATTAATAGATTGGATGACATTATTACATTTAGACATTAGCCGTTTTTTATTGGTAAATTTATACGCAGCGCAGCAAAATCTTACACACTAAACAACAATAAAGAAATAGTGCGGATAAATAAGGCAGCAAAAATAGTGCATATAAATAGTTCAGATAAAGTTTTGGAATGTTGGAATAGAATGACACTTCATCCAGTTCCAGAAATATTTTTTACTTAAAGGTTGGCAGGATTTTATTATTTGGGGATGCGTTCGTATTTTTCTTGTGCTCTGTTTTCACTAGAATAAAAATAAATTGGTTTGAAATATTAATCTACGATTAGACTGTCAACGTAAATATTCAATGCGTTGACTACTTGACATCACCCAAAAATCACCAATAATCACAGTGCTAGCTCTAAATTTATTGACGTGTGATGTGTGTTAGGACTCGCCCAAAACCAAAGCGAAGCATTTGATGCGAAAACAAAACTTTCGTCATTGGTCGGGTTTAAAGGCTCTCCCAAACCAACGCGAAAGTGGCACATTCGCCGACGTGGCATTGTTTATTTGTCATTTTTGTTATCATTGTGAATGATTCGCCCGGATTCGCTTCGCGTCAGTTATCGCAGTGTAAGTTTATTTTGAGAAGAGAAAGTTTAATTGTAGCGCTCAATGTTTCGCGTTGATTTGTCCCCTTTCACCCAGGAAAACTGAGTTGCCAGCAACTGGGAGCTTGTAGGCAAGACGGGCTTACGGGGAAGGACAAAATCTCGCCTCACACCCTTCTTTTGGCTTTTAGTGCCTGTCTACATTGGATTTTTAATGCTGGGTTTTATTATGTTCGTTGTGTACATACGATGAAGAGAAAATCAATCTGCACATCCCTATCGCACACCCTTGAAATCTATCTATCTTTCACTCATACAATACAAAATCTTTCGTGTTGAATCCAAGAATATTGTTTGCATTTGGGCTGTAATCTACCCATCTCTCTCTTTTTCACTCACATAATCTACCTGTCTCACTGCTTGCACCTAACATTAAAAATTAAATGTGGACAGGCACTCTTATGTCATTTCAATCTTTCAATTCATACTCAACTCTATTCTGACTGGACCTGCATGTACACATTAACTTGAACTCTTATTCAACTTTACATAAAAACAATAATAGTTATTATTTTTATTGTACTATTCGTACTAGAATGTCAGCTTGTTAGACTTGACCATTCCTTTTTAATTTAATTGAATATTTTTGAACAACAACAACAACTTAAAGGTGCTACCACTCATTGTTTTTGGCTGGAGATATAGCTATTTCGTGCTTTGCCACTTTTGCACTCATCAGTCTCCTTTTTTGTGGTGCTGAGCTTTAATCCAATTTTATTTGAAAATGCACCACATAGGATTCGAACCCACGCATATCAGATTTGCTCAGTCTTAGAAGTCGTGTGCACTACGCACTCCACTACTTTAGACCACTGACGGCACAGGTCGAGATGTGCTAATTGTTTATCAAATGCATTTGAAGCATCAACATTTTTATAAGCTCCTTTTAAGTATGCTGTTTTGTTCCGCCTCCATTTTTCTCCATACCTTATTTGATAGACTTACAATTCGTAGTACGTATCAAAGGGGGAGAGGTTGGAAGATCGGTAACGAACCAGACTATTTAGTTATTATTGTTATTATTTTTATTGTACTATTCGTACTAGAATGTCAGCTTGTTAGACTTGACCATTCCTTTTTAATTTAATTGAATATTTTTGAACAACAACAACAACTTAAAGGTGCTACCACTCATTGTTTTTGGCTGGAGATATAGCTATTTCGTGCTTTGCCACTTTTGCACTCATCAGTCTCCTTTTTTGTGGTGCTGAGCTTTAATCCAATTTTATTTGAAAAACTTTTTATGCACCACATAGGATTCGAACCCACGCATATCAGATTTGCTCAGTCTTAGAAGTCGTGTGCACTACGCACTCCACTACTTTAGACCACTGACGGCACAGGTCGAGATGTGCTAATTGTTTATCAAATGCATTTGAAGCATCAACATTTTTATAAGCTCCTTTTAAGTATGCTGTTTTGTTCCGCCTCCATTTTTCTCCATACCTTATTTGATAGACTTACAATTCGTAGTACGTATCAAAGGGGGAGAGGTTGGAAGATCGGTAACGAA
This sequence comes from Eupeodes luniger, assembly GCA_951509635.1. NCBI lineage: Eukaryota > Metazoa > Arthropoda > Insecta > Diptera > Syrphidae > Eupeodes > Eupeodes luniger. Next base: position 173,840,013 of record OX608073.1, on the reverse strand, counting down.
CCAGACTATTTAGTTATTATTGTTATTATTTTTATTGTACTATTCGTACTAGAATGTCAGCTTGTTAGACTTGACCATTCCTTTTTAATTTAATTGAATATTTTTGAACAACAACAACAACTTAAAGGTGCTACCACTCATTGTTTTTGGCTGGAGATATAGCTATTTCGTGCTTTGCCACTTTTGCACTCATCAGTCTCCTTTTTTGTGGTGCTGAGCTTTAATCCAATTTTATTTGAAAAACTTTTTATGCACCACATAGGATTCGAACCCACGCATATCAGATTTGCTCAGTCTTAGAAGTCGTGTGCACTACGCACTCCACTACTTTAGACCACTGACGGCACAGGTCGAGATGTGCTAATTGTTTATCAAATGCATTTGAAGCATCAACATTTTTATAAGCTCCTTTTAAGTATGCTGTTTTGTTCCGCCTCCATTTTTCTCCATACCTTATTTGATAGACTTACAATTCGTAGTACGTATCAAAGGGGGAGAGGTTGGAAGATCGGTAACGAACCAGACTATTTAGTTATTATTGTTATTATTTTTATTGTACTATTCGTACTAGAATGTCAGCTTGTTAGACTTGACCATTCCTTTTTAATTTAATTGAATATTTTTGAACAACAACAACAACTTAAAGGTGCTACCACTCATTGTTTTTGGCTGGAGATATAGCTATTTCGTGCTTTGCCACTTTTGCACTCATCAGTCTCCTTTTTTGTGGTGCTGAGCTTTAATCCAATTTTATTTGAAAAACTTTTTATGCACCACATAGGATTCGAACCCACAGCATACTTAAAAGGAGCTTATAAAAATGTTGATGCTTCAAATGCATTTGATAAACAATTAGCACATCTCGACCTGTGCCGTCAGTGGTCTAAAGTAGTGGAGTGCGTAGTGCACACGACTTCTAAGACTGAGCAAATCTGATATGCGTGGGTTCGAATCCTATGTGGTGCATAAAAAGTTTTTCAAATAAAATTGGATTAAAGCTCAGCACCACAAAAAAGGAGACTGATGAGTGCAAAAGTGGCAAAGCACGAAATAGCTATATCTCCAGCCAAAAACAATGAGTGGTAGCACCTTTAAGTTGTTGTTGTTGTTCAAAAATATTCAATTAAATTAAAAAGGAATGGTCAAGTCTAACAAGCTGACATTCTAGTACGAATAGTACAATAAAAATAATAACAATAATAACTAAATAGTCTGGTTCGTTACCGATCTTCCAACCTCTCCCCCTTTGATACGTACTACGAATTGTAAGTCTATCAAATAAGGTATGGAGAAAAATGGAGGCGGAACAAAACAGCATACTTAAAAGGAGCTTATAAAAATGTTGATGCTTCAAATGCATTTGATAAACAATTAGCACATCTCGACCTGTGCCGTCAGTGGTCTAAAGTAGTGGAGTGCGTAGTGCACACGACTTCTAAGACTGAGCAAATCTGATATGCGTGGGTTCGAATCCTATGTGGTGCATAAAAAGTTTTTCAAATAAAATTGGATTAAAGCTCAGCACCACAAAAAAGGAGACTGATGAGTGCAAAAGTGGCAAAGCACGAAATAGCTATATCTCCAGCCAAAAACAATGAGTGGTAGCACCTTTAAGTTGTTGTTGTTGTTCAAAAATATTCAATTAAATTAAAAAGGAATGGTCAAGTCTAACAAGCTGACATTCTAGTACGAATAGTACAATAAAAATAATAACAATAATAACTAAATAGTCTGGTTCGTTACCGATCTTCCAACCTCTCCCCCTTTGATACGTACTACGAATTGTAAGTCTATCAAATAAGGTATGGAGAAAAATGGAGGCGGAACAAAACAGCATACTTAAAAGGAGCTTATAAAAATGTTGCTGCTTCAAATGCATTTGATAAACAATTAGCACATCTCGACCTGTGCCGTCAGTGGTCTAAAGTAGTGGAGTGCGTAGTGCACACGACTTCTAAGACTGAGCAAATCTGATATGCGTGGGTTCGAATCCTATGTGGTGCATAAAAAGTTTTTCAAATAAAATTGGATTAAAGCTCAGCACCACAAAAAAGGAGACTGATGAGTGCAAAAGTGGCAAAGCACGAAATAGCTATATCTCCAGCCAAAAACAATGAGTGGTAGCACCTTTAAGTTGTTGTTGTTGTTCAAAAATATTCAATTAAATTAAAAAGGAATGGTCAAGTCTAACAAGCTGACATTCTAGTACGAATAGTACAATAAAAATAATAACAATAATAACTAAATAGTCTGGTTCGTTACCGATCTTCCAACCTCTCCCCCTTTGATACGTACTACGAATTGTAAGTCTATCAAATAAGGTATGGAGAAAAATGGAGGCGGAACAAAACAGCATACTTAAAAGGAGCTTATAAAAATGTTGATGCTTCAAATGCATTTGATAAACAATTAGCACATCTCGACCTGTGCCGTCAGTGGTCTAAAGTAGTGGAGTGCGTAGTGCACACGACTTCTAAGACTGAGCAAATCTGATATGCGTGGGTTCGAATCCTATGTGGTGCATAAAAAGTTTTTCAAATAAAATTGGATTAAAGCTCAGCACCACAAAAAAGGAGACTGATGAGTGCAAAAGTGGCAAAGCACGAAATAGCTATATCTCCAGCCAAAAACAATGAGTGGTAGCACCTTTAAGTTGTTGTTGTTGTTCAAAAATATTCAATTAAATTAAAAAGGAATGGTCAAGTCTAACAAGCTGACATTCTAGTACGAATAGTACAATAAAAATAATAACAATAATAACTAAATAGTCTGGTTCGTTACCGATCTTCCAACCTCTCCCCCTTTGATACGTACTACGAATTGTAAGTCTATCAAATAAGGTATGGAGAAAAATGGAGGCGGAACAAAACAGCATACTTAAAAGGAGCTTATAAAAATGTTGATGCTTCAAATGCATTTGATAAACAATTAGCACATCTCGACCTGTGCCGTCAGTGGTCTAAAGTAGTGGAGTGCGTAGTGCACACGACTTCTAAGACTGAGCAAATCTGATATGCGTGGGTTCGAATCCTATGTGGTGCATAAAAAGTTTTTCAAATAAAATTGGATTAAAGCTCAGCACCACAAAAAAGGAGACTGATGAGTGCAAAAGTGGCAAAGCACGAAATAGCTATATCTCCAGCCAAAAACAATGAGTGGTAGCACCTTTAAGTTGTTGTTGTTGTTCAAAAATATTCAAAACAATAATAGTTTTTCAACACATCCCTTGAGTACGTATTTTCAACAGCTGATCTTGACATAAGTATGATTGCACAGATACCAACTTGAAGATTTAAAATAAAAGTGCATATAATAGTGAACATATGTTTTATTCACACTTTCCATTACTGCACTTACTTTCCATTACTGCACTAGCTAATAATTTACCAATAAAATACGCCTATTATATATAGGTCATCAGCGTAAATTGAATGATCGATATTTTTAAAGTTTAATATTATTTCGCTGATGTCATTAAAAGCTATAATAAAAAGGATGACCGATAACGGAGATCCTTGTGGGATTCCGTTTTCGCTTGCATAGATTTTTGAAAAGCAATTATTAACTTTGGATCTAAAAGATCTTTTGTTCAAGAATGATTTAATAAAATGAAAAATTTTTGGTCCAATATTCCATTTGACAAGTTTGTTCAATATTATGTGTATACCTATACGTTCGAAAGCCTTTCGAAATCTATTGAAACGATTGAGATGTGATTTTTGCATGATAAGCTATTTGATATATATTCATCTATATGTAGAAGTGAATCTATTGTACCGCGGGTGTGCTTAAAAGCTACTTGATTTGGATTTGTAAGTTCGTTTTTCTCAATGAACCAAAGAAGTCTTTTGGCGACCATTCTCTCTAACACTTTGCTTGTGCAGGGTAGAAGGGAAATAGGTCGATAACTGTTTATATCAGTAGGGTGTTTATTAGGCTTTGGGATTGGAACTATAGTGGCAATTTTCCAAGAATGTGGGAATATCCCTTGGTTGTATATTTCATTGAAAAGTTCCAACAGTCGCTTTTTGATTTTTAGTGGCATGTTTTTTAGCATCGGATACGATACGCGATCATATCCAGGTGTTTTGCCTTTGACTGAACTAAGACAGCATTCCAATTCAAGTAAATTAAATGGAGATTCTAATTGTTTTGCTTGTAGTGATAGGTTATTTTGGGTCGGCGATCAAGTGTGGATCCGTTAGGGATTCATTGTCAGTTTCAATTACTTTTATTGAATGGGGTACGTAGTTGCCTATAAGTGTTCTTATATCTGACCAAATTTGTTTACTAGATGTATTGGGATTTAGGTTTGAGGTGAAATTTTTAAAGCTTTCGATTTTTGCCGCTTTAGCATTTCTGCGAAAAATGGCGTTGGACTTACGGTAATTAATAAGGTTTGTTACATTCGGATATTTTTGATAAATTTTCCAAAGGTGTTGTTTTTTTTCGCGGAGGGCAGCAATTTCAGGGTTCCACCAGGGGACGAATTTTTTGGATGGTTTGCTGTTAGATTGTGGGATAGCCAGGTTGGCTGCGAAACGAAGACCTTTACAAAATAATGCTGTTTCCCTATTCACATTTTTGGATCGAGGCTTATTTTCAAAATATTCAAGTGATTTAGATTGGAAAAGCTTCCAATCTGCCCGGTCAGTTAAGAACTTTGGAGAAGGTTTATATTGTGTTAATTGATCATTAAAACTAATGCATGTTAAGATAGGAAAATGGTCGCTGCCGTGCAGGAAGTCGGACCTATTCCAGGTGATATTTGGAAGGAGGTTTGGAGATGCCAGAGTCAGGTCGACATGCGTGTAAGTTTTGTGTGTTGAGAAATGTGTTGGTTTACCGTCGTTTAGTACAGCAAGATTTGTATTTAATACAAAATTTTCAACTATTTTACGTCTGTTATTTGTCGAGGGCGAACCCCAAAGTGTATTCCATGAATTAAAGTCTCCAGTAACTATTAGTGGAGAATTTATTGTTGTTATAATGTCTTCTAAGTCGGGTGAAGAGAAAGTTTGTTTTGGATGAATGTAAAGGGATAATATGGTTATTTTAAAGTTAAGATTTATTTCTACGGCTATTGTTGAAATGTTAGAGTTGATTGGTATAAATTTATGTGGGATTGACTTGTGAACAAGCAGGCCAACTCCTTGTTTTGCAGTGTCAATAGAATTCAAATTATGAAAATAGGCAGAATATTGCTTGCGAGTCTTAATTGGAAGGTTATCATAAACGTGGGTTTCTTGCAGTGCTATTATTTGTGGTCTTATTTCTTTTATCAATAGCTCGAGTTCATGAAAATTATTTAGAAATCCGTTTAGATTCCATTGCAGAATCTTAAGGATTGTACGAGCTGAGTTTAGGTGCGGCTTATGTACAGTATAAAAGGTTTTATACTGTGAAAAGTTGCGGTGTGAATTTATATGGTGATTTGGTTGACTCTGTCGCCCCAAAGTCGAATCATTGAAACACTTTGAGGTGTTTGAGTGATTCGACCTTCGGACGACAGAGTCGTTATTTAGGGAGTCGACTGTATTCTTAGATGTCTTCATCATCGTCGCTTTGGGAGATGTTTTCGGTTTCCAATATTATGTGAGATGAATCAGTTGTATGTTGTAGGTTACTCTTAGAATTTAGGTTTGAAGGTGACGCTATTGCGGTGGAATTAAGAGAGTTTTTGGGGAGATTAAGGTGTTGTGAATTAGGTAGTTGTTGGCTATTAATTGTAGAGATTGTATTGTGTGTTTTTAGAGATTTCTCAAATATAATCATTACAATACCAGAGAGAAAAGAACTAATAGAGAGAACCAACTTCGACGGTTGCTCTCTTTTTGCCTACAAGCTGTGATTTGGCCACCAACTTGCATATGTATTAACTCCATATAAAAAAAATGTGGGGAACAAATACTTATGCAAGTTTGTGTGCATACTCACCACGAGAGAGAATAAACTTTTCTCTCTTTTCTCTCTGCTCACCACCTTTGAAAAATGGCGACCAACTTTGAAACATAAGACTCTGAAAGCACTACAACTATTATTTTTATTATTTATGCGTTTAATTTTCGCTCAGACTGTTGAAAAATGCAAAAAAAAAAATCTCAGATTTGTTTCAATTTTCAGAGTTTATCGACTTAATTTTGTCGATGCGAGAGTTTCAGGAACATTGAAAACGAAAGTTACAGAATGTAAACATGGAACATTGAAAACATTTTTATATACTCATCTCTTTTTTCCATTCCTATTTTATTTGTGTGTACTCGTTGTTTATTTTCTTAACATTACTCACGACATTTCCAAAATGCTGAAAATAAGTGATTTAAGTAGAGACTAAATAAAAAGACCGTCAACTTGCAACTTCTGTTGCCAATTTTCATTGCATAAGATTTCTGAATAGGTGATAAGCTATTCTTACTGCTTTCAACTAAAGCACTTTTCACATGAGCACGACCAACGACCAACGAATGGACGAATATTCGTCGATTTTGACATTTCTTTCACATGAGAGTTTTTAATTCGTCGCGAATGAAGTTTGACATTCACCAACCGAAACCAAAACAAGAATGATTTTTGTAGGTTAAGTACACGCGATTTTTGTATTCGTTGCGAGTGTGGATAATGTGGAACGCGAATAAAGTTTGACAGTTCGTATCAACTACCATTTTTTTCGCGACGAATAAATTTGTTTTATTAAATTTATTAATATATGATATTGGAAAGTAAAAGTATGCATCATAAATCAAATAGAAACTATATTGCCATCATTTTGTTAAGAATTTGTGTGGAAATATGTCTTCAAACGTAATTAAACTCACATTTTGTAATTCATTCGCCGTTCGTTGGTCGCGCTCATGTGAATGCTGCTTAACTTAGAGAAAAAGAAGAGAAAAACAAATTCACTACGAACTACCGGTATAACTTCTCCCGTTATTTTTTGACAAACAAAAATGTTTTGCTAGAATTAATTTGAATTATAGGAGTATTTTTGTAGATATAAAAACGACAAGATGTTAGTAAAATTAAAGAAAGAAAATAATGAGAATACAAATATAATAATGAGACTTTAAAAAACATAACCTTCTTGGCTATCAATAAACAAAAAGGAGAAATGTCGCATTTCCCGGAACTGATGTTTTTTTGTGTACTCTTCTCCGAGGTGAAAACATGTATACACCGATACGAATTCAACACGCTATAAAAAATGAGAGTAAGAGGTTTCGAAGAGACGGAGACGAGGAAACTTGGCTCTCTCATTTAGTTTTTTCTCTCTGACAATACATTACATATCTACTACTCAGCAGAGAGAAAAAAACTAATCGAGAGAGTCAAATTCGACGGTGGCTCTCTTTTTGCCTATACAAGCTGTGATTTGCACACCAACTTGCATATGTATTAACTCCATATAAAAAAAATTTGGGGACAAATACTTATGTAAGAAGATGTGCATACTTACCACCTTTGAAAAATGGCGGATGTAGTCAGCTATTCAGAGGTGTTCAAAGAAAATAGATTGTGGATGATCAACTTTCTTGGTACTCTCATTGTGTTCGATTGAGAGTAATGAGAGTAATATCATTCGAATATAAAGTGAAATTAATTACTCTTGTTAGGTGCGAGAACAATGAAGATTTAGAAACAATTCTAAATTACGCATTTAGAGAAATATAAGTTAGTTATTTGAAGTCAGTTTTAATCATTAAGTAAGTAAAATAAATTAGGTGGCGCAACAGTCTAACGAGAACTAGGACCTAGAAACATACAACTCTGAAAGCACTTTTCATGACTACTACTATTACTATTTTGATTATAAGCTTCGTTTATGCGTTTAATTTTCGCTCAGACCGTTGAAAAATGCAACAAAACTCATAGGTATGATTTGTTTCAATTCTCAGAGTTTATCGATTTAATTTTGTCGATGCTAGATTTGCAGGGACATTGAAAACGAGAGTAACACAACGTAAACACGGATCATGAAAATAAAACAATGAAAACATTTGTTTATATCCATCTCTTTTTTCCATTACTGTTTTATTTGTGTGAAGTCGTTGTCCTTTTTCTTTACATTACTCACCACATTTCCAAAATGCTGAAACCAAGTGACTTAAGTAGAGATTTAATAAATAGACCGCCAACTTGCTACTTTTGTTGCCAATTTTCATTGGATAAGATTTGTCAATAGGTGATAAGCTATTCTTACCTCTCTCCAGCTAGCTAGTGTGTTGCTTTTAAAGGCTTTAATACATAAGCCAAAAAGTACTTTTGTACAAAAGTAAAAATATTTGTATGCATCATTTTCATATGTTTTCCGATCAGAAACACTATAACTAACTATATTTTATCTTATAGCGAAAAGCAAAAGTCTGTCAGGGAAAATTTTAACTACAGTTTTTCTGAAAATTGGGGCATTGTGGCTTATTTATAGATGTTTTCTAAACTCTTTTGGCTATTCAAACATAAATTCAAACCTAAATATAGGGCTAAACCTGAAGTTATTAGTCAAATTTCATATTTGATTTTTTTGGTGAAATAAAAAGCTGAAAAATGAATTTGTAACAAATAAATGTTCAGTTAACATTATAGTCCAGCAGATGTCGATTGATACCGAAATTGAAAAATATGCATATTATATAGAAATATTAACGGTGAATTGTGGAACTTTATTAATTCTGCTTTTTATAGTAACACATATAAATAATTCGATGCAGTATATTTTAGATAGTACATTAGTTAAGTTATTCGTTAAGACATTACTGTTGAAATAAATGTAACCTAAATACATGAAAATTATTTACTCGCTCGTATATACAAATAAAGTCTAGTCTAAAAAACCTTAACCTTGTTACACTCTTTCTGCACACATCCTTTCTTGTTTTGGTTGTTCCTGCCATCTATCTGCAACTTAGAGAAAGAAGAGAAAAACAAATTCACCACGACCTACCGTTATAACTTTTCCCGTTATACATTGACAAACACAAATGTTTTGCTAGAATTAATTTGAATTATATTTAGTATTTTTCTACAAATAAATACGACAAGATGTTAGTAAAATTAAAAAAAGAAATTTATGAGAATTACAAATATTAAAATGAGACTCTAAAAAATATAGCCTTCTTGGCTACCAATAAACAAAAATGAGAAATGTCGCAATCCCAGAACTGATGTTTTTTTGTGTACTCTTCTCCGAGGTGAAAACATGTACATATACACCGATACGAATTCAACACGCTATAAAAAATGAGAGCAAAAGGTTTCGATTAGTTTTTTCTCTCTGCTACTCAGCACATAAATGTACAGAGTAAAGATACAGCACCTTGAATGGCTAGACCATATAAGGTGATAACAACACAAGGCATTAATACAAGACAGAGGAGAAAGAACAACAGGGGGGTTATTATGAAAAACGATAATCGTTTTTAATACGGAGTATTTGTGAAATTGCGATTACGAAAAACGATTGCAGAAACGAGAATCGTAAAAAACGATACTCGTACTTTTATTTACGAGTGCCTTCAAGCACTCGTTCAGCTTTTGTTTTGGCGGGTTACTGTCAAGTGTCAAACATTATTGTGTTTTGTTTTGTTTTTTTTGGTTTGGTTTTCATTTTGATGAGGGAGAAAAAATATAAGTTAAATAATAAATATAATGAAAAACATAAAAATAAGATATTTCTAATATTTAAGCCTACAACGAATGCTCAACAAATAGACTTGATGGTAGCTTTCATGGAACATTCCTTTCCAACATCCACATTTTGACATTTGTAAATAGGTGTGAAGTTAGTTGCGTTTAAAAAAATATTTTTTTTCATTTTTGGCTGTCAACATTTTCTTGATTCCATTTTCGTTTCTCATAACCGCTCTACGCCATGAGTTTCGTTTTTCTGGGTTTCGTTTTTTCTGCCGTTCGTTTCGTAGTTGATAATAAGGGCCCAGATAAAAAGTCTTTTTAAAGATACAAAATATCTCTCCTCTTGAGATTATATGTTTTCGCCGATTTCTTAAACACTGTTCGAAGTTTGACAGCTTTGTCAGCCCTATATCCTTTCTCCTATATTTTGTGATGCTAAATCTAAACTTTGATCGCTAAGTGTTAATTCTTCCCTACCACAGGTTGACATTTCTTTGCCAAAATTAGCATAATAGTGCGAAACTCCTTACACTTCACGTTGAGAAGTGCGTATAGCGCAAGCTACCTTAGCTAATAGAGAATCCCAAACTATGTGATTTTCTGAAACATAAGCTCTCAACATAGTTTTAATAATATGGTTTATTCATCACAAACCGCCCTAAGTTCCCTACTCTTAAATTACGGACCGTTGTCGCGAATGACGACCTTTGAAACACCAAATATTAAAAAGACGTGACTTCAATTAAATCTTACATCATATATTGAAACGTGATACCAAACTAATGAAAATTAAAAAAAAACGTTTTTTTTATAAATCAGAAAAACTGAAAAAAATAAATGACACCTCGAATATTTTACGAAAAAAAAAACGATTTTTCCTCCAAGTGTAAATGCTACCTTATGCAATAAATTATAATTATAATAGTTTATAAGACGAATTGTTATACTTAGTATCAAAAACACTCTAATGAAGATATAAATCCTTCGTACGTATCACCCTCCAAAACCCATTTGTTTACATTGTTGTATTTGTAATTTTGACATTATGTCCATGAATAAATGTGAAATTCAAATAACTGATAAACTAAATTTCCACGCACCGGATTTCATTAATTGTGTTTCCGGTTTAGTTTGTAGGCAAACCAATATAGCTACCGAGGATTTATATCTTTACTAGAGTGTTTTTGCTTAGTATTAAGAATAAGAAAATAAAGTTCAGTTCACTTCTAACTACAACACCGAGTACATCACATAAATTGGCGACGAGGACACGAACTGTTAGTCAAAGAAGAATTTTTTTTTTCTGATCAACTGGCATTCCACGTGATCAACCAACCATACATTTATCTCAGTTGAGGAGCTAAATTTTAGATTTCCTTTGTTTTTAACAACAAAAAAAGAAAAGTTTTATTTAAACAAAGTTAGTCGTGGTCTCAATAAAAAAAAAAAAATCGAGATGACCTCAGTAAACGAGAGCATATTAACCACAACTACGTCAAGCAGCGTACGGGAGTTGCGACCGCATGTCGATAGTTGGGAAAATTGGTGTGAACTATTAGATTCACATTTTCTGGAAAGTGCAGTCACAGAAGATAACATGAAAGTGGCGATTTTAATAAAATCAATAGGATTGGAAGCATATGGTTTACTTAAAGATCTATGCGATCCAGTTCGGCCTTCCAAAAAACCATTCAATGAATTGAAGGAATTGTTGGACACGCAATATTCAATTCCTGTAATTGTTTTTCGAGAAAGACGAACTTTCTTAGAAGCAAAGAAGTCGGATACAGAAACAGCGTCACAGTGGTTCGCTCGTCTTAAAAAATTAGCGAAAGATTGTAAATTTGGGCAGCAATTAGACGCATTCGTGCTCAATAAATTTATTACCGGCTTTGAAGGCAAAGTCTTCGAACGTTTGTGCGAAGAAAATGAAAAACTAAAATTGAGCGAAGCCTTGAAAAAGGCAATGGCAGCAGAAGTAAAATTAATCACGCAACAGCAACAACAAACGCAAAAAGAGGTTAATTTTGTATCGAAAAGGTACCAACGTGGTCAGCGAAGCAGCAGCAACAAGCAGAACAGCTCCAACAACAACAGCAAAGGTAGTGGAAGTTCACGTCGACGGTGCTCACATTGTGGCTGGAAGAACCACACCAGTGAAAAATGCAAATACAAATCGAGCACGTGTAACAAGTGCGGCAGAGTGGGTCATTTGGCGAGCGTATGCAGCAGTAGCAGAGGTTTTGTCACATATTTTTGCAAATGGTGTTCGAAAACCAATTGCGTTTATTTCTCGTGCACTTTCACAAACAGAAAAAGGCTACAGTACTATTCAAAAGGAAGCCTTGGCTATAGTTTACAGCGTCTCAAAATTAAAACAATATTTATTAGGCGTTCATTTTACATTAGAGTACATCACAATAATTTTATGCAACGAAAAATAACGTTTTTGACATCTGGTTAAATTTTGGGAAAGATAAAATTGAGGGTTTTTTTAGAAAAAAATAAAAACCTTAAAAAAGATGACTACATTCAGTAAAATTTTTATAAAAATTCTACAGTCAGTTTTTTTCATAAAAGTTGAGATCTACAAAAAATAAAGTGCACGACTGGGTCGCACGAACTTGCTCCTGTATGCAAAGAGTCTTTTGAAAAAAGTATCTATATAATATTTAAAAATATACCTGTAAAATAAGTTTGTCTTCATTGATTTGTCGAAAAAACCTCCATTTTTGAATTTTTTGGGAGGGGGTTACATTTAATACAGTTAAAATAATTTAAAAAAAATAATTTAAGATTCAAAATTTTACCTGAAAAATAAGTTTGTCTTCAAAAATTTAAATGCCATTTTATAAATCAAAAAACCCTTGATTTTAAAATTTTTTTTTTTGAAAATCGTTAGAGCGGTTTTTTTTTAAATTAATTTTGTATATATAAAGTTTTTCAATTTTGTTCTAAAAATATTTTTGGTATGCAGTTGTTTAGTGATTGTAAATATACGCTCTATATTTCAATTTCGTAAAAAAATGTTCACCCGTTTTTGAGATATAGAATTTTGAAAAAAAAAAATTCAACATTTTTTTAAAAATCCAAACAATACAAAATTGCACTTTTGATAATCAAATATTGTTAAGGCAATATAAGAGCTTATTCACAAAAAAAATTATTGAAATCGGTTTATAAGTTGCTGAGAAAATTAAAAAACAAAAAAACGGTTCTATGAGCGGTACCTTTCCTGAGCAATACAAAAATATGTTTTTCTTATTAAAAGAAGCCAAGTTAAAAAATAAAATTTTAGAGAAAATTTAAAAAAAATCTATCGGTTTGTTTTTGAGAAAATTCGAATTTTCGTTTTTTGACCAAAAAAATTGTATGGGGGCCACTGTTAGTTTTGATCTTAAAAAAAAATGAAAAAAACACCTAACGCAAATCTGCTCAAAACCTTAACTTCCAAGTTTGAACTCAATCGACCCAATGGTTTAGGCTGTAGGAGCGTGGACAGACAGACAAAATTGACCGGACGGAATCGCGGGACCCACTTTTTTCGACTTCTCTACCATCGTAATATCATGTTTGATTAAAATCTCGAGTTCGAAATTTTGCACGAATGCAAAACTTGCCATATAGTTCCTATATGTCGCAAGTAAAAATACGCAAAATTAGTAAAAAAGTGATGTTCGATTCTCGATATCTCGTGAATAAATGAAGGAATTGACTTTTAAATGATTTCATTCTGTGCCAAAATTTCTTAGAAATATCCAGTCTGTTTTTGTTTACGTAAGAAATATAAACTTTCAACAAATGCTACTAAAATTGCTATTTATATCTCGTCTAGACCCAAAAACAACACCAGAAGATATAACTTCTCACTTAGTTTCTACCAAGAGCATACCTTGTAGCTCATCCATTAGGTGTACTAAGATCAATAAACCAAATAGCTTTGTTTCTTCTTTTAAATAAGTAACAAATCCCACGTTCTTCGATTCAATTTCCAATAGAAATACATATATGGCCCGCAGAGACTTTAGTCAAACAATTTACACAAAGTCAAAAACGAGGTGTTTCCTTGAAAACCAAGCCAAAAAACTCAACAGGCTTTCCCTCTTCTACCAAAACGTAAGAGGACTTCGTAGTAAGACTGCTCACATTTTTCTCAACTCCCAATCATTTCCACATGACGTATTCGTTTTGACAGAAACTTGGCTTAATTCAAGCTTTTCCGACACAGAACTTTTCAGCCAAGAGTTCGAAGTTTACAGAAATGATCGTCATTTGGGTAATGCAAAGGATTTAGGTGGATGTGTTCTCATAGCGGTAAAAAATACATATTTCTCTTCTTCTGTATCTTTTCCATTTGAATTACCAATTGAACTGGTATGTGTAAAGATAATGGTAGGGTGACATGGTCGACATTGCACCAGTGGTACTCCATGCACCACCGCGAAATCTAACATACCGACAGTAACATCAGTGTAAATTTCACATTATCTTACGCGCCTTTCACCAAAATATCAGTGGATCTCAGTCTGGTGCTAGTTGTTGGTACGTGCGGACGTGTACAAGCCTTTTTCCAAATTTAGAGTGCAAATCAAAAAATTGAGGTAAGCTGTTTTTTTTTCTCATTTAAGTTGTGGTCCATTTTTTTTTACTAAACATCGATAAAAATAATTTGTGTTGTTTTATTCATTGGTAAAATAAAATAGATTCAAATATAATTGGGTAGTTAGCGATTTATTTTGACTTCAAAATAAAGTGAGGGGGTAGTGCACTATGCACCACAACAACATGGTCTTAAATGCACCATGGTGCATTTTGCACCCACTTGTCTAGAAAATTTACTCAGCTTCTTCTACCAAATCCATTACTTATGCATATGCTCCGAGATTTCATCTGAAACCAATAACGCAACAGATTCGTTTGACTGTCAGAACATGGAGCTGGTTGGTCGACCTGACACATCCGATAATCCAATTGCAACTGCAGATCAGCCAACAACAGCTCCACATCCACTTCCACAAATGGTCGAAGCAGAAGGGGGTCCCCATTGTAGCCGAAAGAAGCTACAGACTAAGCCTATTTTCATTTTAAACGTTAATATTCCTCCAAAAAGTTTAGAGTCTGTTTATAGCGAACTCTCCTTAGAATTAGACTTTGTTATCAGTTTGTCCTGCGCTGAAACCAATATTTTACTTTTAGGTGATTTTAATTTACCACACATTGACTGGATTCCATAGGAAGACGAATCTTGCCTTGAAGCCTCTCTCTCTTCTTCACAATTGGAACTATCTTTTCTCGATAAAATCCTTCTTACTGACTTACAGCAAACAAGCTGTATTAAAAACTCAATTCTCGATTTAGTATTTTCTTCTGACACTATTAGTACTCTTGTTCTAGAATCTAGATCAGGAATTACTAATATTGATAACTATCCCCCCTTGGACATTTTTCTTGACTTAAGTAATCACCTTACTGAACACAGTAATTCCTTTGATTGCTTATATAATTTTGACTTCAGAAAAGCTAATTTCCAGTTGTTGTCTGAAGATTTAACCATTCCTGGAATTGCTGATACTTTAGCATTTTCTAATATTGACGAAGCAGTTTCAATTTTTTATAAGATCCTTAATAATTGTTTAGAAAAAAATCTACCTTTGGTACCTTGGTACACGAAAGATTTGCGTTTACTTCGTAACAAAAGAAATAAGGCATGGAAAACTTATCTCAAAACTCAGTCTCCAATCAACTTCTCTGTTTATGTTGAATTCTTTAATGAATTTAAGTCTCTTTCTAATTTTGTATACGCTAGTTATGTTACTGATATGGGCACCTCTTTAAAAGAGAATCCTAAAAAATTTTGGAAACTTGTAAACTTAAAGAAAAAATCAGATGGCTTTCCAGCTAACTTCACTTACAAGAACCTTTCGTTAGATAAAACTGTTGATATCTGTAACGCTTTCGCAACAAATTTCCGTGAGTCATTTGTTAATAGCCCTCAAGAAGTTGATGAAGTATAATTTCATAATCTTCATTCCTTTTCGCAAACTAGTTGTAGTCACATCCCTGTGCTACAGAGTACGGTCCTTGATCTTTTATCCGCGTTGAATGATGACTGCTCAGCCGGTCCCGATGGTATTCCACCAATAGTATTAAAAAAGTGTAGTAATGCTTTAGTTGAACCCCTTACGTTCTTATTCAAACTTTCTCTTAAAACAGGCAAGTAATTTCTAACACCAATTTTCAAGAAAGGTAACAAGGCGGATATAACAAACTACAGGCCCATTGCAAAGCTTTCTTGAATTCCTAAATTGTTTGAACAAGTTGTTTGTGACAGTGTAGCATTTTTTAGTAAAAATCTCATTTGCGAACAGCAACAGGGTTTTGTGAGAAAAAGATCAACTGTTACAAATCTCTTAATATTCTCAAACATATGTTCAAACGCTTTAGAACAAGGTTATGAAGTTGACTGTGTATACACTGACTTTTCTAAAGCTTTTGACCAACTTAGCCACGAAATTATTTTATTTAAACTTAAAGCTCTTGGTTTTCCGCCATTTTTCGTAGCTTGGATCAAATCATACCTTGAAAACAGATCCTATGAGGTAAAATTTAGAAATTGTCATTCTGAACCTTTTGTTGCTCAATCTGGTGTTCCCCAGGGAAGCTATCTTGGCCCTTTTCTATTCATCCTGTCTATTAACGACGTATCGTCATGTCTACGCTAAAGTGAAGTTTTTATTTTTGCTGATGACATGCAAATTTTTAAGGTAATAAAGTCCACCCAAGATCGTATCCTTTTACAAGCCGACATTGATAGTTTCACATTTTGGTGTGGCAAAAATAGCCTTAGGTACCCTTAACCCTTTAAAATGCCAGACGATAACTTTTACTAAAAAGACCCCTAAAGGGTCTTCCTTGGGAGGATCCTTATGATCTGCCTCCCTATTCGTATTCTGCTTCTTCAAATGCAATCTCTCCAGTTAATAATGACTTAGTATTTTTTCATCAACTCATTAATGGTGAAATTGATGCACCTTTTTTTTTTTTTTTTAATTTTATCAAAATCTTAAAGCTAACTTAAAGCTAGACAAAAATTCTTAAAAAAAAACTAGCTCAAATTTCAAAAACTTAAAAAAATATCTTACTGGCTCTATGTGGGTGCTCTAAGTTAATCCATTATCTTATATCTACTGCCTTTCGGCCTAAGAACAATTTTAATACTAAATAACAAGAACTTAATCTAAAACCAAGAAAATTTAAAAGAAAACTTGGTATCTTTATCATTATTTTTTATTTTATATAAAACTTAAAAAAAAAACCGAAACCCATTATAATACTTAAGCTACTTAAAACTAACCAAAACCAATAATACTACTTAAAAATACTTAAAACTACTTAAAAACTAGAACAGCCACAGTAAGCTTTTTTTTATGTTTTTTTGTGTTTTTTTGTTTTGTTTTTTGTGTTTTTTTGTTTTGTTTTTTGTGTTTTTTGTTTTGTTTTTTGTGTTTTTTTTTTTATATAATTTTTTTTGGTGCCACCCTGACTGTCCCTAACCTAATCCGTAAACATATGTAAGCCGGCCAAGACCAAACGCCCTAGACAACTTTAAATGACATTCTCAATTTGAAGCCACTAAAACTGGTTCTCCTGCCTCACCCTATCTCTTCGGTCCCTATCGGAAACAGTCCTACTGAACCGAAGGCACTCGGCTCCGTCCAGTGCGAGGACGTCTCGACTGTAAAGGAGTCGCCTATATACAGTTTTACGGCTGACGTGGTAGATTAGCGGAACCGCCTCCCTATCCTGTATCAGCCCTCGATTGTCTAAATAGAGAAAAGCTTCGGGCGGAATGTTGCCACTTAAACGTGCACTTTCGTAGTACTCATTGTTTGGGTAGTAAGCCCCCCAAAAATTAAGCTGTTAGTCGACGACATCGCTCTCGCAATGTGACCCCTACCAAGCTTTAGCAAGAAATTATCTATTCTGTTTATGTTGGCTCTGTTGTGTAAGACCTGGTTGGAATAGTAATGTTTGTACTCCGACAACTTTACTACACTTTTATTCGCCAATGGCTGTCGATTTGGTCCAACGATCACTAGATTTTTAAAGTTCTTTCTCGTATCCCTTGAGGCTCCATACAGCGGAGTCCTGAACAGAATAGTTTCGCATTTCTGAATGTTGATTTTCAACTTCCAGTCATCGCAATATTGCTGAATCTTGTCGAAGTCACCCTGCAAAAGTGTCTTGATAACCTCAATTTTTCGTCGGCGTACGCTATTGCCTGAGTCAGACTTGCTATCAGATCACTGGTGTAAATGCTGAATAAGATCGTCGAGTTAACCGCTCCCTGTTGAAGACCATTTTTAATATCAAAGATTTTAGTAGATGTCATGTCATGTCCCGCCTTAAAGCCGAACTGATTATCCGGAATTATTTTGTTGTTCTCAGCCCACTTGGACAGAGCTCTATTTATAACCTTCTCGAATACCTTACTGATACTTGGCAGCACACTTATCGACCGGAGATTCGCCGGATTGGAGTTGTCCTTTCCCTTTTTCGGGAGAGGATGTACCACAGCTGTTTTCCAACGGTCCGGACAATATGCATTATTCAGCACGTTGTTAAACAGAGTGGTATAAATGTCCACAGCTTCCTGAGGTAAATGTCGCAGTACAATGTTGGGTATACCATCGACACCTGCTGACTTCTTTTTCTTTAATGAATCGAAGATGTGCTGGAGCTCTATCTTCGTGACTAAAAGGGTCTTAGTCCCGTTTAGCCCGGCGATGAAGGCATTTGTCACGTTTTCGTCATTGAACCTGGTAAAACCGAGGTTCTCGGATCGCCACTGCGTTATGTCGTTACGCAGGTAGAAATGGTGCTGCAGGGCTCTATTCTCCAGGTCGTGATTAGGGCGAATGCTAGGATTCACCTTGTACACTTGCTGGAAAGCAGCCCCCACGGCCTCTGCTTTCTCCTGCGGATCTTCGACAACAAAGAAGTCATCGTCCAAGACGGCGTCTCCTGTATCTATTCCTGCTGTCAGAAGTACGTCTCTATTCTCTGTCGTCCTCTGAAGCTTAAGACAAGGAAGGTCGTTTTCATCATTCCTCCTAAAGATCTTCTTAATTTGCGAAAACATACTCGGGTCACTAGAATTAATGGCCCGAATTTTCTTGTCCCAGTACAAATTAATGTTTAATCGATAGTTTTCTTTGATTAATTTGTTTACGTTTTTTATCGACGACTTCAATGTCCTAACCTCCAGATTGTTTGGGTCAATAAATCTCCGGTACAAACGTTTAAGCCTTGTTAGAAGTCTACTTTTGTGTCTGTGCAGTGCGTTTGTAGTCGCGTTACGGTACAAGTTCGTAGTGTCTCGTTCCTTGTATTTCGGTATAGTTCTTTCCATGGTTCGTTGGATTGTCTCGTCCATTTTTGTAAATATCCGTCAATCTCGGTATTTGTCAGATTCCTGTCGATTGGTGGGGATATGTTTCTAGACCGAAGTTCTCTCGCTAAAGCGTTGGTGAAGCGCGGCAAGTCTTACCACAATTGTAAGAATGCACCGGCACATACTCCTCCAACTCCACAAGCTCGTTTGGAAGCCGTATTACGGCGGCGAGTCCGCAGTGGTCACTGTCGTACTCGATCGTCCGTAAACAGTTTCTTGGTCTTTGACCCACAGTGTCAGTTATTAATGGATGCACCTTATTTGCTATATTGTGTACATTTGAATTACCGAGGCGGAACTCATCACCTACGTTCATTTGAACGTTCCATAGAACTAATTATGGGAAGAATGAAGCTTTAAGTCGAATGAGCATTTTATATAACTTAAACTGTTCATCGATAGATTTAAATTTAAATAAGGTGGGATTAAAATCATTTTTTAGAACCAGTGCTCCACTATCGTAAACGTCTTTATTTTATTTTTTGTTGTTCTGTAATAATTCATGTTAAATGTTAATTATGTTTTGTATTTTGTGCGTGTGTTAGGCTTTAATTGTATTATTATCATACTAACAACTAACACATGCACTTATGATGAGCCTCTGATCGTAGTTTGAAGCTTGCTATAAGCTATTCTGAAGTGTAAAAAAAAAAATTGGGTTTCGGTTAAAAACCTCGTTAACAAAAATAGATTTTGAAATCAAACTGTTTCATCATATGCATAATATTGTTGGTAACTTTTATTTAATTTCTTAGAAAAATTCAACTGCCAACTTTTTTAAGAAAACACGAAAATCTACACAAACAACAAAAAACTGATAAGAAACTTTCTTCGACTCAAGTATTAAGAGAACAAAGAAAATTTTTGACTTCAAATTATTTATCTCACACAAAATCTTTTTATGAACATTTTGTTAAAGTTTTAAGCAAGACAAGTCGACAGACGGGATGGGAAGTTATCAGTGTGGGTTGCTACCCAACCTCTTTTTACATATAAATTGGTAGTTTTTTTTTGTTGAAAGTATGGATAGAAGATGACTGGAGGAGAAGATGGAAAGACGAGCTCTACGGGCTGTACAGCGACGTAAAATTAGCCGGAAGTATGAAACGACTGAGTTCGCTGGGTCACGTAGAGCGCATGCAAACCAATCCTCCGGTCCGGAAAGTGTTCTAATCCACTCCCATAGGACAGCGCAGTAAAGGAAGACTGCGCGTCAGGTGGCGCCCACAAGTGGAAAGTGATCTCCCATATTAAAATGCCCAACTGGAGACATCTTGCTAGGTCCCGAGCATTTCAAAAACGAGAACTATTTAATTATCTTTAAGTGACATTGCTTATGTTACGGTTTAAAAGGACATTTGAATTCATATCTGGGGATAAACTTTTTATAAACTTAAAAATTTCAAATTTATTATACTTTAAAAATAATAAAGTTGGTCAATCATTTTTTATTAGTTTTGTCTTTCCTAAATAAACTTATATAAAATTTTACTTCAAATATAGGTTTTTTATGTCTACGAACATTATCTTTACAATCCCTTTCAATATGATCTAGTCACTCTGAATATTTCTCAGATTCTCTATCTGGAAATTGGAACATTTTTACATCATGCAGACATATTCGGTTTTGATTGGCAATGTTAAATGACACATCGAATTCTCTTCCAAGAAAACATTTTCTTCAATAGCCGCGTTTTATTATCACCATGATCTGATCCGGATCTTGAATTTACATGCATTTTAACAAGAACACAAGATTAGATCTCAATTTGAGATCCAAAATTTAATTCTTTTTTCACAACAAGGAGCGCTTTATCATTGTAATTGCACATGTAAATGTTGGTATCATTGCAAACAAATTAAATAAAACCTGTATTGCCATATAAACATTTCCATTTGACTGAAATAAAATATTTTTTAAATAGAAGGCGAGAAGCTTTATATTTATTTATTTGGTATATAATCCGTGAAATAATTAGATATTTTAACAAAACTGGATATTAATTGGTGAAATTAAAATGATTAAGTCCAAAAAAATGTATATTTGACATAACTTATGGGTATTATTTTCCCCAAAAAAAAGGAACAAAAAAAAATCATTGAGCAAAATGTTCTTTGGGCAACCCTGCTTTAAATTTCAAATATATAAATAAAATCGAGAAAGCTGCAGCACAAATAGGAGAAAAGATGTTCAAATTAATTGTAAGTAATCTCTAAATTAAATTATTTAAGTGTCACATTTATTAAAAGGTCAAAAACAATCTGGACTACATGTGAGACCAAAGCGTTCCTGGATGCTTTGAGTTTGAGAGTGCAATGGTGATTTGCAGAAACATTTTCAAAAGTTGTGGAGCTTCCATTTTTGGTATGTGTTTGTTTTTTTTTTGCTTCGAAATGTCACTTTTGAAAGAACAAATTTGACACTGCTACCAAACTTTAAATAATAAAAAATATGATGATCCAATGCTGTTTTATTATCATGATCTGATCCGGACCAGATCATGGTGATCTAATATCAATACGGCATGCGAGCTTAAACCAAATTTTTTCTCGTTCAGTGTTTGGCAATTCTTCTCATTTACATTCATTTGACAAACTCCAATTTATCACTTTGTATCCTCTCTATTTGCATAATACCAACAAAACCAAATGTTGGAATAATTTTTGGATGGAGAAATATTTGTTTTGATTAGTGTGTGGTAGAATTAGCTAACACCCTTTAAAAAGGCTGTTTAGGAAATATCCGAAAAACAAAAGAAATTCTTATTGATAAAGCTGTAGCACATACTGAACAAATTCTAGAAATTGCACAGTTTATACACTGCAATAACTCATGTACCAACATAAATAGAAACCCTCAAAAATGCATTTCCTTTCAAACCATAAGCTCAGTTTCACGCATACCCAATGACTTTAAATATATATGAACCTATATACAATATACATACGTTATATTTATTGAGTAAGTACTTAAATAACGCTTAAAAAAAAAAAACTTATTGAAAATTCTAACATGCACTACCTACTTACTAAAAAAAATAAACCAAGTAAACAAAACTGTAAGACAAAAAGAGATGTACGAGTAAGATCAATTCTTTTACCAAGAAATAATAATCTTCAAAATAAAGCATCTCTACACCAGATTTTCCAGAGGGACAACATTTTATCCTGGAAGATTTTCTTCTTTATGATTTTGAGGGTACATTTTTAAAGAACGTTCTGCTCTATATTAAAAAAATTACTTCCTTAAAGAAAAGCAGATTTTAGATTTGATTTTATTTTCATTACTAATCATCATCAACTGCAACAATTGGGAATCCGATTTAGAAAAGTTGTACGAATTTTTGTTAATGAATGAGAACCCAAATGTTCTAGTAGTAGGTGATTTCAACGGAAATACTGCGGCTAAAGCGGGGTTTGAAAATGAGGTAGTGGAAATAGCACGGCAATCAAAGAATGAGATTTGCAATGCACGGGTTAAACAATTTTTTGACCTATGTAATACGTACACTTACAATTTTAAAAGTCAAGGTAGCTCAGTAATAGATTACAGTTGAGCTGGAGGAGCAATGGTGGAGTGTATACTTGACTTCAAATTAGACGCGATACCATTCTCGGATCATTTACCCATCAATACGATAATACAAGTCGTTACCAAAGATTATTCCGGTACAAGAAATTCACCGAAAACTGAAATTGAATTCTAACAAGGCAGCTGTATATCAGATAAACCTAAACCTTTCGCTAAGGGAATCAATTCTGGTGTGAGTGCTATTGCAAATTGCTAATATCGGCTTATCCGGCAAGCACCAATAACAACAAAAAGTTCATCCCTGTAGAACAATGGTTTGACGATGACTGTAGACGTGCGAGACAGAGGTCATTTTCGTGGTTAAGGTTATTTCGTGTTTATACGTATGTAAGTCATAATATTAAGAGCAAGTACTTGGAAGCGAATATGGAGTTTAAAACATATGCAGGACTAAAAGAAGCAGTTTTTTTTAATGAAGAGGCTAGGCGACTAGCACAATGCAGAAATTCATCTGATTTTTGGAAAGCGGTAAAAAGACTGAATGAAAATGAGTATAAGATACACAGAGACTTAACACCTGACGTTCTTTTGTCGCATTTTAAAGAGCTTATGGATCCTTTAACCGTCAATGCAACAGTATCCTATGCAGAGCCATGCACTGAAAATAGAATACTAAATGCGATAATAACTACTGAAGAAGTTTTAAATACTTTACAAATTTTACAGGATGGCAAAGCGTCTGGTTCTGACGGAATTCCAGTTGAATTCTACTATTACGGCACCAATGAGTTGATAAATAAGATTACTTCGGAGTTTAAACATATTTTGGATAGTGGATCTATACCAGAAGGGTTTAAGGAGTCCTTCATATTTTCTATCCACAAAAAAGGAAGTACTCAAAATCCAGACAATTATCGTGGAATAAGTTTTTCGAACGCTTCATACAAATTTTTTACGGCGATTTTGCAAAGACGACTTAATTTGTGGATTCCACAGAATGGTTTATTGTAGGAGTTTCAAGCCGGTTAGTGCTGGTTACTCCACGGTCGACCAAATGTTTTGAAGAAATACAGAACCAGTAAAAGAAACAAACAACAACTTGATTAAAAATAGTTTTAATAATAATATAAAAGATTGTTAAATTACAGGAGAACTTTCTAGAAAGATAGATACAGGACGAATGAATTTCAAGTACAACAAAAAGATACAAAAAGAACAAAAGATGTAGATGTAGATACTTTTTGTTTAGTGCCGCCAAATTAGTTTGATGTGTGAGCGTTCTAGTTATTTGCGTATTCAACACTCCTCCTCGATCACTCATCAATCAACATTGCATTGTTTTCGAAGAATATGGTGCTTTACCGCTGTTAGAGGCTTTGTCAATAAGTCCGCTATCATTTCCTCGGTGGGACAATATTCGCATTTAATAATTTTCTTCTTGAATAAATCTTTGACCATTTTGTATTTGATATCGATATGCTTTGTCTTATAAGAAAACTTTTCGTCACTCACCATCTTCAAACAACTTTGGTTATCCTCAAAAATCACTGTTGGTTCATCAATTTTAACATGAAGATCATTTAGTAACTGCCGCAACCATGCTGCCTCTTTTGCTGCTTCAGCCAATGAAATAAACTCCGCTTCACACGAAGAAGATGCCACTAGATTCTGCTTATGACAGGTCCAACTAATAGTTCCTCCATTAAGAAAAAATATTCGTCCGCTGTTCGACTTCCTTTCAATTCTATCGTCCGCCCACGTTGCATCTGCATACCCAATTAATGATGAATCTTGCTGCTGCAGGTTACTTAATTTTAATTTCATTTTTGACGTACCCTTAAGGTACTTTACGACTCGCTTTAATTGAATCCAATCTTCGTTTGTTGGCCCTGATACCTTTTGAGCCAAGATACTAACACAGGCAGAGATATCAGGTCTTGTGTTCACGGATAGATATAGTAAGCATCCAATTAACTGCCTGTACTTTATGTTATTTTCCAATGTATCCAAAGAATTTGTTCTACCATAGTTGACATCCATTGGAGTTTTTGCTGATTTTGCATCCTGTAAGCCAAAATCCAAAGCAGTCTTCATTATATACGTCTCCTGGCACAACTCATAGTTACCGTTCTCGTCCTGTGTCACTTGCATACCTAGGTAGTGTTTGATTGGTCCAAGGTCTTTTATTTCAAAATGTGTTGACAGTATTGTTTCAATTTCTTTCACCATACTAGTTGTAGGACAAGCCACAACTATGTCGTCGACGTAAATTACTAAGTAACAGAAATTGTTTTTAAGTTTTCCTGAATAAAGACATGGATCGTTGTAACTTTGCTCAAAACCGGCCTTAGTAAGTACATCATGAAGAGCTACGTTCCACGATTTAGCAGCTTGTTTCAAGCCATATAAGCTTTTATTGAGCAAACAGACCTTGTTTTCATTCCCAGTGTCATAACCTGGAGGCTGCTTCATATAAATGGTCTCTTTTAACTCTGCATTCAGGAATGCGGTTTTTGCATCAAAATGATGAACTAAAAACTTACGAGCTGCAGCAACTGACAATAACGTTCTGAAGGTGGTTTGAAGTACAACGGGTGCAAAAACTTCATTGTAGTCCGTACCATATTTTTGTAAGAAACCTTGTGCCACGAGTCTTGCTTTGTACCTTTGAACTCCACCATCTGCATTAGTTTTTACTTTGAAAACCCATTTGCTTCCGATTGCCGTTTTTCCTTCAGGCAGGTCAACTAAATTCCAGGTCTTATTTTTCCGTAACGATTCGATCTCATCTTGCATAGCACATAACCAATTTTCCCTTTCATCACAAGTTATAGCTTCGGCATAGTTCTTAGGTTCGGTACACTCTCGTGCAACAAAAATTTCTTCAATCAGACGTCTTGGTGGCAATCCCTTATTTATACGCTGAGATTTTCTGTCTGACTCTTTCACATCCTCTGTATTGTTGCAATCTTCTTCACATTCTTCACCTTTGGAAATCTCCTCCTGAATATCTTCTCTCACATCCTTAGATGTCGATGATTCCTTAGGACCCTTGTTGCTCTCAGAATAATCCACTTTGATTGTGATTTCATTATCGCCTTTGCCTTTAAATTCAGTAAACCTGACATCACGACTAATCACAACTCGTTTTGTATTTGAATCGTAGCAACGATATGCTTTTGATTTTTCATCGTATCCCAAAAATATCATTTCAAGTGCTGTATTGTCTAACTTTCTTCTTTTCTCAACTGGAACATGAACGAAACATTTGGATCCGAATATATGAAACGCTTCTGCACTTGGCTTACGACCGTACCATCGTTCATAAGGTGTTGTATTCGTTGCTCTGGTTACAACACGATTTTGGACATAATTTGCTGTGGCGACTGCCTCACCCCAAAAAGAATTTGGCAAATTAGCATCGATGAGCATACAGCGAGCCATTTCCATTAACGTGCGATTCTTTCGCTCTGCAGTGCCGTTCTGCTATGGACTATAGGCTGCGGTGAGTTGAATTTCTATTCCTTCGTTCTTGAGAAAACAGCTGATATCTTTCCCAGTATATTCACCTCCACGATCTGAGCGTATTGTCTTTGGCTTCGTACCAAATCTATTTTTACAAAACTCGATGAACTGAATCAAAGTCTCATGAACCTCAGACTTGTGAGCTAATAAACAAATAATTGTGAATCTGGAGTAGTCATCAATATACGATACAAAATATCTTTTACCACCTGGTGTCCTGGTTTGCATCGGACCGCATACATCAGTATGAATTAATTCCAACGGAGCAGATGATTCGCTGTAAGATTGCTTTGGGAAAGGAATTCTGGTCATTTTTCCTTTCATACATGTTTCACACGTCTCTTTTATCCCACAATCGATGAGCTCTAAATCTTCAGTCAGATTTTCTGCAAGCATTTGACGGATTGCGCTTGGATGACGATGACCCATCCTCTTATGCCATTGATGGATGCATTTGTCGTTATGTTCTTGCACTGTACATACTGAAAATGGTTGCCGAAGTATGTACATATCATCGACAATATCAGCAACACCAACTTGTTGCTCATTATGCATAATCTTGCAGTTCTCACCACTGAAATATACTGTGAACCCACTTTTAACAAGTCGTCTTACGGAAATCATACTTCCAATTAAATTTGGTGCATATAGGACTTCAGAAACATTCACTTTATATATGGACCCCCTTTCATTCACAAAATTCAAAGTAGCCATACCGATGCCCTCAACAGAAACTGTTTGTCCATTTGCCAGTTCTACAGAGCTCTTGTAAGAAACATCAATAGAGCTGAAAAAACTTTCGTTATTTACAACATGTCGCGTAGCTCCAGAATCAATAATCCAGCTAGATTTCTGCCTTTTACCAATTGAAAACAAAAAATCTCCATTGCAGATAGTTGGTGAATTGTTTTTGGAAATAACCTGTTCCCCGACTGTATTAATTTTATGAGTTTCCTTTTTGCCTTTTCTGCCCCCATTGCGATGATTCTTAGCTTTCCATTCTTTGAACTTATAACAGTCCTTCTTATAGTGACCAGAGTTTTTGCAGAAGAAACAAGTCACATTTCCTGAACCCGTCAACAAAACAGTATCGTTAGATACTCCAACTACATGTGTACGCCGCTCGTATTCCGCAATAACACGCTGCTGTACTAAAGCAAATGTTATTTCTTCCTCCTTACGCGACTCTAAAGCAGTTATCAACGTGCCATAACTTTCTGGTAGACTGCTCAACAACATCGCAGAGCTCCAGCTGTCGGTCAAAGTCTCTTCCCCAATATCTCTCAGTTTCGTGAACAAATCTTGCATGCAATTGATATGTGCTTTAGCATCGCCACCTTCTTCAAGCTTAAGTGAACAAATTGATCGCATCAGATACACTTTGTTCGTTAGGGTGTTCTTTTCGTGATATGTCCTGAGGGCATCCCAAGTATCTTTTGCAGTTTCAGTAGAACGAATGTGAGGAAGTTGGTCGTCTTCGACCGACAGACCAATCGTACCTCGTGCTGCATCATCACTCTCATCCCAAGCATCCAGAATATCTTGATTCTTTACAACGCCAGCATCTACCTCAGCTTCAGGACGCAAATTGAGAATAACCTTCTTCCAAAGATTTTGCTTTCGAAGCAACAACTCCATTTTAAATTTCCAATTCGCATAATTGGAATTATTTAACTTGGCAAACTTTTGCTTTGCCTCCGCCATTTTGATTGCGTGAAAAAAGAAGAAATGAATTTACTTTAATTTCTCTTGTCTGTACTTTAGCTAAAAAAAAAAATTGTGTTTGAACTTTACTTGACTGGCTCTGGGCCCATAACCTGAAGAAATACAGAATCAGTAAAAGAAACAAACAACAACTTGATTAAAAATAGTTTTAATAATAATATAAAAGATTGTTAAATTACAGGAGAACTTTCTAGAAAGATAGATACAGGACGAATGAATTTCAAGTACAACAAAAAGAT
Organism: Eupeodes luniger; assembly: GCA_951509635.1. Lineage (NCBI taxonomy): Eukaryota > Metazoa > Arthropoda > Insecta > Diptera > Syrphidae > Eupeodes > Eupeodes luniger. Next base: position 173,811,911 of record OX608073.1, on the reverse strand, counting down.
ACAAAAAGAACAAAAGATGTAGATGTAGATACTTTTTGTTTAGTGCTGCCAAATTAGTTTGATGTGTGAGCGTTCTAGTTATTTGCGTATTCAACATGTTTGTCCTTGAGAGCATTGCCGAGAACTTCCTTCTAAGCAAAAAGAAAATGTATTGTTTCTTCGTGGATTTTAAAGCAGCGTTTGATGCGTTGGACAGAAATGCACTAGGGATGTCCAGGAAAATTATGAAAGCAAAAAGTGCAGTTGGTACTTCCTGGGCAAAGTGTTTCTCAAACAAGAACATTTCACATAGTAGCAAATTTCGTGTGTTTGAAGCAGTGTATAGGTCTATTACGCTTTACGCAGCACAGGTTTGGGAGTACAAACAATACGAAAGTGTGGAAAAACTGCTAAGATTCTTTATTAAAAGAATATTTCATCTCCCCTACAACACACCAAATTACATGGTTTTGCTGGAAATTGGACTATCACCGTTTTTTATTCAAACCCTCAAACTAAATATAGACTACATCATTTAGGTTCTGCAAATACACAATGAAAAATTGCCAAAGAAAGCACCCCTCTATACAATCAATTAAAGAAGTAGTTGGTACGCAGAGTGGCACGAGCTGGCTTTGTGGTGTAAAATGTCACTGGATCTGGATTTCGGTGACGTTGATGATTGCAGCGTTAAACTGTGTAAATTAATTGCGAGGGTTGATGAAAAACTCCGTAGTCACTGTATAGAAGAAGCTTCAAATTCAACTCATAGATTAATTTACAAACATCTCTGTCATAACCTTGGTCCAAATAACTATTTTAGAGATGAGAACAGTGTGGAGGTTATTTCTATGATGAGACTTCGAGAGGAGCTCCTGCATCTCAACTATGTACCGCATAGGGAGGGTCGACCAGGGCAATGCAGTTTATGTAACCGATGAAAAAGAGAAGATGTTTTTCACTTCTTAGGAAAATTCCCTGTGCTAGTAGAAATTAGGAGAACCTTCCTTGGATCTAATTACGTTTCGGATGAGGAAATGATAAGATTCTTAAATAAGATGGAAAAACTCTTTATGTACTGCAAAGTGGCTAAATCTTACCGGGACAGAATAATCTGCGAATACTTCTGAAAACACATCGAAGTTAAAATTTATCTTGATTTTAAATTGTCCATATATAAGTTATGGCACCAAGAAATAATTAAACCAAAAAGCCATACAAATTGAACAAAGGGATTATTGTTCTATTAAATGAACTAGATGTTTACTGTGTACCCAAATCATCCACTCGGACACAGAAAACACCCCTTTTATATTCAAGTGTTTGAATCGTCTTTGTTTACGAAAACAAAGTGTCGCAGCATTTCTCTATTAAATAAACAAACCAAAGTGTCGCAGCATCTTGCAACACGCACCAACACTAATGTACATACAGTATCAACTTAACCTAGCAGTATAAAAACCATCCGGAGTTCATCCAGAGCAGTCAAACGGTTCAGATCAGTCAAGTAGTATATTTTTGCATACAGTTTTTTTTTTAAAGAAAACGAATTAAATTGGGGGCTCAACCGGGATGCCCAAGTGTTAATAAAAAATTGAACAAAACACAAGTGGTATCCGCTAAAACTTTTTGCCAAAGTATATCACAAAGAGGATAAAAAGTTCAATTAACAAATTGTCACCAAGACGGCGCGCAACAGTAAAGGAGAAATACCAGCTGTAGCAGACCAAAATTTGTTGTGAGAAAATTTTTATTTTAGAAAATTATTATTATTATTGTAAAATATTTTTTTTTTCTATATATAAAAATACGTATATGCACATCGGAGTTATTTAAAAAGTTTATTAAAGAACACAAAAATTAAAAAAAAAATAAAACACATGACAAAACTACAAATAAATTCAATAGCAAAATAGGTTCACTGACTGCCCAACTTGCTAGCTTAGGAAATTCTGCTAATGTTGAAAATTATTCTAAACAGACAATTGACGAAAGAATAACATGCAAGGAATCCTTAGATATTGTAAAATCACTGCCAGATTTCTCTGGAAATCAAAACGCATACGTCAGTTGGCGAGAGGCTTCATCCAATTCAATATCTTTGTAAAGCATAGGTAGAAAAAGGTATTTTTCGGCACTGCAGCAAACGATATTTTCACAAATCACGGCACAGTACTCAATTATGATGCCATAATTTCGCGCCTAGACTTTGCTTATGCAGACAAACGACCGATATACATGCTAGAACAACAATTGTCAATACTGAGACAGGGAAATAATACGGTGATAGACTATTATAATCAGGTTAATGAAAAATTAACCTTGATAATCAACAAGACGGTTATGACCCATGGTAACAGTACACCCATGTCCACAAAGTTATGCAGGGCTCAAAGGTAACCTATCTAACATCCTATTTACTATAAATTCAAGTGATTTAACTTCTGCCTTAGTAAAAGCACAAGAAATGCAAAGCAACAATAGTAGAGCATTGTTTGCTTCACAATTCAGACCCCAAATTGAAATAAATAACAACTTACGTTTTCCCAAGAGGGGCTACAATAAAAACAGACAATTAAAACAAGACAATCACCGCATACAGACTGTTTTGAACTATTTTGAATCTTTAAAACTCAATGTCACTATTTTAAATTTAATAATGTAAATTTTGCTTTGTAAATCAATTAACAACTCCACTGCGGTTATATTTAAGGTGTTAATTCTAGTTCTATTTTGTTACATGTCTCGTACAAGCGGTACTTTAATTTTAAGAGAACTGACTGGAAGGCCGCAGTTATCAGTAGAGTTGTTTTTTTTGATTTTGTTTGGCTTTGCATTGGTTGGCAGAACCTTTCTCTGCCATTTGGATTTCGACCACAGCAGAGCCCACACGGTAGATGGTAAATGTATCATACCTTAAGATAATTAAATTTTGTATTGAATTATATTACCTATGTACAGAAAATTTATGATTGTTTTTTTTGTACATACATAATTATAATTATATCAACCAAGGGAATAACTTTTCTTAACATAATTTGGTCCTTCTAGTCGGAGAATTAAAAAAGTTGAATCAAAATAATTGTGCAAACATTTGTCGGATTTTTATATAGAAGTGTGGAGATTTGCAAATATATTTTTTTGTTGTGTGAAACTGTAATTGACATAGCGGTCTGCCTGAATTTCAATTCATTTAAAGTGCTTTATGACTTGATTTTGAACAGTTATAATAATGAATGCTATTAAATTGAAAATTGGAAATGCTAAAAGCAGATTAACTCGTGCGGCTAATTTTGTAGAAACCATCGGGGATTCTACGCCACTCGAGTTGCTAGAAATTCGTTTCGAAAAGGTTGAAACCACATGGTTAGAGTTTTCTTCACTATTCGACGAGCTTTTTCAATTGTTGGAAACGGATGATGAAACTGATACTAATGAGCTTGAAACTGAGTTTGGTGATTACGAAAATAAATACTTCACCGCTCACTCGCGCCTTACTCAAGCTATTCGGCTACGTAAAATACCTGAAAAAGTGGCTGAGAAAAACGTAGAACATTCGGTCGTAGAACAGTTAGCTTTACAACAATCCTCTTTTCTTAAAAAGTTAAATTCGTCAAAAGACTCTAATTTCACAAATGATTTACCGAAAATAGTAATACCTCCTTTTTCTGGAGATTACAAAGACTGGCCTAGTTTTCGCGATCTTTTTACTGGGTCTATTGACTGCAGGACAAATCTCACCCCGTCTCAAAAGTTCCATTTTTTAAAGTCATTCCTGCGCGGAACCGCTGCTCAGTTAGTTAATGATATAGCCATCTCTGACTCGAACTATTTTGAAGCATGGGAGAGGTTAGAAAGACGGTACGATCGGGTTCAAATTATAGTTCAGTCATACATTCAAACTTTTTTATCGCTTCCATCTACAAGTGTTTGTAATGTTAAGGTTTTGCGAAAGATTACAGATGATGCAGACCAAGTCATGCGTGGACTAAATGCGTTGAATAAAAACAGTCGCGATCCCTGGATCATTTATCTTTTACTTAATAAACTAGATCCAGATACTAATAAAGCTTGGGCAGAATATATCGGTGCTAAGGAAGACTGCTCTGCTATGGAGCTTTTAGACCTTTTACAAACTCGTTGTGATGCCCTGGAGTCATGTCAGTCGTTAAGTCGGCCTGCTTCGTCGCGATCTAAGCCGCAGACCACATCGATTCGTTCGCATGTAGCTGAAGCATCAGATGCAAAGCAACAATGTCCAAAATGTAGTAATGACCATTTCTTAACCCAATGCCCAAAATTTGTAGAGCTAGATATAGCTTCGCGGCGAACTTTCGTCAAGTCTCTTTCACTTTGTTTTCTTTGTCTCCGCGCTGGACACCCGTCCTTTAAATGTCGTTCGTCCTTCCGATGTCGGGTTTGTAAATCACGACATAATACACTGGTACATCCTGAAGATACAACGAATAATAATTCAAATAATTCTGCACTTTCTCGCCAACTACCATCACCACCGTCGTCGTCGTCATCGTCTAATCCGCCTCGGTCATCTCTTTCGGGTCAAACACCGCTTCTGAACAATCATTCCTTAGAGTTCAACCGTCGTAAAACAACTATACTTCCTACCATCCTAGCAAAGATAAAGGATTCTCATGGAAACGTCATTGACTGTCGAGTCTTACTTGATTCTGGATCACAGTCATCGTTCGTGGTAGAATCATTCGCGCAAAGACTTGGTTATCCTCGTTCGCATGCTAGAATTCCTGTTCTTGGGCTGTCGTCTTCAGAAGCAGGTTATACAAAAGGGTGTATTTCTCTTCAGTTGTGTTCGCGTTATAATTCTTCTAATTTGCTTGTGGATGCGTTAGTTTTAAATAAACTAACTTCGAAGTTGCCTTCTCAGTCCATAGATATTTCGTCTTGGTCTCACCTTTTTGATCTCGAATTAGCAGATCCTGATTTTTATTTAAGTACACCTGTTGATGTGCTGTTAGGAGCTGAAAAACTATGGGCGATACTAGAAGGAGAACAGATTTATGGTTCAGAGGGTCTTCCACTCGCTCAAAGGACTTTGTTTGGATGGGTTATCACAGGGGAGTACCTAGAACCAAAGGTATCAGAAGATAGTCGTAGCTTGTCGTCTCTTCACTCCACTATTGATATAGATTTGCAGCTACAACGGCTTTTCGAGCTAGAGGAAGTAATCCCTGCTAGTCAAACCAAGATAGATGATCAGGCAGAGCAACATTTTGTTAAGACATTCTCTCGGGCATCGGATGGGAAGTATGTGGTACAACTCCCCTTCAAGTCTTCACAAATCAGCTTCGGAAATTCATTATCATCAGCTGTATCGCGATTGTATGCAATGGAGCGTCGATTTGTTAACAACCCGACACTACATAAACTATATTCGGACTTCATGCGTGAATATTTGGAGCTGGGCCACATGCGACGTATCCCTGCAGATGAACTCAAGACCAGTCCTGGTAAGCAGTTTTATCTTCCGCATCACGCTGTTTTAAAACCGGACAGCTCTTCAACAAAGCTGCGCGTTGTGTTCGATGGTTCGGTGAAGGATTCAGCAGGAATTTCTCTCAATAGTATGTTGTTAGTAGGTCCTCCTATTCAGCGGGACTTAATTGGGGTCTGTTTGCGCTTTAGGCAACATAGATACGTATTCACAGCAGATGTTGTTAAAATGTTTCGGCAGATCTGGGTTGATGATCAGCATACCGATTTTCAGCGCATAGTGTGGCGTGAAAATACTGATCAGGAAATCAGCCATTTTCGTTTATGTACCGTAACGTATGGTACCGCTTCGGCGCCTTTCTTGTCGGTTAGAGTTTTAAAACAGCTGGCAGATGACTACAAGTTCCAGTTCCCAGATGCTGCGCGCGTTCTCATCGAGGACGTCTACGTCGATGATGTCATGACGGGTGCGAATTCCATTGAAGAGTTGATAAATTTGCGGTCTGAGCTTGTACCTCTACTCTCTAAGGGAAAACTTGAGCTCAGAAAATGGAGTTCGAATTGTTGGCCACTTCTTGCATCTATACCACCAGAGGAGTGTGAATTCTCTATCTTTGACACCGAGCGTACGCAGTCCTTAGTAAAGGTGTTAGGCATGTATTGGAATCCCGTAACTGATGAGTATTCGTTTCGTATGACTCAAACTCTTCCAAATGTAAAGTCATCAAGGCGTACCCTACTTTCAGAAGTCTCACGGATATTTGATCCGCTGGGACTCCTTGCTCCATCTGTTGTTCTGTTCAAGATGTTATTTCAGAAACTGTGGGCTTCGGACTTGAAGCTGGGATGGGATGACCCCTTACCTCCTCATTTAACGGAACAATGGAATGGTTACAGGCAAGAACTTTCTTTTTTTGAGAAGGTTCGGGTTCCTAGACTCTTGTTTTCATCGTTAGAAGAGATTGAGCTCCACGGGTTTTCGGATGCTTCGTCGGTTGCATATGGAGCCGTCGTTTACACAAGGTGCAAAATCAATGAAAATGAGTATCGGGTAACAATCGTAGCAGCCAAAACAAAGGTTGCTCCGCTTAAACCAGTTACGATTCCGCGTTTGGAGCTATGTGGTGCATTGCTGTTATCCCGTTTATTTACCATTATAAAATCATCTTTTACAGCAAAGGTAACAAGGACGCGTGCATGGTGCGATTCGGAGATCGTTCTTCATTGGCTTTCATCACCACCACGACGCTTGGCAACGTTTGTAGCCAACCGAACAGCTGCTATCCTTGAAACGGTGCCACGAAGTGCATGGCAGCATATATCGTCTGAATTCAACCCAGCCGACTGTGCGTCACGAGGTGTTCGTCCGTCATCTCTACCTAGTCATGATCTTTGGTGGTCCGGACCATCGTGGTTATCACAAGCTGAAGAACACTGGCCAGAATCAAGACTTATGTCAAAGGATTTGGACTTAGACGAAAGTGTAATTGAACACAAACAATCGCGTAGAGTTCATGTGCTTTTAACTTTCACCAACTCAGACATAATTCAATCACTAATTGACAATATCTCGAACTGGTATCGTATTTAGAGAATCCTAGCTTATATGCTTCGGTATTTGTTTAATGTATTAATCCCAAAAACCTGCCGCCTTACATCTGGTTTAAGTTTAAGTGAAATTCTCTATGCTCGAAAACATATTATCAAAACCATTCAAATAACCTCATTCAGTGCCGATATTCGAACCCTAATTGCAAAAAAACAACTGCCCCTAAAATCCAAACTGATTAAATATTCCCCTTTTATTGACGATGAAGGACTTCTTCGAGTAGGAGGAAGAATCAAAAATTCTGTTGCTTCTTTCAATATCAAGCACCCCATTATTCTTCCTAATAATCATAAAATCTCTTCTCTCATTATCACAGATATTCATGAAAGTCATCAGCATCCAGGAGTATCTGAAACCTTTGTAATAGTGCGGCAGCAATATTGGATTTTGGGGAGTCGAAACTTAATTCGTAAAATTATAAATCGATGCAAGAAATGCTTTATGCAACGTAAGCTTACGATCTCGCAGTTGATGGGTGATTTGCCAGCCCAACGAATTCAGCCAAGTCGCCCGTTTTTGAATTCTGGTTGTGACTATGCTGGTCCACTAACCATTAAACTGTCACGCGGTCGCAACCCAAGATTATCAAAAGCATATATTGCAATCTTCGTTTGTATGTCTACCAAGGCAATGCATCTTGGAGTAGTGAGTGACCTCACCACCTGTGCGTTCTTAGCTGCTTTACGGAGGTTCGTTTCACGTCGAGGTTTGTGTGCCAATATCTACAGCGACAATGGAACCAACTTTCAAGGTGCTCGTCGATGTCTCAATGACATGCACAAGTTGGTAATGTCGGAGACTTATAACCAGACCATTGCAGCCTCTCTCGCCAAGGACAACATTGCCTGGCATTTCATCCCCCCTTCTGCACCCCATTTCGGTGGTTTGTGGGAGGCAGGGGTGAAGTCTGTGAAATTGCACTTGCGAAGAGTCATCGGTTCATCAATTTTGACGTTCGAAGAGTTATACACAGTCCTAACTCAAATTGAAGCTGTGTTAAATTCTCGTCCTTTATGTGTTCTTTCTGACGAAGATTTAAATCCTCTAACTCCCGCTCATTTTATTATAGGTGAACCATTGACAGCAGTACCTGAACCCAACATGCTTAACACACCCATCAACCGTTTATCACACTGGCACCACATTCAAAACATGGTTCAAGGATTTTGGCAAAGATGGCGAATGGAGTACTTAACTTCCCTCCAACAGCGACCTAAATGGCAACAGATAACTAAAAACATCAAAATTGGAGATTTAGTCGTCATCAAGGAGCCAAACCTACCTCCTACAAAATGGCTTCTTGGAAAATTGAAGCTGTCACTGAAGGTTCAGATGGTCACATAAGAGTAGCTTCAGTTAGGACAAAGCAAGGCACTTTACTACGTCCAATTACCAAATTGGCCTTACTACCAGTATCCTGAAATATCTTCCAGGGGCGCCGGGATGTTTTGAACTATTTTGAATCTTTAAAACTCAATGTCACTATTTTAAATTTAATAATGTAAATTTTGCTTTGTAAATCAATTAACAACTCCACTGTAACTGCGGTTATATTTAAGGTGTTAATTCTAGTTCTATTTTGTTACATGTCTCGTACAAGCGGTACTTTAATTTTAAGAGAACTGACTGGAAGGCCGCAGTTATCAGTAGAGTTGTTTTTTTTGATTTTGTTTGGCTTTGCATTGGTTGGCAGAACCTTTCTCTGCCATTTGGATTTCGACCACAGCAGAGCCCACACGGTAGATGGTAAATGTATCATACCTTAAGATAATTAAATTTTGTATTGAATTATATTACCTATGTACAGAAAATTTATGATTGTTTTTTTTGTACATACATAATTATAATTATATCAACCAAGGGAATAACTTTTCTTAACACAGACATAACAAAAGGTTGAACCAATGGAGTTAGGAATAGATGAAAGTTTTAATACTAATTAGATAAATAACTGATTGAATAAAATATAGATCAGGTAAGCACTGTCCATCCATAATATGACATAACATTGACATTTTGGATCTGAATTTGAATGTTTGTTTTATAACATTAAAGTAAACATAGTAAATGCTTTTATTTCTTTTTTTTTCTTATTTTTAATTCTTTGTTTGTAATCTTTAATTATTTTTTGAACTTTTTAATTTATATTAGATATTAGGATATTGAAATTGTCTATAAAAACTTTGTGTCTGTTAGATAGATGTATCTCTTGTATGAAAGCAAAAGAACAATTATTTTCTTTGAGAATTTTAAACTATTCAATTCACCCAGAATGTGAGACGAGGGACGAAATGTTGTATTGTAGTATTTTTAATAACATCATGTTGAAGAGTAAGAGATTAATTCGGTGAGTAGGTAAAAGTAGGCCATTTGCTTGTCTTCTAAACAGTTGAAGTTTCTAAGATTTGACATAAAGTTGCTAATTTTTCCAATAAGTGTTCTCATATCTACACCAAAGAGTTCGTTTGATAGTGCAATGAATTTACCCATTACATTGCTGGCATTTTGTGCATTGGGAGAGCTGGGAGTGTCGGGTACATGGGATTTTAAATCTTGGAATTTGAAATGATTGTTATAAGATACCCCAGGGACAACGTGGGCCCCTCTTGAGATAACATGGGAAAGACTTTTTGCTTGATCTCTTTTAAGGTTGGCTTCATGTAGGATCTGTTTTCCGCGAGCTTCATAAATCTTATAGGATTTGCATCTTCTGAAGTTGGCAGGATGCTCCCCGCAATTTACACAAACCGCCTTCCTACCCTGTTCACGAAGTACAGGGCACTGACCTGGCTCGTGTCTATTAGTACATTTGACACACTTGTACGAGAAAGCACAGTTCTTGGCCGGGTGGCCGAATTGTTGGCATCTTCTGCACTGAAGAGCGCCCCGGTTGCCCCTTGGTTTTCCCAGTAAGCTCTGGTATGGAAGAGATATTTTAACTTGATTAATTCACTCGCGCTCGAACCCGGACAGAGACGGACTAAAAAAAGGTTGTATTTAATTTTTTCTTGTTTGGATCTCAAAGTTTCGAAAAGCGAAACATCGGAAATATTAGCAAATTTAGTTTTAAGTTCATTTAAAATTTCTGAAGTAGGATAATCAGATGTAAGTCCTCTAAGGACGACGTTAGTTGTCTTGTCTTCTTTTAAAGTAAAAAAATATGCTTCAGCATTTTCGGTATTCCTCAAAGTGTTCATCAGATCCCTATGTACTTGGCTATTGTCTACATACAGTCTACTACTACTACCTTTGTTCACTATTTTGTATACAAATTTAACAGGACTATTTTTAAGATCTATAATAAGTTCTCTAATGTCAATGTTTCTCAATATTATAGGTGGACAGAACTTACCCGAATACAGTTTTTCTTCTTTGTTTGAAACTTCTGTTGTGCTAGCTGGAGATTCATTATTGTTTCCCTCGGTGGCAGGAACGTCGTCATTAATGGTTGATTGATAAAGTTGGTTGGCAATATTGCTGTTGTGACTGGAGCTTTCCAGCACGAGTTTAACGTTCAGTGGAGCAAAAGATTTTTCATTTGGCGTGACATCCATTTCTAGGTTAGGTGATGCAGACCTCACGGTATGTTTTTTCGGCGGTAATTGCCAGCCGGTCGTCAGGTTGGAGACTTCAGTGTCGGTTGGATGAATTGATGCTGGAGACGTGTTTGATTCCACGTGGGAGGCGGAATTTTCAGGCGTTAGAAATATCTGTGCCATGTTTGAGCAGCTGGGATCATCCCTTAGCTGTAAGACTACTCAGCAAAACACCCAATTACTACGGACAGCGGCTACCGGCCGCTCGGAATGCAGCGCGTGTGAAAAAGTAATCCGAAAAAAGCGGATGTTAAGTCCAACCATCCGACTTTTGCGATATAATATCAGCGTTGTCTAAAGAATTTACTTATCGATGCTTTTTATATTTATTTAAAATAATAAATTCAGTAACGAAGAATAAAAGTTTTCTTTGTAAGCGCAGTCACACTATTTATTTTGTTAAGCTCGTTTTAAGAAAAAAAAAAACAGAACCTTACTTGTTGAGTGCACAAAGCCGAATCTAAAATATGTCATGTCTACATTGATAACATTATAATATTCTCAAAGACAGTCCAAGAACATATCGAACATATAAATATAGTTATAAAGGCATTGAAAGAAGCCAATGTGAAAATTTCAGTAGAGAAATCACGTCTATTTGAAAAAAAGTAGAATTTTTGGGTTATGTTGTAGCTTATAAAACAATTAAAACTAATCCTGAAAAGGTTGAAACCACAAGAAATTACCCTATCCCCAAAACACTGAGGCAATTAAAAAGCTTCTTAGGTATGATCGGCTATTATCGTAAATTTATAAAAAAAATATGCGGCAATAGCTAAGTCCGGTATTACACAGCGCATGTTTTTCTTGCATCAATGAAGTGCGAAAGAGAATGAAAGAAATACAAAATTAAATAGAAATAAATCTGTCTCGGCATGCACGTACAAGCTATTCCTCGCATGTTTTTGACGTTTGTCTTTCCTTTTCTTCGTATTTTTTCCCATTTGCTTCGTGTTCGTTTTTAATAGAGCTAATACCTCAATATGGGACACGCAAGTGAATTCAAGTGGACGATAGGTATATCCACGGTTATCACTACTGGAAAAAAAGTTTGTGTCCAAATTTAAAAATAAACATAAAAATTACCAACATAATTCAAGTCCGAAAAATTTGTAAACACAGATTAATGAATTCATCACATTTTGTTTAACATATTTTCCATATTATGCAGATGAGATTTATTTTTTAATAACGTACAAATAAACTCATGAAATCCCTAACAAACTTAATTAAATTAGATAAATTTAAATAAAGATGAAGAAAAATAAAAACAAAGCGTTTTAACATGAGATCACAGCATATAAGTTCTTGCAATAATTTTATTAAAAGTAGTAAGGTTCGATTTTGAGAATTTTTACGGCTTGTGTAATGCGTAGATAATTCTCTCTGTTCCCTAAGTCCAATCAAGATCAAGAGTTTATATTTTAAATAAAGTTATTATTCACAAAAAGTTGCTTAAATGAGTTTAACCGTTGTTTCTGTTTAGCCAAGTAAGTATGTTAAAAGAACGTTTTCGTTACTCAAATTGTCGAACATATTTTTCGTTTCCGAAAAATATAATCAAATGGAATTAAAAATTAAATTTGGTCACAAATGACCAATATGGCAAACCGTGAGTTGGGTAAACCGAGCAAGCAACGAAAGTAGAAATAAAAGATATCTGTCAAGAGAATGCACAGACTGAAAAATCCGAAGTCTTCGTGTAATAATGAGCGCATCACCGAATGACTCTTCAAAACAAAATAGCCGATTAATGCGCATTAAATACATGCGCTGTGTAATACCGGACATAAGCACTTTTTTTTTTTTTTTTTTTTTTTTTAATTCATTTTTATTAATTCAATCTTAAATCTATCTTAAAGCTAGACAAAAATTCATAAAACTAGCCTAATTAACCATAATTTACAAGTAACTTACAGGTCCCATACGGACACTCTAAGTTAAACAATAATACTTAATGCTAATGCCTTTCGGCCCTAAGATCTATTTAACTTCAATTCATTTTATTTATTTTTGTATTCATTAGAAAATTTAGAAAAAAACTAATGTCAATATCCTTTTTTATTTTTACTTAAAAACTACTTAAAATAAGGTCCTTAATATAAAACTTAAAGCTAACTAAAACTACCTATTCTACCTATAAACTACTTAAAACTAGAACAACCACAGCAGCAAATCTAACTATCTAACGTTTTTTGTTTTTCATATTTTGTCTTTTTTTTTTTTTTTTTTTTTGTGATTATTCCATTTTTTTTTTAATTTTTTTTTTTTTTTTTTTTTGTAATTTTTTTTTTTTTTTTGTATTTTTTGTACTTTTTTTGTATGTTTTTTTTTGTGCCACCATGCCTATTCTACTTAAAACTAAACCCTAAAACTATAAAACAAGTATGTAAGCCGGCCAAGGCTTAAAACCCCATCCCGACTACTCACTATCAAGTGCCGATTGAAGCCACCAAAACTGGTTCTCCTGCTTCACCCTATCAGTTCGGTCCCGTTCGGACACAGCCCTACTGAACCGAAGGAGCTCTGCCCCGCCTTGTGCCATGACGTCTCGATTATACAGGAGTCGCCTATCCACGGTTCGTCGTCTGACGTGGTAGATTAGCGGAACTGCCAATCTATCCTGTATCAGACCGCATCTGTCTAAAAAGAGGAATGCCTCTGGTGGAATGAAGCCGCTCGAGCGTGCACTCTCAAAATACTCGTCGTTCGGATAGAACGCCCCGAAAATTAAATTGTTGGTCGAAGACATAGCCCTTGCAATGTGACCTCGGACGAGTTTTATCACGAAATTGTCAATTCTGTTGATTCGAGCCCCGTTGTATAGGACCTCGTTGGAATAGTAATGCACGTAAGAAGATTCGGCTGTTCTGTACAAGCCGGTACAGCGTCGTAAACACTGCCGCTCGAACACCCGAAATTTCTCCATCTGGGAAGGGGCAACGTTGAACCACACAGGACAACCATAAACGATCATCGGCCGTATGAGGGCCATGTAGCAAATTACCTTAACTCTGGGGTCAAGCCGACTGCTAAAAAACAGCCGTTTCGTCAGAGCGAAGGCTCCTCTGGCCCTGGTCAGAGCAGCATTTATATGTCTGTCGAAATATAAATACTGATCTAACCAGATACCGAGGTACTTCACTACACTTTTGCTCGCTAATGGCTGCCCGTGAAGATCAACGATAACCATCTTGCGCCAATTCTTGCACGTATCCCTCGTGGCCCTAGCCAACGGAGTCCGGAACAAAATTGTCTCCGACTTCTGGACATTTATTTTCAGTTTCCAGTCGTCGCAATATCGCTGAATCTTGTCGAAATCACGCTGCAAGAGAATTCTAATAACCTCAACCTTTCGGGCCGTTCTGTACGCAATAAGATCGTCGGCGTACGCAATTGCCTTTGTAAGACTACCTTTCAGATCGCTGGTGTAAATGCTGAAGAGAATCGGCGAATTCACCGCTCCCTGTTGAAGACCATTTTTAATTAAGAATGTTGTGGTAGTAGTTACATTGCCACTTTTGACAACAAACTTTCTACCGTTAAGCATATCATAAAGTATATACAACAATGGCTTGCTTATGCCAAGCCTGCTCAGTTTTAGGTAAAGACCCTCTAACCATACGGTGTCAAAGGCCTTTTCCAAATCAACCAGAACAGCACCTGTGCATTGTTGTTTTGTTTTATTCCATTGGATATCAGAAACGAGTTTAGACGCAACATGAATTGTGTCATGACCCGCCTTGAACCCGAACTGTTTATCCGGAATTATTTTGTTGTCCGTAGCCCACTTAGTCAGAGCCCTATTGATGATCTTTTCGAAAACTTTGCTGATGCTCGGAAGAAGACTTATCGACCGCAGATTTGACGGGTTGGAGTTGTCCTTTCCCTTTTTCGGGAGAGGATGAACCACAGCGGTCTTCCAATGCACTGGATAATATGCATTATTCAGTGCATTATTGAAGAGTGTGGTGTAAATGTCAATTGCCTCCATCGGTAAATGGCTTAGTACAACGTTGGATATACCATCGACACCTGCTGACTTTTTATTTTTTATTGAGTTGAAGATGAGCTGAAGCTCTACCTTCGTCACTAACAAGGGACTTGGTCCCGTTTGCTCGGCGATTATGGCATTTGCCAAGGTATCGTCATCGAACCGCATAAAACCGCGGTTCTCAGATCGCCAATGTGTTATATCATTTCGAAGATAAAAGTGATTAAGTAGGGCTCTGTTTTCCAGGTCGTGGTTGGGGCGAATGCTAACATTTACCTTGTACACTTGCTGGAAAGCAGCTCCCACCGCCTCCACTTTTTCCTTCGGATCTTCAATTATATAAAAGTCATCGTCAAAGATGGCTTCTTCTGGATCTATTTGCGCTGTCATGAGTACGTCTCTGTTCTCTTCAGTTCTTTGGAGTTTCAGACACGGAAGGTCATTGTCGTTCTTTTTCCTAAATATCTTGTTGATTTTAGGGAACATACTATGGTCACTGGAATTAACTGACCGGATCTTGCGGTCCCAGTACTTGTTAATTGATAACCTGTAGTTCTCCTTAATCAACAGATTGACATTTTTTATTGAGGACTTCAGTGTCCTAACCTCCAAGTCGTGTGGGTCTGTGAGTCGTCTGTACAAGTTTTTGAGTCTTGTCAGTAAGCCACTCTTGTGCTTACGTAGTGCGTCAATAGTCGCGTTTTTGTAAGCGTCCATTTGGTCCCGTTCTTTGTACTTTGGTATTGTCCGTTCCATCGTTCGTTTTATTGTTTCGTCCATCTGTTGTAAATGTTGGTCAATTTCTGTATTTGTCAGGTTTCTGTTGTTTGGTGGGGCTATGTCACTCGAACGAAGTTCTCTCGCTAGGGCGTTGGTGAAACGAGGCCAGCGCATCTTACTGTAATTGTAAGAATGCGTTGCAACGTATTCCTCCAACTCCACGCGTTCGTTCGGAATCTGCATTACAGCAGCCAGTCCGCAGTGATCACTGTCGTACTCGACTGTCTGTAAGCAGTTTCGAGGGTGATTACCCACTTTGTCCGTAACTGTCAGTCTTGTGTCGTACAGCAAAAGATCCAGAAAGGAGCCGCTTCTTGGATACGATGGCTTTTCAGTAGCCAGCAGGTCGACGCCATATTCAACGCTGTAAAGATTCATCAAATTAAAAAGATGGTTACCTCTGGGATTACTATTTTGATTTCCCCAATCTTCATGTTTTGCGTTCAAATCACCGGCCAAGATGAAATAGTTTTCTTCCAAGCTCAGTTTAAGTTCCCTAAAAAGAATCTCGAGTTCTGAAGCAAAGTAAGTAACCTGCGGAGCTCCAGCCGCATAAGCCGCAATCATATACATCCGCTTCCCTTGAGTGAGAGAGATGCATACAACGCAAACTTCTAGCGTCTTGAGCTTTCGCAATTCATTGTTGTATATGACTTTATAATTAATGCCTTTTCGTATAAAGAGAGCGACACCGCCCCCTTGGGTGGAGTCGGGCCGGTCTCTTCTTACGATATTGTAATTTTTATGAGTCAATTTGTGTTTGTGGTTTAGCTTAGTTTCGCTAGCCATAAACACATCGGGACTGTAGTCTTTCAACAATTGGAACATATTGGCTCTTCGTTCAATCCTAATCAGTGAATTTACATTCACAGCTAGGACTTTTAGGCGCGTCTCCGGCAGCGCGCCCATTATGGTCTAAATTGCGCCAGGCCAGGCAACAAAGAGTAGAGATGGTCTACCCTTTTGCCTTGCTCCTTTATCTGACTTTGCAGTCCTGTAAGTTGACCTTGAATGTTCAACAACAAGGCTACAATGTCAGGCTGCACCTCTGGTGCCTTAGGCACAGGGGCCTTTGGGGCAACCGTTGGTGGAGCCTGTCTCGTGTTCCCATTCCGTGACACCATTTGGGCGTAGGAAAATTTGGGATCCACGAATTTTTGTGTAGGAGCCTGTCGAACTGTTCGACTTTCTTCGGCTTTTTGACTGGCCTGTTTTTGTTTTATTTGTTGGACCTTAGGGCAACCCCTATAGCTAGCCGGGTGCCCTTGGTTTTCACAAAGGACACACTTGAGCTGGGTCAAATCCTCAACCCGCTCCTTCCCCAGCTTGCATTCCCCCTCGTTGTGGGTTTCAGAGCATCTGACGCAGCGCAACTGCATATTACAGTTGGCTCCGGCATGGCCGAACCTCTGGCACTTCGAACATTGTAAAATGTCGTCGTGCCTTTTTAATGTCTCCCAGTGTATGGCTTGATAGTCGAGGCATTTGATTTCCCTCAGACTCTCAAACCTACTTTGGGGCGATAATGTTACGAGGAACATTGGCAGCCTGTAACCCCCTCGCCTGGACTTCACCGTAGTGAAAGGCTTGACCCCGATGAAATCGAGATCGTCGATGGCTTTTTGGCGGAGCTCAGCTAAGAGCGCCTCCGGTTCCGTGCAGGAACTTATGCCCTTCAGTAGGACCGTCTTTAATTTTTCGCTTTTAGGCGTGAAGCTGAAGAACTCAGCTGTGGCCTCCTTAAGCACTTCTTTAACTATTTTGTATTCGGCCAGTGAGAAGCATTGCACCGAATACCGCTTTTCTTTTTCATTTAAAATATTTATTAAAAATTTGCCCTTAGTGGCCGACTTACATACCTGTTTCAAGTCCTGCAGGTCAACCTGGTAGGTCCTAATTGGTGGCACCTTCTCCTTCTTGGGCTGTGGTTGTTTCTGGTGTTGCTGCTGCTGCTTCTGCTGCTGCTGTTTCTGCGGCTGCTGTTTCTGCTGCTGTTGTTGCTGCTGCATTATTTTAGCTGAGGTCGATGGGCCCTCAGAACTTGGGCCTGTCACTGCTGCTGGCGTCTTTTTATTTTGCCCCGCTCCTGTGTTTTTGTTAGCGGGCTTGGGTTGTGGTTGTTTTTGCTGCTGTGGTTGTTGTTGCTGCAGTTCTTTTTGCTGCAGTTGTTTTTGCTGCTGTTGTTTTTGTTTCAGCTGCCGTTGCGCTGCCTCTTGTTGTCGGCGCGCCTCTTGTTTTAACTTCAGCTGGCTGAGGAGGGGCTCCATTTCCTCCTTGAGCTTTCTGAGGTCTTCCTCGTATTTGCTGATTTTTGCTTGTTGAGCTTGCAGGGCCTTTACCAGTGCTGTCTCATCTTGGAGGTCCGCCTCTACCTCCACAGCCTTCGTTGTCGGCGGGACTGGCTCTGGCTCCGATATGATAATATCCATATTTGGAGGCCTGAAGAGCCCCTCTCCACCTTCGGAAATGTATTCCGTTTTCTCAGACTCATCGTAGTCTGAGAACTCAGTTTCAGTGGTATTTCCTACCTTACAACCCTCCATTGCCTTGCGCATATCACGCCGCTTAGCGGCGTTAGCCCTCTCCACCTTGTTAGGGCTATGCTTCTTCAGCTTCCTTTTTTTGTTGGTTGTTGCTGATGTCCAATGGTCAGATGCCTGACCTGATGTTGTTGCTGTTGTTTGCGGTACCGCTGCTGGCACCACCGCAATATCGCCCGATGTGTTGGCAGAGGTATCTTTCGATACCCCTGCTTTCCTCTCCTTCTCCATCAGCTTTTCTTCCCAATCAATAAATTCCACAATTTCTCGATTGTGAAAAAAAGCTTGTATATTTTTCGTGCACTCCGCACGGGATTCGAACCCACGACCCTTGGAGCTGTGTTCCGACGCCACCTCCACTAGGCTACCGAATAGCTGTTGAAAATTGTGGCTTACTGCCTTCTTAATTAAAAACCTTACAAATGCACTTTTTGTTTAAAATATATAGCAATCACTTTTACACACTTGTTTTCTTCCTGGAAGTCAAAGAACGACTGACCGGACATAAGCACTATTCACATGATCACGACCAACGACCAACGAATCGACGAATATTCGTCGTTTTTGACATTTCTTTCACATGAGAGTTTTCAATTCGTCGCGAATAAAGTTTGACATTCACCACCGAAACCAAAACACGAATGATTTTTTTAGGTTAAGTACGTCGCGAAAAAAATTGTAGTTGATACGAACTGTCAAACTATATTCGCGTTCCACATTATCCACACTCGCAACGAATAAAATAATCGCGCGTACTTAACCTAAAAAAATCATTCTGGTTTTGGTTTCGGTGGTGAATGGTGTTCGGCTGTGCGACGAATTAAAAACTCTCATGTGAAAGAAATGTCAAAATCGATGAATATTCGTTCATTCGTTGGTCGTTGGTCGTGCTCATGTAAATAGTGCTTTAGACCCAAGTACAAACAAATTATAGTAGAGGAAGATTTAGGACACACAATTAAAACAAAAAAAGGACGTATCATACACAAGGATAACTTAAAAATTGTTTCCTAAATTTCAAGTCAGAATGTTTCCAATCATTCCTATGGTACTGCTTACAATAGTAGACGCATCACAAGTAATTGACTACTCAAGAAAAGACTATCTAGTAATAGAAAATGGGAATGTACTACTATACAAAGATTACGCAACTTTATTCCATATAAAAACTTGACCAAAATCAAAGACTCTATTGCTAGCGCCAAACGTATAATAAAAAAGATCACAGGAGCAAGAGAGTTATAGAGACAATAGGCAAGATATGGAAATGGATAGCAGGTAGTCCTGATCACGACGACAAAATTATAAAAGAAAATAAAATTAATGATTTAGTTCAGAACAACAAAAAGCAATATTTAATGAACTCTAAAATACTTAACCTAATTGAAAATTTTTCAAACTCATTTGTTGGTGACATAATTGAAAAACAAACAAAATTAATAATATTGGAGTTGCAAAATTTAATAACCACTATTACTCTATCTAAATTAGGAATCATACATCCCGCTTTATTAAATAGTAAAGATATTAATGAAATTGTTAAAATCAAAAATATAAGTTTATCAATCTCCGATTTGCTGGATGTATCTAAAATTAAGATATTACAGAACAAAGATTTAATTGTTATATTAATAAAATACCCTATTATTATAAGCAAATGTAAAATGTATGAAACAAGGGCCATAAGCCATGAAGATGGAAAATTAGTTAGAAATAATATTGCATTATGTCAAGAAACTTATGTTAATGTAAAAGATTGTAAACTGGAATTAAATGATTTTTATTGTAAATTAGAATATTGTTATTATTATTATTATTACAAATTCTTTATTTGACCAAAACTCGAAATACGTTTGAAAAATTATATAAGAACATTAGCATGGCAAAAAACATATTTGCCGTCTGCCTGAAAATTGGCATTTATCGAGAATAAAAAAAGAAAGTTTAAGATTATAATAAGTTTATAAATAGATTATGTAGACAATTGAATAAATAGATTGAATTTAAATAAGCATAATATCCAAGTTTATAATATATATTTCCTCGTTACATCTTAGATAATGATACATAAATATACATATATTTAAAAATTAAAATTTACTCTAAAAAAATTAAATTTACTGTAAATTACAATATAACGACTCATGTTTGTCAAACTTATTAAATTTAAAAAAAGCAAAATGTAAAAAATAAAGGAAATGAATGCACTGTTAGAAATTATTTTCGAATGCCATATACTGACATCAGGGAAACTGTACATAAATAATGAAACATATGAAGGGACAAATCTGATTATATTCTAATTAGAAATCACTATAGACAACACCACTTACCAAAACCCAACATACGAAGTCAAACAATATCTTAAAGGTTATTCATCTACGAACTTTGAAGTTGAGGAATATTTGAATGCCATAAATAAAGAACTTGAAATTGAGAACATAATCATGTTGAAATCAATTAAAACAGAAATTTTAAAAAGAACGATAACCAGCACCTCTTCATTAACATTAATAATAATTGCCGCCACGGTTATTGCAGCCTCATATTACAAAAAAAGAAAAGCATCATGATCAGAAAAATTTGAACTGAGATGTATGCGTATCGAAAAATTAATACAGAATAATATGCAGCGGGACGCAGCATTTTAAACCAAGGAGGGAGTTATGGCACCAAGAAAATAATTAAACCAAAAAGCCATAAAAATCGAACAAAGGGATCATTGTTCTATTAAATGAACTAGATATTTATTGTGTACCCAAATCATCCACTCGGACACAGAAAACACCCCTTTTATATTCAAGTGTTTGAATCGTCTTTGTTTACAGTTTCCGCATCTTATACCTGCAGTCTACCTGCGCCCTAAGGATTTTTATACCCTGATTCCGTGGAGGAACAAAGGTTTTTTTAAAAATAAGTGTTTTAGTGTAATCAGTTCAATAAAAATATAAAAACAAACAATAGTTAAGCCGGAAATGGGCAAACCCTTTAATCCGGAGGCAGCACTTGCTTCGTTAGAAGCATTGCTAGCCAGGATGGTCACGCACCTACGTTCCGAGTACAGTCAGAGGCTTAGTGAAACTATCGGCAAATTCCTGCCACAATCAACAAACCAAGCAAGGACATTGACGAAATGGAATCCAAGGAAATGGAAAACGATGTTGAATCCGAAAACTGCAGCGTGGAAGAAACGTCAACTGAAGAAGAGCCAACGAGTGAAAACACGAGCTCCGAAGAAGACAATATTGAAACCCTATTGCCTGGTCAAAAAAGACCACGGAAACCAACCTCCAAGAAGGACAACATCAAACGCCCACAACTGAACATAGAGTCTACAAGGAAGATGTCCCAAGCACCAATTGCGGCTCCATAAATACCAGCAACAACATCATCAAAGAAAATAGAGAACAACACACCAACCCCAACCCTAACAACGGTTAAGGCCCCAGAAGCAAGAAAAACAGCCAAAGAAACACCTCAACAAAAGAAAACCGTAGGACTACCACCAATATTTGAGTATTCAGCAAACATTGCTAAAATTATCAGGCATTGCAGAGCCAAAAATCTCAGCTTTACGCTGAAGAACCGAAACACAAAAACCAGTGTAATCAGTGCTGGAAACAGACAATCTTTTGACACCACTAAAAAATTTTTGCTTGAGATGAAAATTCACTTCACGACATTTACGCCAAAGAAGGATCGGAAGAACCCACTACTACTTATAGGAATCTACTATTCATACGCCGCCATCCATAGAGGTTGAAGACGAATTGAGGATAAAAGGAATCCCTGTTATCAAGGTAACTCCTTACAAGTCAAAGAAGGCACATGTAAAGACCTACAACAACTTCGTTGTGGAAGTTAGTAAGAACATGGAAATTACCGAAATATACAGCAAGACACTGATTATGCATCAAACGGTTCACTGGGAACGCCTTAAATCCACCGACATCACGCAATGTCGTAAATGTGAACATTTTGGACACATCGCTTCAAATTTCGGACGCAATTATGTGTGCGTCAAATGTAAAGAGGACCATGAGCCTGGCCAGTGCAAAAGGAAGGTAAACACCGGATCGGATATGTGGTGCGCAAACTGCCAAAAGGAAGGACATGCTGCCAGCTTTAAGGGCTGCCCAACCCTAAAAGCAAAATTGACGGAGAGGAATAAAATTGCAACTGAACAAAAAGCCCAACAAGCGTTTGCTGCCTAATCAGCATGCTTGGTTACAAGACCTGCAGTTAGTTTCGCCGCAATGGCGAAAGGAGGACCCTCACCAAAACCAACACCACCAAAAACGCAGCAGCAGGCTTCAGTCAAAATGTCCCCTCATAAACCAGTAACACCAAGAATTGCCCCAGCGAAAACTGGACCAGCCAAAACAAAAGGTTAACACTGAAGTCCAGAGGATATTTGGTTCCGACTTACTAATAGTCATTGGAAAAGCCCAGAGTGCAGTCCCAACAAACTATGCCCAGCTTAGCCCGTGGCTCTAGCTACATTCATATTCCAAATATGCAATTAAAGAAGCTACGCATACTGACGTACAATATGAATTCATCGTACAGCTTGGAAAGAAGGACATCATTCAACATGTTTATAAAAAAAAACAAAGCGGACATCGCTCTCATCAGTGAAACCAATGTTACCCGCAGGAACAATATTAACATCGACGGATATAAGACCTTCCGACAGGACAAAGGTCAGCATGGAAGAGGCACAGTCATCTACTTGAGGGAAAAAATCTCTTTCAGCACCAGCGAAATTATCATCCCAGGCCTTCAAACAAGCGAAGCTACAGCGATCCAGATAGATCTAGGTCAAGGAGAAAAGTTGACAGTAATCGGCGTTTACTTCAAATGCGGTCCCTATAAAGTAAACATCCATGGCGACCTCAACATACTCAACAGTGTCTTAAAACAAACAACTTACGGTCTAGTGACTTCAATGCAAGACACCACATGTGGTGCCATCGTAGACTGGTTGGACCTTCACAGCGATGAACATTCTTTGGTTGTAGTGTCGCAACCAAAGCCAACCTTTCTAAGAACTTTATCAACTTTAGATTTTTTCCTATCAACTTCTAATTTTATTTAAATTCTTCCAGAAATCAGCAACTTCACCTGTTCAACTGCGCCCAGCGACTCTGACCACGAAGCAGTTCTGCTTTCGATAAAACTCAACCAGCCAGCAATCCTAACAGAGAGACCCCAAGCAGACTTCATAAATTATAGAAAACTCAACGTCGAGAGAATGCAGAGGCATATCGAGCAATACTTGGTACTTCCACCTGCCAACAGAAACCTCCAGAATAATGAAATCGATGGTGCCGTCGAAATTCTGGAAGCGAAAATCGGCAACGCTCTTGACGTCCAAAAGGTGCCCATGACAGACAAAGTTAAGTACCAACATCTCCCGGAATATGTACAGAAATTGTATTCGCACCGACAAAGGTTGAGGAAAAGGCTACAGAGAATTCACCAGAGGGAACTCAACACAGTGAATCTGGAATATCGGACACTGAAAAGTGAACTCGAATGCGTTAACATCATGTTCCGGAACTCTATTCGACACCACTATGACAAATCTTTCAAGAAGAGATTGCGAGAAATAAAACCCGGACCAGAAGCCTTCAAGGAAATCAACCGCTTTATAAGAAGAAATAAACCACTACCGGAAGTCATGATGGACAAAATCACTGAGATTACATCAATGGTTGACAAAGTGCAAGCCTTTGCCAACCACTTCGAAGGCAACTTTACCCCCAACCCTCTGTCTAACCCACTTTTCATTGGCGAAGTGAAATATTCCATCCAACAAACTCTGACTCCTATTCCAGAGAGAAGTGTATTCAATGAAACCAACTTGAGGCGACGTTTCAACTGTCAAAGTGGAATTGCAAAAATTTTCGAAGCTCTCGTATTTTTTTAAATTAAATATAAAAATCTAAGTAACTTCCTAAGAAAACCCACGCATAAACACTCATTTTATCACTTCGAACTAACTGCATATTGTGAGTTAAATTTATTCAAGTAAATAAGCTTAAAAAGGAAAAGTAAAAAAATGTTTTTTCCGTGGTGCATCTAAATCAAATTGCGGTACAACGATTTGCCGATGAACCGCAAGCAACCTGAACAAAACACTACCAATAAAAAGATTTCTCATCCAAAAGTACCAAAAATGAGAATAGGTGAATTATCAGTTGCTGATCTAAAAAGTATCATGAATGAGAGTCTCGAAGAAAAGCTTAAAGATCTAGTCACAAAAAATGACTTGTTGGTGCTCTCGAACGAGATACTTTCTTTGAAGACACTTAACACCCAACTCAGCAAAAAACTCACTGTAATGACAGAAAGATGCGATTTGCTTGAAACCCAATTGGAAATTCTCTCACGGAAATCAAATGATAAGTCTATTGTGGTACACCTTCCTTTAGACACAGAAACCGATGCAATCCAATTAGCCAAACAGACTTGCAAGGGGCTTCTGATGTTAAATGAAGACGAAGAAATAAAATTTAAGAGTTCCAAAAAAATACGCAACAACAACACTGAAAGAGGAACTGTCATCATCGAACTTCCAATAGCGGCGATCACTGAAAAACTTATTACCGCCGCGCACACGCTCAAAGGCTCCGGAATAAGTATATTTCGCGAGCAATCACTTCTATCAAGGAAAAAAAAGAAAGACACTAATAGAAACGAAAAACAAACTGCTGCAGATAAATCCAAACGCCAGAATTTTCGTTTCGGACATGTCACTCATTAGTGAACTATTTGGTGACAGCTGTTACGATTACTTTGCCTGCAGCGAGGGAGCGAAGTTAGCCGTGGTTCCAAATTCTTCTTCCGCTTTTGGCCACCAACCACAGCGAGCGCCATCTGGAAATCGAAGTTCACACCATGTTAGGGATAAAACACAATAGGTAAATTCTGTCGTCTGCCATAACCCAATTATTTTTCATAAATTAAAAAAAGGAATATAATAATAAATTAGTAAAAGTAAGCTTTTTCAATTTGATGTTATAATTCTAATAGAAACGTTTATTGAAGAAAAGAATCAAAATGAATTTCTAAAATATTTCAAAGACTTTAAAGTAATGTTTACACCCGCGATAAGATCAAATTTGTATGGAAGAGCCAGTGGGGGTATTTTATATGGGATTAGAAAATCTTAATGGGGTAATCTTATTAATTTTAAAATTATTGAATCTAAAATTATTTTTCATATGGTTAGCAACAACGTAAACTATTATATTATTTCGATTTATTTAAATTGCAATGATTGGCTAAGCGATTTCGATGAACTAGTGGAATTTATGAATAATACTTCTCTTGACAATGTGTTAATCGTCGATGATTTAAATGCTAGGATTGGTGAATATCAAAATTCTTCCGCTAATATTTTACGAGTTGCACTGGCCGAGAGTAGATGTTCTAGAGATAAAATTTATAACCGCAACGGGCGGAGTTTAACAGTATTTTTTGAAGTTTTCGGTCTATTCGTTTTAAATAGGTCTTCTAATAGTGATGCATGTGGCGAATTCACTTTTGTTAGCGGGCAGGGACAATCCGTGATTGACTTTGCTGCGATTTCAAGGGACTGGCTGAACATTATCGATGACTTTGAAGTTGCACTTGTCAACTATTCGACTCATTTTCCAATTGTTATTAAAATTCAGCTAACAGAGCCAAACCGATAGCTACACCTTCTAGTTTTAATAAGCTGAAGTGGTCGGAGAACAATGCAACTCTCTATAGAAGCCTCCTCTCTCGGCACTTACTATATCTGCCCCAACAATCCGCAGTCTCGTCTGAAGTGGTGTGTGAAAGTATAGAACGGGTTATAAAGATTGCAGCCCCTTTTGCGTTAAAGAGTACACACACTCTTGTAACTAAAAATGTATGGTTTGATAAGGATTGCAGAAATCTCTGTAAACTTTCGTTTGTTTACTTAAAACTGTTTAGAACGACCAATTCTCAATTTTTCAAAAACATCTATCTTCGCGTTAATAATGATTTTAAAAAAATGTGCTCAGTTAAGAAAATCACCTATTTAAAAAACGTAGCTAAGATGGGGAAAACTGCACAAACTCAAAGATATTTTGGGAGACAGTGCGCGAACTTGGTGGGCGCAATCAGGGTATGAGGTTCTCTTTAGAAGCTGAGACGTTAGCAGCTCATTTAAAACTCATTTTAAAACTCTTCTCTCAGCTGATGAAGACCTTCATACCTTTGATTACGCGCTACCTGATACTAGAGTCAACGAGCTGGATTTAAAATTCTCATTGCCCGAATTGGAAGTAACGCTCCAAAAAATAAATAATCATCGCTTACGGAATATACATACCAAAAAGTAATACTTGTTGTAAACTGAAATCAATTGGTTGAGGGGGCTGTTTTTACCATAGTTCGATCTGCTTGATATAGGACGTAAAAGAACTTGTCTTCTTATACTTGAACGGCTATAGATAAAGTTTAATTGTTCCAAAATTGATGGTGATATGGCTGACCCATTGATTAATTTTATAATAAAGCACAGCTGAATGTACTCTGTGTGTTTAGAAAGCGATGGAAGATTTATGAGCGTGAGCCTATGATTGTACGGTGAAAGTTCGAGCCTATTGGACCATGGGAAGAAACGGAGGCAGAAGCGCATGAATCTTCTGTGTGAATAAAAGGGCCCATATTATACAGCCATATTCCAATATTGGTCTTACAAATGATATATAAAGAAGTTTAAGAATATAAGGGTCGCGAAAATCATGTGAAAACCGTTTTATAAATCCGAGTGTCTTATTTGCTTTTTTAATAATATAGTCATAATGATTTGTAAAAGTTAATTTTGAGTCAAGAATAATACCTACATAGGTCAGAGAAAGTAGAGAGTTTAGTCAAATAAGAAGAATCTAATTGATAATTGAAAGTCAAAACATTTTGTTTGTGTGTAAAACACATTGATTTACATTTGTCTATGTTTAGTAAAAGCTTATTTATAAAACACCATTCGCGAAAACTATTTAGATCATCTTGTAGGAGTAAACAGTCGACAAGTGAGTCAATACGTTTGAAAATTTTAATGTCATCAGCGTAAATTAAAACAGATGAGTACGTACGTACAAAATAAACAGTGAAGGTCCTAAGTGGCTACCTTGTGGTACGCCAGAGTTGGTATAAAAATATGATGACCGCTCATTCCCAAAAACTTCGCTGTATGATCTATTATATAAGTACGAACAAATTAAACTAACAAATTTATCGTTAAAGCCTTGGGATTTAAGTTTGGAAGTTAATGTTTTGTGACACAATTTAGCAAAGGCCTTACTGATGTCTGTGAAGACACAGTCAACTTGTTTCCGTTTTTCAAACGAATCTAAACAAAAAGAACTGAAATGAAAGAGGTTAGTAACTGTTGTCTTATTTTGAACAAACCCATGTTGACTGTCACAAATTATAGACTTACAATTAAACGATATGACTTTACAAATAATAGACTCAAATAACTTAGGGATGACGGACAGTTTTGCAATGGGACGAAAATTTTTTATTTCATTTTTACTACCCTTTTTATGTATCGGTGTTATGTACGAACTCTTCCAAATTTCAGGAAAAATTGAAGATTTGAGCGATTCATTAAAAAGAATAATGAAGAGGATAGGATAAATAGGATGCACATTTTTTCAAAATATAAGAAGGTACACCATCTGGACCAGGGCTATAACAAATGTCAAGTTCTGAAGCTTTGCAAACGATTTCATCTTCAGAGATCCAAAGACTAATTGAATTCAAATGAGGGAAATTTTGTGAGAGGGCCAATAACTCAGGCGTTTGACAGGAGCTCGCTACTTCGAAAACATCTTTGAAAAAAATTTGAAATTTTTTCAGAGTCATGGCTAAGTTCGTTGTTGAAAGACATGCAGTTTGGATACCCGTCAGTATTTCTCTTACTATTAACATAGCTCCAAAAGTTTTTTGGGTTGTTTTCTATATCGGTTTCAGTATTTAAAATAAAGTCGTTATAAAGAATATCTGAATAGTCAATAAACATATTTCTTAGCTCATTGTATATTACCAAGTCATTATCAGCTTTTGTTTTATTATATTTAATCCAGGCCTTGTTTTAAACCATGGAGGAGATTTAGAAAAATTGCGCAGTTTTCGCAATGGTGTGGTCTCATAAAAAAGTTAAAAGGAACACAGTAGCACATAGCATTAATAATCACAGTTCTCAAACAAATTATTCCAGTTTACATTACATAACAGGTTGAAAAGTTCATTAAGTCTGCATTTTTTAAAGTTAAATTCAAGATTTTCTTTGGACCAATTAGGAACATTACATACATTTAAATTAAAAGAAAGGTTTAATGCTGGGTGATGTCGGTCTTCTTCGACAAGTAGGGTATTGCCTGAATTTACAGCAATATCAGCATTGAGTGTGTCCGAGAAGAATATAAAGTCCAATATTTTGTTGAAGTTGTTTGTAATCCCATTAAATTTTCTTAGTCCACATGAGGAAAGACCGTCAATTGTCAAGAATTCGTTGGTAGAAGACATGTTAATAGGAGATAGATAGTTCTCATGCGTCTGTTTAGTCCAGATCAAGTTTGGAAGATTGAAATCTCCTAAGACTAGTAACTCGTCTTGTGGTTCAATTTGATCGTTTATTTTGTCTATGCAATTAATTAAGTTTTCATAAACGTTGCTAGGAGGGCTTGGAGGTATGTATGTGACGATATCGTATAGCAGTCCTGTCTCAGTTTTAACTTTTATGCAAATCATTTTTACATCAGATTGATGAAAGTCGTCAACCAAAGTGCATATCAAGCAATTTTTTACGGCAAGTAAAAGTCCACCTCCTACAGTGCTGATGTCATTTAAGCAGTGTCTATCACGTCTGTACACTTGATAATTTCGATCGTAGGCTGAGAAGAATTTCAATCATGGAACTGTCGTTTGAAGAAGCTTAGAGCGAGTGCGAAAAATGCTCCGTAATTTGGTGGATTAATGCTGATGGCATTACAAAGTGTGCTGAAAATCGTGTTCAAATCTTCTTCAGGCGAATGCGGTATATCGAATAAAAATGTATCGCAAGCTACCTGTCGATTTTATTGTGAATAAAGAGAGCTTTTTATTATCTGCATATCGTGGGAAGCGAAGACACTCTATATAAAGACCGGAAACCAATCTGTCATTCTGGATTGCCTACAAGCTAATATCAATTCCCCACTGCTAAAGTCGATTCACCACTGCTATAGTCAATTCACCACTGCTAAAGTCAATTCACCTCGAATCGATGAGAATAAATTGTTTAGTGCTTACCTTGTTACGGTAAAATTTACCGCAACAATGACCAGCCTTCGATTCATTGACTTCCCTATTCTACTTTCTTTGCTGCTGCAAAATATTGGTGAGGTTGAGGGCAACCATGGTTCCATCAGCCAGTGGTGTACTTAGCCAATATGTTGCAAAAGCAATAAAACAGGTGTTCCAGCGATCATGATGACCAAATGGAACGTATGGTTCCAAAATTGATATGCGGACGGGCGGTCTCGCGTTCCAGCATCTTTTATTCCGGCGGATGAGCCGAAAGTTGTTATTAATGTCATTGATTTTTGTGTGATTAACGTAAAGTAATATATAATTTTTTTCATTTAAATTTACTTAAATTATGAATTGTACAAAATGGGTTTTGACGTCGGTAAATTTTAAATAGTAAAAATAAGTTTTGATACTTCGGAAAAAATGGTGGTTAATATAACCCTCCTTTCGGCATATTCGAACATAATTTAATTGAATTCCCACTTCGAATCCCGCGGTAATAATGTAGTAGTAGGAAAAAGCCTAATTAAGGCTCCTTCTCGATTTGTTTCTCTTTTTCTCAATTTTTCTCGAAATAAAATATAGTTGGGAGGGGGGTCTGAACTCGCCATTACGTTTCGGCAAGTTTTGGAAACACATCCAACAACTTGTCGAAACCGTGTTTGTGTGTGTGAGAGTAAAGTTTCGTAGAGAATCTACAACGGTTGCTTTCTCGGTTAGCGTCAAGCTTCCAGGAAGCCGTAATCCCGTGACCGACGATCTCGAAAACGATTGGTTGAGTTGTATGTATGTGTGAATGATTGGAATGGACGAGGGAGGAAAGATAGTTTAAAAGTTTCGCTTGGAAGGGACTCTTAGGAGAACCTTAAAAGCGAAAAGTTGAGTTGTGATTTTGTGAACAAAAAAAAAAGGGATCGAGAAATTTTGCGAAGAGGAAAAAGAAAAATCAAGAAGGAGATAAGGATTTGTTAGCGAAGTCAAAAAGGAGGAAATTTAAAATAATTTAAAACAGGATTCGAGGTGGGAAGAAAAAAGGAAAAATAAGGATAGTGGAAAGGAGGAATACCGATAAAGATAAGTAGTGGTGTTTAATTTCAAATAGAAATATATATATATTCATAATTTCGAAATATATATATATTTCTATCAATTTAATTCTGTCCAAGAAATTATCGTAGTGCGCTTTCTTTTATCTTCGGTTATTTCGTGAAGACCCATTTTTTTTTCTTCTCGTTGTGTTTTAACTTTTTCAACTTTCATTTTGTTGTATTTCAATACAACGGCCATTTAAAGATTATAATTTTTGTGAATTTCAATTCGAAAAGATTTGGGTTTTAATCCAGGGATTTTCTATCCCACGGTTTCCCAACATACTGTAAAATAAAATACATATAGCCAAACATATCCATTTCTCTTTTTATTATTCACTTAAATCTTCTATTTAATTAGTTTTGGGATTTTCTACATAAACAAAAAAATTCCTGGCGCCCCTTTCATTTTTCTTGTGCACCCTACTGTGCAAACATATATTTCCATTTGATAAACTGAATTAATTCAACAAATCAATTCAGTTTATCAAAAGCATACACAAATTTTTCTTCAAAAGAACCCACCCCAGCTGACTAGCCGGTGAGCTGCATGGGAATTGCAGTTTGTTGTTGCAATTTTATTTTCTCTTTGCTCTGTTCTTCGTTCGGTTGTGACAGCTCATAGTCATAATCGAACTAATCTTTCGCGGTGCTAGTTGCACATCTTTTTTTGTTTTTTTTAATTAATTTCGCTTGTTTATATAAATAATTTTCAGTTTAATTCAATTTAATTGTAGTCATACTCGCGGACGTTGTTTTTTTTAAAGAAGAAAATTATTGCAACAATTTTGGCGCCCAACGTGTTGGGATTTAGTTGAAGAAAAGTTAATACCTACAAACTGAAGTGCAAGTGCAAGTGGTTTACAAATAAACACCTGTCCATAGGAAGTGTTGTTTTTGTGTTTCGGTGTAGATAAATTGTTCCTTTTTATTTACTTTTTAAGTTCTTTTTTACTAAAGTCTTTTTTTTCTCCTAGGTGAAGTGTTTTTTTGGAGCAGAGAAGCGCTCGCTTGAGATCAAATAGTGTGGTGGCACAAAGGGAGAGGGAAACAAAAAATTAAAAACAAAGAGTAAGGTGGTTCTGTTTTTTCCATTTTATTTATTGATTTAGTTTTTATTGATTTTTATTTTTTTTTTATTGATTTCTTTATATTGATTATATTTTAATTTCCATTTATTATAATTCATTTTGGCAATAATTGGAAATTAATTTATAATAGAGTTGTCTCTTTCTTATTCGTGGTAGTGTTTTACATTGAATATTGATATATAAGAGTTCAATAAGTGTTCCCACTTTAGTGAAACTAAATTTTTCTTAGTTACATTTTTGAAGTTTTTTAGAGTTTTTTTTAGTGAGTTTTGATTAGGATTTTGAACGAATAGTGTTAAGTTAAAACTATTGAGGAATATTTTTTTTACAAATTTTAATATTTTCGTACCTAATTTTCTTAGAATTTTAATAGGATTACCGAAGTGATTTTTCTTAGTTTCTTAAATTTTTTTAATTCATTTTATTTTTTTTTAGTTATTCTTTTTTCAAATTAGCATATATTTTTTTTTTTCATAGTTTTTTTTATTTTGTTTTCAACAATTTGAGGAATTTAATTTTCATTATTATTTTATAAATACGAAAATAGGGTTTTCGATTCTTTGATTAGAAATTTTAGTTGAGTATTTTGTTTTATTTATTTTACAATGGAGGTTAATAGATTATCGCAAGATGAACTCGCATACGAGATGGAGTGGCGGGGTTTGCCAATAGGGACGGTAGATGAGATGCGCAAAGCGCTTAGGGCTGCCACCAAGTTAGAACGTAGGAATTCTTTTGTAGCTCCCGCTTACAAGTTCAATTTTGAACAAGATGAGTTGGCGGTAGAGAAGAAGTTGGAGGAATTAGGAAAACTTTTAGAAAAACCTCCGAAGTCGGAAACTTCGAAGGAATATTTGAAGATAGTAACGAAGATAGAGTGGGGATTACGTAGGTTAGATAGGTCTATACCAGAAAATGAGAGTCAGGAGAAGAGCAAGCTTGCTCTGAAAAATAAATTAGTGATGGCAATGGCTGGGCTAGAGGGGGATGATGATGAGGATAGTGAGGAAGATGATGATGAAGAAAAGGATGAGGAAAATATTAGGAAACAAAAACAACAAAATAGAAATGACTTGGTGGCTGAGAAACAGCGTTCAGCTGAATCTCAAAACAAGTCGATGAGTACATCGACCGACTTAGGAATGGCAGATGGTAGGATTGATGGTAGAAATGATAGTGGTAGGTTAGAAAATAGAATTGTAGAGCAGGTTGTTCTTAATCCAAACAAGAGTGAGCAGATTTATAAATGGAACTTGAAGTTCACTGGTGAGCGCTGTGGTGCCTCCTTGAACTCATTCCTAGAAAAGGTTGAGGAAATGTGCATATCCCGTGGGGTCAAGGAAGCGCAACTTTTTAGGTCCGCGATAGAGCTATTTGAAGGAAAAGCTATGATATGGTTTAGGGCAGTTAGGCTTTCCGTAAATTCGTGGCCAGAACTTGTCAGAGAATTAAAATTGGAGTTTTTGCCACCGAATTACGATGATTGTTTGATAGATGAGATAAGGCACCGCACACAAGGCCAAAATGAGTCTATTGGGGTCTATGTGGCAACGATGCAGAATTTGTTTGGTCGGCTTTCCGAACCAATATCTGAAAGAAGAAAGTTGTCAATGATTCAAAGGAATCTGACTCCTTTCTATCAGACACAGCTTGGTCTGGCGAGGCCAAATACTGTGGCTGATCTAGTAGCGCTAGGTAGGGATTTGGAGGCGGTTCGTGCCAATGTTGAGGCTTACGTTCCCCCTCCAAACAGTAGGAATAGGACTTTGCTAGAACCGGATCTAGCATACGTAGGTGTAGGCCCAACTCATCCGGAAGTTTCGGTTGTCGTAGAGGACAATCGAATAGTTCATCAGGGTCAGGTGCCGAACACGTTCCGAAACCAAGGTCGGAATGGTTCGACAAACAATAGAAGTAGGAGTAGGTTGGAGCGTCCAACAGTTTCGGTTGTAGAAGACAACCAGACTGTTCACCGGAATGGGAATCCAAGTCAAGTGTCGAATCCGTTCAGGAATCAGGGCACTTTGACGAATGGAAATAGGCAGACTAATTCGCAGAATAGTAGTGTAGGGCGTGTTAGGTGCTATAAGTGCAATGGAGAGGGCCATTTTGCAAATAGGTGTTCCTCTGTTAGGCGTTGTTATGGTTGCGGTAGGGTTGGAGTTACTCGGAGTAACTGCCAACAATGTTCGGGAAATGGGAATCGAACTCTCGTTCCAGCAGGGCGAGAAGTTCGCAGGACTTAGGAAGGTTACCTGCTGGTAACCAGTCGGAGATTGTTAATTTAGGTTTCACGCTTGAGCAGGACGGTAGAGACCAACGGCCATATGTTGGCGTTGAGATTTTTGGTGTTAAAATGTTAGGGCTATTAGATTCTGGTGCTTCACGCACAATAATAGGTAGGAACGGATGGGAAATTTTGAAAGGTTTAGGGACACAGTTAGGTAAAACAAAGTTAGGAAATGTTATTTTAGCGGATGGTGCAGGTATTGGAGTGGAAGGGGTTGTTTCACTTCCAATTAGGATAAAAGAGAAAGTAGTTTTGATAGAGTGCCTCGTTATTCCTCGCCTCCCCCACAAACTGATTTTAGGGGCCGATTTTTGGGCTCTATCGGGAATTGTCCCGGACTTAAAATCAGGGGAGTGGACTTTCTCGAACCAAAGTGCGTTGGCTTCGATATCCACGGCGGATCATTTAACGGAATTAAACGAGACACAAAGTAGGCAGTTAGAAGGTTTCTTAGAAAAAGTTTTCAGGGAGATGCCCGAAGGTTTAGGGTGCACACAGATGGTGGAGCACAAAATTAGGACGAAAGCTGAACCAATTAAGCAACGGTATTATCCGGTTTCCCCCGTGGTTCAGTCTTTCATAGATAAGGAGTTAGAAGAGATGCTTAAGGACGGGGTGATAGAAAAATCGAATAGTCCATGGGCTTCTCCTATTGTTATGATTAAGAAGAAAGATGGCTCGTATAGGTTTTGTGTAGATTATAGGAAGTTGAATGAGGTTACGGAGAGAGATGCATATCCTCTTCCGTATATAACGGCCATCTTAGATAAATTGAATAATGCTAGGTTTTTGAGTTCGCTGGACATTAAGTCTGCATACTGGCAGATTCCAGTCGAACAGGATTCGCGAAAGTATACTGCTTTCACAGTGCCAGGCAGGGGTTTGTATCAGTTTTTGAGGATGCCATTCGGATTGCATAACGCACCCGCAACTTGGCAAAGATTTATAGATCAGGTTTTAGGGGCAGAGTTAGAACCATATGTTTTTGTCTATCTCGATGATATAATCATCGTGACAGATAGTTTTGAAAAACATATGGAAGTTTTAGATGAAGTTTTCAAGAGGTTAATTAAAGCAGGGTTAAAAGTAGGTAGGGAAAAATGTAATTTTGTTAGGCCTTCTCTAAAATTTTTGGGCTATGTCGTTGACAAAAATGGTCTTCACATGGATCCAGAAAAGATAGAGAGTATGTTAGGTATTCCCTCGCCAAAGAATGTCAAGGAAGTTAGGAGTTTTATCGGCACGGTATCCTGGTACAGGAGATTTATACCAAACTTTGCGAGTTTGATAAAACCGTTGACCGACCTTCTCAAAAAGGATAGGAAATTTATTTGGAGTGGGGTGTGTGAGGAGAGCTTTAGGAAAGCAAAAGAGTGTCTAGTTGCTGCACCAATCCTAACGTGTCCGGATTTTTCGAAGCCGTTTGTCGTTCAAACTGATGCTTCTGACTTTGGGATTGGCGCAGTACTAACACAAGATTTTGAGGAGGGGGAAAAAGTGATTTGCTATTTGAGCAGATCACTCAATAGGAATGAGAGGAACTATTCGACCACAGAAAAAGAGTGCTTAGCTGTTCTGTGGGCGATAGAGAAATTGCGGCCATACCTGGAGGGGGTGAGATTTAAGGTTATAACCGATCACCACTCCTTGATTTGGCTTAGTAAATTGAAGGATCCAGCGGGTAGGCTGGCTAGGTGGGCTGTACGTATGCAGCAGTTTGAGTTCGACATTGTTCATAGGAAGGGAAAGGATCATGTGGTGCTGGATATGCTTTCCAGAAGCGTACCAGTTTTATCTGGGATTTCAGAGCCCAAAATTGATCCTTGGATAGGGAAAATGATAGGAGAGGTGGAAAAGAAACCGTTATCTTTTCCATCTTGGCGAGTGGAACAGGGAAAATTATTTAAGTTTGTTAAACCGAACCATATCGTTGTGCATAGTAACAACGAGTGGAAGTTAGTAGTTCCAAAGGATGATAGGAAGAAAGTTTTAGAGGAGAATCATGACCATCCGTTAGCAGGGCATATGGGGGTAAAGAAAACATTTGCTAGAGTAGGAGAAAAGTACTACTGGCCTAAAATGAGGTCAGATATTACGAAATATGTTAGGAACTGTAAAATTTGTCAAAGCGTGAAACCGATTAATGATAAACCG
Organism: Eupeodes luniger; assembly: GCA_951509635.1. Classification (NCBI taxonomy): domain Eukaryota; kingdom Metazoa; phylum Arthropoda; class Insecta; order Diptera; family Syrphidae; genus Eupeodes; species Eupeodes luniger. The sequence continues at coordinate 173,776,002 of OX608073.1, read as the reverse complement.
GCTGGGTTAATGACAGAGAGAAAGGGCGTAGTTAATCCTTGGGAAATGGTTTGTGTGGACTTGGTGGGTCCACTTCCAAAGTCGAGTAGGGGTTTTGTGTATATCCTCACGGTCGTAGACTATTTTACAAAGTTTCCGTTGTTGTTCCCTTTGAGGTCTGCAACAGCAAAGTCTGTTTGTAAGGAGTTGGAAGACAATGTCTTCTTGTTATTCGGCGTACCCAAATTTGTTGTTTGTGACAACGGTCCCCAATTTAAGAGTAGGGAATTGAAGGCCTTATGCGATAGTTATGGTTCCACACTTAGGTTTACGGCTCATTACCACCCCCAGGCTAATCCGGCGGAACGGATTAATCAAATTTTGAAAACTACACTTAGGGCATATGTTAGTGATAATCATAGGTCTTGGGATTCGCAGTTGGCGAAGGTGGCGTGCAGTATACGCACTGCTCAACACGAAGTTTTAGGGGTTTCGCCGTATTACGCAAATTTTGGTCGAGGAATGGTGACTTTTGGAAACGACTCCTTAACCACCACTCCGTATGTTAGGGGCGATAATACGGTGGATACTAGGGAACAATTTAGAAAGCTTAGGGAAGAGATAGGGAAAAGGTTAGAGTTAGCTAGTAAAATCTCGGCGAAAAATTATAACCTTCGTCGGAGAGATGTTCAATATCTCCCGAACGAATTGGTTTGGCGACGTAACTTTACGTTATCTGACGCAGCAAACTATTATGCTGCGAAATTGGCCACCAAGTTTGTGGGGCCTTTTAAAATTAGTAAACGTGTTTCTCCTTGGACATATTTACTAATTGACGATAAGGGTAAAGATCGAGGGACGTGGCACGTAAAGGATTTAAAACCTTATGTTGATATTGATGGTTAAGTCCCTTTATTTTTTCTTTTGTTTTTGAATTTAGTTTTTGTCATTAATTTTTATATTAAGAACTTTTTTAAGCGTGCCATATTTTTTTTATTTTTTTATTTCATTACTTTTATGATGGAAACCTTATGTTGTGTCGTCAACCCTAACTTTTTGAAAACCTTTTTCCTAGAGTCATCCTTAAGAAATGGTTTACTTTTTTTTGAAAAGTAAACACATTTCTTGGGAGGAAAGGGTGGGATTTGTTACGGTAAAATTTACCGCAACAATGACCAGCCTTCGATTCATTGACTTCCCTATTCTACTTTCTTTGCTGCTGCAAAATATTGGTGAGGTTGAGGGCAACCATGGTTCCATCAGCCAGTGGTGTACTTAGCCAATATGTTGCAAAAGCAATAAAACAGGTGTTCCAGCGATCATGATGACCAAATGGAACGTATGGTTCCAAAATTGATATGCGGACGGGCGGTCTCGCGTTCCAGCATCTTTTATTCCGGCGGATGAGCCGAAAGTTGTTATTAATGTCATTGATTTTTGTGTGATTAACGTAAAGTAATATATAATTTTTTTCATTTAAATTTACTTAAATTATGAATTGTACAAAATGGGTTTTGACGTCGGTAAATTTTAAATAGTAAAAATAAGTTTTGATACTTCGGAAAAAATGGTGGTTAATATAACCCTCCTTTCGGCATATTCGAACATAATTTAATTGAATTCCCACTTCGAATCCCGCGGTAATAATGTAGTAGTAGGAAAAAGCCTAATTAAGGCTCCTTCTCGATTTGTTTCTCTTTTTCTCAATTTTTCTCGAAATAAAATATAGTTGGGAGGGGGGTCTGAACTCGCCATTACGTTTCGGCAAGTTTTGGAAACACATCCAACAACTTGTCGAAACCGTGTTTGTGTGTGTGAGAGTAAAGTTTCGTAGAGAATCTACAACGGTTGCTTTCTCGGTTAGCGTCAAGCTTCCAGGAAGCCGTAATCCCGTGACCGACGATCTCGAAAACGATTGGTTGAGTTGTATGTATGTGTGAATGATTGGAATGGACGAGGGAGGAAAGATAGTTTAAAAGTTTCGCTTGGAAGGGACTCTTAGGAGAACCTTAAAAGCGAAAAGTTGAGTTGTGATTTTGTGAACAAAAAAAAAAGGGATCGAGAAATTTTGCGAAGAGGAAAAAGAAAAATCAAGAAGGAGATAAGGATTTGTTAGCGAAGTCAAAAAGGAGGAAATTTAAAATAATTTAAAACAGGATTCGAGGTGGGAAGAAAAAAGGAAAAATAAGGATAGTGGAAAGGAGGAATACCGATAAAGATAAGTAGTGGTGTTTAATTTCAAATAGAAATATATATATATTCATAATTTCGAAATATATATATATTTCTATCAATTTAATTCTGTCCAAGAAATTATCGTAGTGCGCTTTCTTTTATCTTCGGTTATTTCGTGAAGACCCATTTTTTTTTCTTCTCGTTGTGTTTTAACTTTTTCAACTTTCATTTTGTTGTATTTCAATACAACGGCCATTTAAAGATTATAATTTTTGTGAATTTCAATTCGAAAAGATTTGGGTTTTAATCCAGGGATTTTCTATCCCACGGTTTCCCAACATACTGTAAAATAAAATACATATAGCCAAACATATCCATTTCTCTTTTTATTATTCACTTAAATCTTCTATTTAATTAGTTTTGGGATTTTCTACATAAACAAAAAAATTCCTGGCGCCCCTTTCATTTTTCTTGTGCACCCTACTGTGCAAACATATATTTCCATTTGATAAACTGAATTAATTCAACAAATCAATTCAGTTTATCAAAAGCATACACAAATTTTTCTTCAAAAGAACCCACCCCAGCTGACTAGCCGGTGAGCTGCATGGGAATTGCAGTTTGTTGTTGCAATTTTATTTTCTCGTTGCTCTGTTCTTCGTTCGGTTGTGACAGCTCATAGTCATAATCGAACTAATCTTTCGCGGTGCTAGTTGCACATCTTTTTTTGTTTTTTTTAATTAATTTCGCTTGTTTATATAAATAATTTTCAGTTTAATTCAATTTAATTGTAGTCATACTCGCGGACGTTGTTTTTTTTAAAGAAGAAAATTATTGCAACAACCTGACCTTAAATGGACAATTTTGTTGCAACATTGGTTGATAAGGGAATATGTATTAAATCTAATGCAGACTATAGGGATAATAAATTAAATCGATTGTGCTGAAAAGTGTGTTGTATCATAAAATTAATAACACAAATAACATCAATAACACAAACAAATGGGTCACTAAAATATCATGTTTTTAAGTTGTTTGAAAATGTATAATTATGTAATGGTAACTTATAAAAATAAATAATTTGCCTTATTTATTCTTTATAATTTGTTTAAATTTCTATGTTAAAAGAAGAATGAAGTAATATTGATAAAGTATTTTGGACACAGTTTTAGCTACCATACATTGTCAAAAAAATAAATTTTTAGCGTAAAATAACATTACAAGTAATCTTCTTTGTGAAAGAAAAATGCTTGTTGGGGCTAAGAAACTAGAGATGGCGTTTTAAAATAAAATAAAATTTGTTTCACCAAACCAAACATACATACTTTAGTAGGTTGAATTTTTTGGATATAAAACCTAATACTATTTTCGTGATTCTTAAGGGGGCGGCGCGGCGCCTAGTGGCTACGGCGACTTTAGCCATTGCATTTTTTGCTAGAGGTCTTTCTGATTGAAAGTGGCAAGAAATTGTTAATTTGTAACTTCGCTACATTCAAAAGTGTGTACTGGGTGTAATACACTTTACAATTCAATAAAAAGTTATAATTGTCAAGACTTTTGTTGTATTATGTAAAGAAAACTTGAAAAAATATTAGGAAAAATGTAAAACTTTTTTTTTTTTTTTTGAATGGTAAATGTAAAGAGTTCTGATCCAGGTAAAAGTACACGTTTCAAAAATTATCTTTTTTAATGTTCTAATAATTCTTTTTTTGAATTTAAAAACGATGACTATTTCATAAAAGTATTTTGATAATTACAAAAAAGTGAACAAGATTTAACAATTTCACTATAATTTAAATTTTTCAAAATAAATAAAAACACATAAAAGTGTGACATCACCTTAATTAAGAACAAAACATCAAATCTAAAATTCTCACCAAACCGATTTAGTAAAAGAAGCAACACATCTGTAACACAAGTAAATACACCGCATCGAATTATTATTGGACTTCGATTATTCATGGACCTAATGTCAGTATTACAAATACAACAATGTAAACAAATGCGGATGTTGGAGGGTGAAACGTATGAAAGATTCCGATCTATATGGAGTGTCTTTGGTGGGAAGTAGAATCGTAATCGTTTTGTAGTTGTGAAAGTTCAGTGGTTTTACATATTAGGTCTACTTTAACGCCGCATAATTCGTACAAGTGCAAGTGATTTTTGCACTGTGGAGAGTTCAGTTTTCATAACTTGGATATTAGAGTTTGTGTTTGATAGTGAACTTTCCATGTGGGGCGACTTTCGATTACCGCAGCACGAATTTCGTTCTGATTTTTTTTGTACAGTTAGGTAGGGGTCTCAATAGAACATGTTTTAAATTTTAAGGCGAGGAAATACCGTTAAGTCATACAAAAAAATATTTTCTTTTTCGGACTTAACCCTACTTTTTTGTATTCAAAAACACTCTACATGAAGATATAAATCTTTTGTACGTATCACCCTCCAAAACCCATTTGTTTACATTGTTGTATTTGTAATGTGGACGAATTCAACGAGAAAAATTGACGTGTTTTAACGCATCCATAGACACAATTCCTGAGTTTTTAGGGGAAATTTCATGAATTAGAGGAGAAACTACACGCACACTAAGAAATACTTTAGGAGGCCAGTTTCCGGTTTAGCTTGTAGGCAAACCAATATGGCTACCGAGGATTTATATCTTTACTAGAGTGTTTTTGTTTGTATTGCGTTGTTTGAGCCTAAAACAAGTTTTTTTTAATTGATACTAAGGTATACTAAGAGCTTGGTATGTAAGGGGGGCATGGTGCCCCCCTGCAACCCCCCTGCTTGGAATCACTATAGGATTTAGGGTGGGTTCGAGTTTGGGTATTGCAAAGTACTTTTCGCATTTGAGCACTAAAAACAAAGAAATCCCCAACGAAAAAAATCAAGTAGGTATGGCAACACTGAACAAAAAACAGGGAAGAAATTCCAACATCAACCATTTTTGCGTGTTTTGTATGTGAAAAAGTGAACTTTGAAAATTAATTTAAAATAGAAATAAATGTTTCCTCGCTCTAAAATTGCTATAATTATTATTTATTTGTGCATATCTATCAAATAAAAAAAACCGCGTGTCGAAATTCGTGCTGCGGTAATGGAAAGTTGAGCCAACATATTCAACGAGAGCACAAAGAAAACAAAGTTTTTAAGAAGAGTCCAATATGTAATGGGCACGGTAGTTCTGATTTCATTCTTTCCTTGCCTTTTTTAACACTCACAGATGAAATTTCTTTTTGTGTAAAGCTAGCCATAGACGATGAACATGTTGGTGTGATTTGTTGGTGTTGGGCTGAAAATCATTCGTGTATGGGCATGTTGGCCAACAAATCGACGGTTTATGAAATATTTTATAAACCGTGAAGTTGTGGCTAACATGTTGGCTGTGTATGGGCAAGTTTACAACACGTTTTGAAGTGCATGGCGAAGCGCTGCCCAACAAATCACACCAACATGTTCACCGTCTATGGCTAGCTTAAAGCTGGCCATAGACGATGAACATGTTGGTGTGATTTGTTGGTGTTGGGCTGGAAATCATTCTTGTATAGGCATGTTGGCCAACAAATCAACGGTTTATGAACTATTTTATAAACCGTGAAGTTGTGGCGTACATGTTGGCTGTGTATGGGCAAGTTTACAACACGTTTTGAAGTTTATCAACATGTTTGTTCTATCGGAAGGGGTCTTTTTAAAAAATGAATATATCTTCAGATACTTTGGCCTCATCTGGGCAGATAAACATTTATTTTCTGTTAATTAAATATAAGATTACATAAAAAAATTAGGATTACAATTTTTTGATTGAATTCTTTTTTCATTTACTATTGTTTCTACCTCCTTCTTCGACAGAGTTACAACTTATGAAACTAATAAGACAGACAACATTACGATACAAAAATAATAAAAGGAAGCGTTCTGAAAACATTAAATTTAAGGGTCTGAACAAAATATTTTTGCTGTCGTGGCGAATAATTCGCAACATTCCGCCCCCCGTGAATCGCCTCATGGGCATTCACGAACATCTAACCTGGCTAACTTCGAAGCTGGCCTCCGCAAAGGTCCTGTTGAAGTTTGAATTTCAGCTGAACGTACTTGTCCATCTCTTCCGGGAAATGTCTTCAGGATTCTGCCACGTCTCCAACTGCCTCTGGCAATATTTGATTCACATATGATGACCAAGTCCCCCACAGCCAGGGGGGCTCCTTCTTGTACCATTTTGTCCTGCGCGTTAGGTCTGGCAGGTATTCGGCAATCCATCTATGCCAAAAACGATTTTTGATGGTTTGAGCGATTCTCCATTGCTTCCGTAGGCAGATAGGGCCATCACTGTCAAGTACAGGAGTTTGCGAGGAGTTACCACATCCCAAGATGAAATGGTTTGGTGTGAGCGGTTCTTCTGTTAGACAAGACACTGGTATTTGTGTATATATATATATTCTCTGCTTCTATAAGTGCGCTTCGCAAGCTATCTTCTTTTGGCTCCATTTCATTAAGGACTACATGGAGTACTCTTTTAACGGATCGAACTAATCTTTCCCAGCAACCCCCGGCACTGGGATTTGAAGGGCAGTTGAATATCCATTGAATTCCCTTTGTTGACAAGAAATCACTATTGCGGAGTGATCGAACATATCCATTTTCGTCTTCAGCTCTTTTTCTGCCCCGAAAAAATTGGTGCCGTTGTCGCTCCGAATCCGTACGGGTACACCACGTCTATTTACGAAGTTCCTCAGGCAGAGGATAAATCCATCGGTTGATAAGTCTGTGGCTAACTCCAAATGTACAGCCCGGATGGATAAGCACGTAAATAAGGCAATCCAGCGTTTCTCTCGGCGTCTTCTTATAGTAACGATGACAGGTCCCATATAGTCCACACCCGTGAACGTAAAGGGACGTACGAACGGTGTCAGGCGGTCTTCAGGAAGTTGACCCATTTGAGGTACCAGCGGCTTGGCGTTCCAATTTTTACACATCTGACATTTTCTTGCTATATTTTTGACCAAAACTTTGAGGTGGGGAATCCAGAACCTTCGACGCACTTCACATAAGATGTTATCGTGATTTTGATGATGATAGGCTGCATGGGTGCTTTGAACGATGAGATAAGATAACCAGTTGTCCTTCGGGAGTATAATCGGTCTTCTAGATTGCTCAGGGATACAGGTGGCGTAGTCGATGCGACCTGCTAATCATATGACTCCTTCGCTGTCCAAACAGGGCGTAAGCCGATAGAGATGACTAGATTTTTTGATTTGTTGTCCAGCTTCGAGAGTCCGGTACTCCTCCCAGTAACATTGCTTTTGGACCATTCGGCATAAGACGATTTCTGCATGTTCCAGTTCAGAAGCATCAAGTATTTTTAAACTAGGGCGCTTCCCTGGCAAGCATAGTGCACGGAGTATCCAAGCCATGACCCGTTTTAGCTTTAAATAGTCGGAAAATTTAGTGAGATCTATTTGAGGGCTACTTACATGGAAAACGTTTGTAATAGCCCTAAAGACCGATCGAAGTTCTTCCATTGGCATTAGGGTTGGATTTTCTTCCTCAGAAGGCAAAGGCCACTTTGCTTCATCATCTACTAGGAAGGCAGGACCTGAAATCCATTTTCCTTTTGGCAGGTAGCTTGATAAGTTTTTAGATCGAGTGGCTACATCAGCGGTGTTGAGATGGGTAGATATCCAGCGCCATTCACTTTGGCTCGACTGTTCCAATATTTCCGCAATGCGATGACCAACAAACGGCTTATACTTCTTTGGATCAGAAGACTTGATCCAAGCCAGAACGGTTCTTGAGTCACTCCAGAATACGCACCTCGTAACTCTCAGGTTGTGTGACTGAAGACATCTACGACGAAGTCGAACACCTAAGACGGCGGCTTGAAGTTCCAGGCGAGGAATAGATAAAAGCTTCGCAGGAGCGCATCTCGATTTACCCTCTACAAAGGCGACGTGTACTGATCGATCGTGATGAGAAAATCTCCAATAAGCGGCAGCGGCGAAAGCTTCCTCACTCGCATCCACTAGTATATGCAATTGAATGTCCGAAGTTGTGCTGATCAAAGACGAGCAGCATCTTGGTATGCTTATTTGCTGAACTGCATCCAGAGTTGTAATCCATTTTCTCCATTTTTGATGTATTATTTCATAAGTGTCTAACTCACCAGAAGCATCACTTTTCGGCCACAGAAATCGTTGTGCGTCCTGATCTTCTTTCCGTATGGCAATTTGGTGGAACATTTCAGTTATGTCGGCACATACTCCAATTGGCTTCTCTCGAAATTTATGTAGAACGGACAACATATCTTGGCATTGTTCTGGGCCTCTGAGTAATGATGAGTTGAGCGAAACATCTCCCACCTTGGCGGCAGCGTCAAACACCAAACGAAGTTTTCCCCCTTTATGAGAATTGCGTACACAGAAATGTGGTAGGTACCATGTTCTTGGACCTTTGACTTCAGCCTCAGCAACGGATAACTTACGTGCATACCCTTTCTTTATGTAACCTTTAATGATGGCCTCATAATCGGCGCCGTTAAACCCATGATATATATATGGATGCGTTTGACGGACAGGTACACCTAGGACAGGCTGCACTGCTAGGTTGTTCAACGGCGGTGGTGGTGTCTGGCTGACAGGAGCACCGATAACCGGCTGTAATGACGGATTATTCAATGGAGGCGGTGTGTGGCTGAAAGAGCCACCACAGCATCCATTTCTACTTACTGAACGCTGAAATGATTGTTGCATGTGGTCTGCAACAACATCGTCGACGGGTTGGCCAGGAAAATCAGGTGTGCGTCTTGCACAGTCACCACCGAGCCCTCTGGGCGTTGAAAAATTCGATGATGACTGCATCTGACTGGCAGCAAAGTCATCTATTGGCTGGCTATGTGTATGGTGCAGTAGTGACAGTGTACGGCGTGTAATATAAAACCGAGCTCTTGGCCTGTCAAAATATTTGAAGGGGTTCGCATTTGGCTGGCAGCGAGACCATCAGCCAATGACTTTTTTAATGGTGGCTGATACTGGCTAGCAGCAGCGACACCAGTTGGAAGTTTTGGCTTTGAGTTCATGGGTGGCTGCCCTTGGCTGGCGGCACCACCACTAAACCCTGGTTTTTCCTTATTTGCTGTTTGCCGCGCCTGGCTGGCGCTACCTTCACTCACCGGCTGGCTAGATAGACCGTCCAGTTGCGGCTGCGACTGGCTAGCATCTCTCCTACTCTCTCCGACCGATAGCTCGTATTCTACGAACCTTTTCGGAGGAATCGCTTTGTTTCTTCGCTCACTCCTTCTGACTTCTTCCTCGTCTTCATTATTTCCACTATTAGTGGTTGGAGGTGGTGAGTGAAACATGTTGAGTTGTTAAATGGCGACGTGGGGCGACGGCTGTCGCGTGGTTAAACAAATAAAAATAAAATTTGTTCTGTCGGAAGGGGTCTTTTTAAAAAATGAATATATCTTCAGATACTTTGGCCTCATCTGGGCAGATAAACATTTATTTTCTGTTAATTAAATATAAGATTACATAAAAAAATTAGGATTACAATTTTTTGATTAAATTCTTTTTTCACTTACTATTGTTTCTACCTCCTTCTTCGACAGAGTTAAAACTTATGAAACTAATAAGACAGACAACATTACGATACAAAAATAATAAAAGGAAGCGTTCTGAAAACATTAAATTTAAGGGTCTGAACAAAATATTTTTGCTGTCGTGGCGAATAATTCGCAACAATGTTCGTCGTGTATGGCGTTGTGGGACAATTCGTCATTTGTGTTGTTATTTTCAATGAGTTAACATGTCGTTATCAAACATGCTATTGCATTATCCGCACTTCTATCGCACATCTTGACTTCACGACAGTCACACAAAAAATGAAGTTTATAAACATGTTGGGCCGTGTATGGCGAAGCGCTGCCCAACAAATCACACCAACATGTTCACCGAGTATGGCTAGCTTAATACAACCCAGGCAAGACAAGCGATGATTTCCTTTTGTTACTGCTGGAACACAATGGTGTCGGAGCCGGAGTCGGAGTCGTAACTGGAATAGCTGTCAAAGTATTCAATGTACGCAAATGCAAATGTACGAACACAACGCAACGCAACTGGAATCGGAGCCGCAGCCTGGGTCGGAAGAGTTGACCAACTTTTAACTTTGTCGTACGACACATGTGACGTTCCCATTTTTGAAGTGAATAACTTGGTGATTATATTTTTTCTAATAGTTTTTCAATAAAAAAGGAAAAATATTTAAATAAGAAATAAAAGTGAACAAAAAAATATTTTCTGAGAAATTTGATGTGGTTGTAAACTGAAAATAAACCAAATAACATCAAAAAGTCGTACGTCACATTGTGTGCGTACTTTTTGTGAAACGTACGACATTTTTTCCGACTCCAGTTACGACTTCGGCTCCGATTTTGCATGGTGTTCCAGCAGTTAAGCGGCCCATAGACACCACACTTGTGTTGGTGTGCAGAAATATGTGCTCAGGTGGTCAGGAGAAAACACCGATTTTCGGTGTCAGAAACGCAGTGAGTATCGGTGTCTTGATCGGTGTGATGTGTATTTACTATTCAGTTGCATCTGAATGAGAGCGGTGAGTTGAAAGTTGTTTCAATAAAAGCTTCAAGCTTTAACGTCACTCATTCTGACCTTTCCTCTTTGAGATATCTTTCACAACTAATGTGTGTACGATTTGGTGTGTCATGTGTGTGGAATGCCACACCTGTTGTAAGTACACCGGTGTGCACACAAATGTGGTTTTTATGGGCCGCTTTATGCTCTTGTTGCATTTTCGAATATCATTTGCAAGGTATTTTCAGATTTGAGACAAAGAATTAAAAATGAAGCCTGTTTTTTGGTCGATTAACCGGTGTGTTGATTTACAATGTTTATTACATGTTAATTGGTAGTTTCTTTGAAAGTATGGAAAGATTGTTCATTCTGGAGTGGATATTTGCATGATTTAGGTTCCTTGTATATTATTTTTATGTTTTTGAGTAGATGTAAGAATATAAAATTTGTTTTCTTGTTAGTCGGTAAGTTTTTGTAAGTAAACGATGCACCTGTGCAACCTATACAAATTATATATTTGATTGAAAAACGAATATTATTTAGGTTGTTCCTAGTTAATTGATAAGTATAAACTAAAAAGATTTTATTACGTAGTTTAAAGTTGAATAAAAACTTAAAAAACAATCTAATCTAAACATAGTGTAAATTCACAAACGCACCACTGCAGAGATGATTTGCGATCATTTATCATTTAGCACCATGATACAAGCAATAAAGATAGCGCATTGCTCATGTGAAGTTTTGGCAGAGTATATCTAATAATGAGTAGGGACACTCTCTACACATATGCAACACCTACTAAAACAATTAAAAATGAACAATAAAACAAAACAAAAAATTATTATGAGTGAAAACAGGTCAAATGTATCCATTTTAATCCTTACCTTACATAGCTAATGTTAGAAAGATACACAATCGGTTTTCCCAACACCAACACATACACCTTCGATCATATGATACATACATAAATGAAGTCTTTTTTCATAATGGATTTTTAAAGGCGATCCAGTTTGATCGCATGTGTGTGTGTGGTTTTGCTGTGCTTTTCATTAATTGAATGTGACCAGCCTCAACTTTTCTTTTATTTATTGTGTCACTTTTTTATTTTATAAATTATACCTCTTATGTAATTTTTAAATAAACGTATTGTTCTGAAATATGAAAATTGCAACTTCATCTTTATTTTGTTCTTCTAAAAATATAAGAAAAAGCTGTGTTTAGAGTAGTATAAGAAACAGTATTTTTTACTTCTTTAGTACGTATTTAAAACAGCTGGTAACACTAAAATGTAATTAGGGGTGGAATAGGAATTGTTTACATTTTTTCATAATGCATTTTTAAAGGCGATCTGGTTTGAATTGTAATCATTTGAGCGGAAGTGTTTCAGTGAGTTGAATAAAGGGTGACTTGTGTATCTTAAAAGTGATTGAAATAAAAATTAAAATGGCTAAACATTATTTAAAGTGTTTGGCATGCGGTCGAGAAGAAGAAGCTAATTCTGGTGTTAAATATTTTAAACTGCCAGAAAATATAGAAAGGTAAGCAATATTTGCTGTTGTGTTATTGAGAATGTAAAAATTGCAACGGTTTTTTTGTGTTGAGTACAAATAGACTTCTAGGCAGTCCTTTGTACAAACCTTTCTTTTATGTTAAAAATACTAAAATTTATTACATGTATGACACCCCTCATCTTTTGAAATCTTTTTGGCGTAATTTCATGAAATATGACATTGTTGCACTAGGTAACAAGAAGGCAACTTGGAAAGATGTCATTGATTTTTACTTAAGAGACAACAAATCTACGTTTAAAATGGTTTCAAAACTGACTGATGAACATATTTCCCCAAACAATTTTCAGAAGATGCGTGTCAGACTTGCTTCTCAGTAAATAAGTTCAACCGTTTCAGCTGGTATTTATACCCTTGCCAGTATAGGTGCTTCATCGTCAACAGCTATTAACACTGCTGAAATAATTGAAAAAATTGACAAATTATTTGATGTTTTAACTAATCCCAATTTAAAGCAAAAGCATCCAGAAGGCCATTTTTTGCAAGAAAGGAGCAAATAGATTTTCTAAACGAATTGAAATCTTTTTTTGAAAATATTATTGTTTTGATAGCTCAATTAATGTGACAAAGAAAATGAGATTTATAAAATGGATGGCAACAGAATATACATACATGCTCTAATTGATATTTTTAGTGACTTAAAAGAAGAAGGTATTACATTTCTTCTCACAAGAAACCTTAATCAAGATTATTTAGAAAACACATTTGCTGTGTTACGAAATCGAGGAGGAAATAATAAGTTGCTGACTCCTTTTCAATTTACATGTGCTTTCAAAAGGTCGTTTGCGGCCAAGTATATGGAGGATATTACCCAAGGAAACTGCGAGCCAACTATAAATTTGGAACTGCCGCATATTGATACCCATATTAAATCAAACGAAGAAAAAAAGACGAAGTAATTTACGCTTTTGAAACCGAATCTGACTACAAAACTGTTGATTTTGGTTGTCAAAATGCATTTTATTATTTTGCGGGCTATATTTTGAAAAAATACCGTAAAAACCATAAATGTGAAGTGGAACTGAGCCAGCAACCTAATATTTCCTCCATATTCACGGATTTTAAAGAATTTGATGGTGCGAATTTAACACGACCACAACAAGATTTTTTAGATGCATTAGAGAGCCTCGAACAAAAATTTGTAACTAATTTTCCAAATTTATATTTTTGTAATAATTTTGAAATGAAAATGTTTGATATTTTAAAAAATGAATTTGATTATTATAAAGTTTTTTATACGAGTTCGAGTATACCATATCCTTAAAAATTTCAATGCAACTATGAAAAAATCTAGCAATAAGCATAAATATTTAAGCTTTACACATATGTAAAATATTATTTATAAGACCTAAATAAAATTACTCTAAAAAATGATATAGATATGCCTTTATTTTTCGGAACACCCTAAGCTACAGTCAAAAGAAAAACTCTTTTTCTTCCTTCTCTTTTACACTGTACTTCTTATTACCATCTATTTCTCGTGTTTGTGTGACATAGCGGTAATTTAAAATATGAACTCAGAACGAAAACGTGGAGAGTGTCCCTACTCATTATAAGATATACTCTGGTTTTGGTTTCCAAACTATCGTGGCGTCACGAACACTTAATCAACTGAAGAGAGTATGAAATGGGTAATACGAAAAAGCAGTTCAGAATTAGAATCTGAAATAGATTTATATCAATAGGATTCAGATGCAGTTCCTACGGTTTACCCAAAGTAACTGTCTGTAATGTCTGAGCCTGACACAACAAAGCGCTCGAAAAGAATGGAGCTGAAAAAGCAAAAAGAAGTAGTGAGTGGGTTGCTGGAAGTTCCCACTGAGCTCGAGCATGAAAATGTGTCTGAAAAGCAATGCGAAAATGATAGCTTAATGAAAAATATTTCACATCCACAATTAGAACAAGCTCAATTTGATGTGTTAAGTGAACAATTGTAAGTACCTATCAGGGACGAAGCGTCCATACATTGAGTGGAATGAGTCCTTCCGTTAAGCAATTCAAAAAATTATACGATTTAAGAAAAGGATTTTTAATTCGAAACAATGCAAAACTAAAACTACAAAAACTCATAATATCCCTTCAATTCAACGGCGAATGCACTATGTCACTCCATTATACACTCACGCTTGCAAACAAATATTTGGAATGCATACCAGCTAGGCATTCTGATTCTGATATATCGCCTACTCTCAATCTCTCACTCACAATCAGTTTCGTTCAAAACAAATTTCGACGGGGAATACACAATATCACTCCGTGTCACTCAATCTCCTTCAAAGCAATTTTTTTAATTTGTTGGCGTTCACATAAGAAGTGAAGATTGAATTGAGTGAACTCATTATGAAAATTTGTGAAAACAAAAGTAGAGCAGGAAAGGAGAGATATGAGTTTTGAGTTATTTGCTTCTTCTTATTCATTGACAAAGGGGTAGAAAAGTTCATTTAACACTTGTGTGTTCCGTGTTATGTTTTTTATTTGTTGTGTGCAAATCGCATTGTCAACTGTAAATGTTTTGTGTAAGTAGTTTAGGATTTCTTTTTTCTTTAGCGCTTTGTTCAAAATGATTACCTGTAATTGTATAATTGAAAGCTTAATTAATAAACCATTCTTTTGTGATCAATTATAATTTTCTTTAAAAAAGAAATTAACATTTAATTTTATATTAATAACCTTTTAAACTATTTATATTACTAAATTTAATATTTTATTTTATTTAAATAAATGAATTTTATACAATTTTCTTTTACATTTCTGTAATAAAAAAATATGATCTTGAATAAATGACTTAATTTTAAGTTCAACGTTAAGTGCTTCCGCTTCCAAAAAAGTCACGCTTCGTGCCTGGTACCTATATATATAATAATATTTGTATGCATTTATGATAGGAACAAAATCTGAATCGTACTATCCATGCAGTCTGAAGTTGTATAAAATAATTTGTTTTTATAAACTTATTAGAAAAGCCTTACGCGAAGAAATTGAGCAACTCAAAACAGAGTTAAGGACTTAGACCAGGAGAATAAATCAGCTGGAGACTGAAGTGAAAAAAGCCAAGTTCAACCAGTCCAACTTCGAAGAAAAGCTTCTAACAATTTTCACTCCTGGTCAATTAAAACAAATTCGAATGGGCGTAAAAAGATCAACTTGGTCTGAGGAAGATATAGCCAGATCAATAACGCTATGTTCTGCTAGGTCCAGAACTTATAAATTACTTAAAAAGAAAAATTTTCCTCTCCCTGCAATCATTCAGAACCCTTTAAACATGGGCCCAGAAAATCGACCTTACACCAGGAATCATTCAAATTATGAAAGCAGCGCAAGAGCTTACAGAAAATCAAAAGCTTTGTGTTCTCAGCTTCGATGAGAAGAAGATCAAAGAAGCATACTGCTATGATAGACCTTCTGACACACTTAAGCCAGCGCCTTACGTGCAAGTAGGGATGCTGAGGGGTAAATATTCGATTATTTTTCATCGTTAAGTGGTAACACTTTTGCTCACAATAGGTTTAGTTGGAAAATAGAAGCAGCTCATATTTTATGATTTTGATTGTAAGATGAGGAAGGGCATTTTATTCGATATCATCGAAAAAGTTGGGAACTGTTGTTTCACAGTAGTGGCAATCACAAGTGATTTAGGTGGGGTGAACAGAGGACTCTATACAGAGCAGAAAGACAAAAAGTCAAACATGCTACAAAGTTATTCTCTCACACTGTCGCCAAAGCGTTGTCGCGAGCTGTTAGCCTTGGATACCTCGAAGACGAAAGTTGGGAAGAATGCTATCAACTGTTCAAATATGTAAGTCTCTAAACAGTAATGTATCGCACAGGATTTCAGTTTAATTTTTTTGGAAGACAAATGAGTGGTTCGACGTCATGAATGTCAGGTCTCCCTACAGTGATTCACGTGAAATGGTCCACGCATACGGACTACACTTGGAAACACAAAATAAAATTTTAGATGACATGTCGGATATGATTTTAAATATGCGGGTAGTTGGCAAAAAATGTTTGATACCATTTCAAAAAGGTAAACTACAAAACTATTTCAAATAAACACTATTGAATATATTATATTGAAGGTATCGTCCAATCTAATAACGCCCTGCAATTATTGCACCAGGATGTATAGGAACGTTTTGGCGTCAAGTTCATAATGACCTACCGATTGAACCGAGACGTCCTTGAAAACTTCTTCGGTGTCATAAGAGCTAAAGGTGATCTTCATGATCACCCAGATCGCCAAGAGTTTAAGTACAGGATGAGGTCATACATCCTTGGGCACAATGAAGGTGCACTTTCTGACAACGGAAATGTTGGTGTGGATAATACACCAGACTTATGTTTGGAAGAAATTTCTTTGACAGGTTTGATCTCACAATTTTATAATCGATTTATCTTAACAATATTCGCTTTTGAGGAAGATTTTTGTTGTTGTCAAAGTCGACAATAGCATGCCTATTGCTTCTGAGCCAGAAGAAAATCTCCCATTTTCTTACGATGGTTTGGAAAACTTGGCTGGCTACATTTGCCATCGTTTTAAAAACACCATACCAAACCTGGAACAAATTGAACCAGACGAAAGCTCTTGGGTCAATCATTTGGACGAAGGAGGCTTGTCTAAAGCAAATCCCGCAATGATGGCTCACTTCGCTGCATTAGAAAATGTTTTTAATGCAGTAAATGGAGAAAGTGAAGGCATTTACATCTATCCAAACTACATCCAGCATTTACTTGGAGTTGCCGAGAAAGCAAAGATTAAATGCGATGAGAACATTATGAAGTTTTTCTTTCTTTGTCTTATGTACTTCCGAATGCGAAAACTGAATAGACAAATCACTGAAAACAAACTGCCCAGAAAAAGAAAATACAAACAAATTATTAATTAAATAAAAGGTTGAAAAACTACTGATTCAAAAAGACCATCATATCTTTTATTTAACCATTTATCACTAATTAAACAATCTTCCAGGTAATTCTATGGAGAAAAATGCATCCGAATAAAAATGAAAACAAAATACACCATATTCTTCATACACTTCGATTTTTTATTAATTTCTTTAACTCAAATATACACATTTTCTTTAACTTACGAAAAAACACAAATATTAACTATTTAAAACCATTTATCTAAAAGAAAAATATTAGAAATATAAACATTTTATTATAATAACAAAATATCTAAACAAACTAGTGCCATTGTTTTGTTTTGATTTCACATACTGAAAAATAAACGTCAAACTCGTTGAGTGTTCGTGACGTAGATGCGCAGAACGAAACAAAAATAGAAACGCGAATGCGTTGAAAGTTGAACACAAATTCCCGGTTTTTATGTTCCCACTTTTTGTAAACCCGTTTCTTATAATCGTGCGATTTCTTACAATAAAACAACTAGTTTTGATTGCAAAACCGAAGTTTTAAAAATATTGAAACAAGTTAAGAAATGAGAGATTTTTCTTGGTTGATTTTATTGCACTTTAACAAATATAACAAATCAAAAAAATAAAAATATAAATTAAAGTAGCAGTCTTTTAAAATAAAATAAATTCAAATCAATTAGCAAAGTATTACTGTTCTCATAATTATTTTAGTTAAATCATAAACAGTAGGCTATTCGACGCAAAAAATACAGTTTTACTCAATTTTTTTCAATTTCTGACGATTTTTCTTAAAGCTCGTTCATTTCTTATCTTTTATATTTTAGTTTGCGCTACAAGAATTTCTTTTCTCGAATCCGAATTGATTTCGTACAAGCCAGCACTTTTCTTCCAATTAAAACCTTCAGCTTGCGATGCCACGATTCAGAATTATTTTACGTTAGCGGGAATTGGTTTTCTACACTGTCATATACAGACCAAAAGTTAGGAGAGCATTGCACTTGTCTACTTCCATTACATATGTAATTCATTTTGAACCACTCTGCTGAACTAAGTGGTTCCTCGTCATCTTTCAAACAATTTTGCAAGGAGTCATAATAGAAAGAGACTTCAAGTGGAACAAAAGCTGAGCTTTTAATAATTCTTATTTTTAATGCAAACTCGTTACAGTTCCCTTATCGAAAACGTTTCTGTTGTACTCTTCCTCAAATGATTTCCCCGAAGGGAAAGAAGCACCTCTGAAAAACACGGAAAAAGCCTAAAAAATTCTTTCGCAGCAGGTGAAACTATCGCCTTTTCGGAATCAGTTATTATTCTTTCGGCCTGTAGCACAATTTTGAACTCAGTTGCAACTTTTAGTAACTGCTATTTGTTTCTCTAATTTCCTTTGCACAAGAATTAGGCAGTGATGGTGCTGTTATAATGATATGATCTCCGTCTTTAAGTGTTGTACTGATTTTTTTGATTGCTCTTGTCAATATTTAATCAACAATTATAAGTGGCAGCACTGTATGCAACTGTCAAACAAAAGAAATTAATTGCTGTTATAAAAAATTATTTGAATTGAGAAGAGTAAACGGTCAACAAGTGCATCTCGAATTTACTAAATTTATTTCGTCAATTTTTGTGTTTCTTTTGACAATAACAGTTAAGCTAACTCTAATTTAAAATTCTATATCATTTTACACCACAAATAAAATATATTCAATGCGGTTGAGAATAAGATTAATAGTGTTATTTGCTTAATTAAAGTATCTCTATATGTTGTAACGTAAGTTACTACAGAAATTATTATTTTTATGTATTTGTTTTTCTTAGATCTAAGATATTTAGTTTTTTTCCCATACTTTTACACAATTTTAAATACTGTTTGTGATTTAAATCGCTTTATTTTATCTCATTATATTGATCACTTAAATCTTTTTACATCAAGAACTAATTTATATTAAATTTAAACACCTTACTTTAATTATCAAACATTGTAAAATTTACTCTATAAAGTGTTTCTTTTTTTGTTACTCAAAATAAGATATAATCGCTTTCTACGGTTTTGCCATATGCAATGCACCAACATTTTAACTTGAATTGTTCCTTTTGGAATTCGAACGTCAAGCTGAAAAAAAACATGCTGAAACTGTTCTCAAGTGTAGGGCAAAAAATAGAGCCTATATCAATCGTATCCCAAAAACTAAAAAAACGATATAATCTGTTCTGAAAGACAAAAACCAAGAAGCGCGTAGAAAAATGTAGACTTAAGAGGAAGCTTACGAATCAAGCAAATTCAGAAGAGCCCCTAAGGCGCTAGGTAAGCAAAAGCCAGGATTTTAAGAGTGTTGCCAAAATGTTCGTTTAAGAGAAATTTGGTTTTGGAAGAACTTATCGCTGATTGCGGTGTTAATATAAACTCCAAAAAAAGTCAGTCAGCTTTATCTGAAGAAGTTTTCAGCATAATGAAACATGTTATGAATGTGACGATATAATCCGACAAGCACCAGGCCTTAAGGATTTTGTCTCGGTTAATACTGAGAGCAACAAAAAGAAAAAAGTACAAATTCGGCACCTTTACTCTTTTTTTTCTAAAACGTGAGGTCGAAGCTCCATTGTGATAGCATGCATTGAATTCCTATGGCTGAACTCGTAAACGTCAGGCGAAGCCGAAGCTGAAGCGTGTATGTGATTCAGCCATAAACCTCTCAACTCGTCAACACCGCGAGTCGGAGGTAGTAGGGCTGTGGTGCCAGGTCCTTCTACCTCCAAAACAAAGAATCCTAAGGAAGGTCATGGGGGAGATGGGCGTAAGCTCAGACCCTCCAAGGGCTACTACAGGGACATGCGCAATGCTAAGAGTATTCTCCAGACGTTTGGTGAACAACTAGGCGCTGGAGGAAACTCTCAGCATGACGCCAAGGCAAAATGGGCCAAGAGCTTCCTGGCCAAAACGAATTTAAAGACCAACCAAGACTCAACGTCGAAGCGATAAAGGTCTATGGAGGGTAGTGTTTCACTATCTAAACGCCCCAAAGTGCTAAAAACCAGCACTTCTCTTGACCCTCGCAAGGCAAAAATGTCCTTCAGTGACGTTCTGAAGGACAAAATGGTAGTCGCGATTATCGACAGAAGTGACGTAGATGGCACGATCTCTGCCGAGAACTGGACATTGGCAAAAGGACAGCTGGCCTTCAGTTTTGTCGAGATCATGTCTGACAATCCGAGACCACCGCCCATCACAAAAGATGGCGGTTGGCATCAGGGACACATCAAGTTGATGGTCTCTGATGATCGGAGGTCGTGCGATCTACTGACGCTGGCGGTTAGCAGACTTGGAGAGGTCTGGCCTGGTGCTAAGCTGGAGGTTGTTGCAAAGGAGGACATTCCTTGCAGACCAAGAGCTTGCATCACGGTTCCGGCCATATTCAAGGAAGCTGACCACGTTCTGAAGGTAATCCGGCTCTCCAATCCAACCCTTCCTACTCACAACTGGAAGGTTGCGAAATTGGAGGATCCAAAGGGACCCTACAAGGGTGCAATTGTAATCATCAATGCAGAGTCCCTTTCTCCTCTGGCGCAATCAAAAGGTGTGATTAGGTTCGGGTTCGATGAAATACCGCTGAGGGTCTACAAAAAAGATGGGGCCGAGGCACATACTCCCTATACTCCCTAATTTCAGCGATCGAGATATCACCGCCACAAGTCTGGAAACAGCCAGAGGAACATTCTGGCTGGCGTCGGCGTATCTTGGCCACGACCATTTTGGCCCTCTCCCGGGTGACACTCTGGAGAGATTAATAGCTGAAGCACATAGGCTCAACATCGGCCTCATCATCGGAAGTGACGCTAACGCCCACCATACAGTATGGGGTAGCACGGATATAAACGACAGGGGTGAGACTCTTTTCGATTATATTCTAAACACTAACCTACTCATAAGTAACGTTGGTAATGAGCCAACCTTTATTACTAACAATCGACAAGACTTCTCCGACTTCATTAATATTAATATTTTGAACTGGAAGGTATCTAAAGATCACTCCTTTTCTGATCATAGATACATCCAGTTTGACTTTATAAATTAACCGATCTTATGAAATCTAAAAAGAACAAATTGGCCAAAATACAAGAGAACGTTAAATAGTTTAGTAAAACCTGAACTCTTTAATACCCCCTCCAACACTGAAGATCTTGACGACAAAGTCAATAATCTAACATTAGCCCTAAACAAAGCTCTAGATACTGCATGTCCTCTTATACAAGTAAGAGGTAAAAAGAAACCATACTGGTGGAACTCAGGGCTAGATCCACTTCGAAAAGAGTGCAGAAAACTTTTTAACAGAGCGAAGCTTCTAGAGACATGTCCGACTGGGATTCATATAAAGAATCACTGAAGATACATATATAAAAAAGAACTGAGGAAAACCAAACGATCGTCCTGGAGAAACTTCTGCAGCAACGTGGAAGATTGCTCTGAAGCATCCAGGTTGCGCAAAATCCTCTCCAAAAATCCAATCATGCCAAGCTGCTTGAAAAACGCCTCTGGCCTCTGGAACAATTCAAGCGAAGAATCGCTCAACTTGCTACTAGACGTTCACTTTCCTGGTAGCTCTAATATTATCATATAAATCTGCAGGTCCGGATGGTGTAATTCCAGCCGAACTGCAAGAAAATGCAAGTTTTCTAATACCCATCCTAGAAAACATCTTCAAGGGATGCCTTAAATTGGCATACATCCCGATGTCTTGGAGACAAATTAAAGTTGTTTTTATTCCAAAAGCTGGAAAATCCAGCCACGTTAACCCTAAAGACCTAAGACCTATCACCTTTTCATCATTCCTTCTCAAAACTTTTGAACGTTTGATCGATATCCACTTAAGGGCAAGTATTGATAAATTCCTCCTTTCAAAAGCTCAACACGCCTACAACAAAGGGAAATCAGTTGAAACGGCTCTACACAGTATAGTACGTACAATCGAATATTCCCTCCATCATAAAGAGTACACCTTAGTTGCCTTCTTAGATATAGAAGGTGCATTTAACAATGTCGACACATCTGCAATTGCACGTGTATTGACATCTCTGAAGGTAGATAAGTCGATCAGGAAATTGATTTATCAGATGCCGATAAGCAGGATTATCAATTCAAAACTGGGCGATTTTACTGCACAAAGGGGTGTCAGCAGAGGTACGCCACAAGGTGGTGTCCTATCCCCTCTCCTCTGGAACTTAGTAATAAATGAATTACTAATTACTCTAGAAAGAGAGGGATACAGAGTGTTTGCTTATGCGGACGATGTTGCTATTGCAGTAACGGGTAAACATCCCAGTATACTAAAAGAACTCTTACAAAACGCTTTAAATAAGCTCACCAGATGGGCTAATCGGTGTGGACTAGGCGTTAACCCACAAAAAACCGACCTTGTCCTCTGCACAAGGAAATACAAAGTCCCACTCATTGACCCTCCCCTCATAAACGGTGTACCACTTAAATTCTCTGAACAAGCAAAATACTTGGGTCTCATTTTGGATAAGAAATTAAGTTGGAAACCTAATATTCAAGAGAGAATAAACAAGGCCACAGTAGCCCTGTTCTCCTGTAAAAAGGCCATTGGTAATAAATGGGGCCTACAGCCCCGCATTACACACTGGCTATATATCTTGGTCATAAGGCCGATCCTTAATTATGGAGTAGCGGTATGGTGGACGGCGCTAGATACAGCGACAAATCGCGATAAACTCAGCAAAGTCCAAAGTCCAAAGTATGGGAGGAGCACTTCGCTCTACCCCCTCCGCCTCACTTGATGTTCTGTTCCATCTAATACCGCTGGACATTTTCAGCAAGCAAACGGCCGATAATACAGCCATACGGCTTCAGGCCTCCTCTCTGTGGATCAATAATGGAATTGGCCACACCACTATTTTGAACTCGTTCAGAACTATAAACAGTAATATTGACTACACCATACCCCATCCTCAGTTTAATAACTATAGCTTCAAAGTGACTATACCTCCCAGGTCTTCTTGGGAGAATACATCATTTTTGAAACTTTTACACAGACGGATCAGAAACGGAGGATGGGGTTGGTGGAGGCGTATACTCAGATAGACTAAACTTAAGTCTCTCCTTTCGTCTACCCGATCATTGTAGCGTGTTTCAAGCTGAAATCCTGGCTATAAAAGAAGTCCTATCCTGGCTCAGAGAAAACTTTATATCAACTTTTGATATACGCATCTTCTCGGACAGCCAAGCTGTGTTAAAGTCCCTAGACTCTGTCTCCACAAATTCACTAACAGCCCTAAATTGTCGATCATCTCTTAAGGAGATGGCTACATAATTCAACATTCACCTTTTCTGGGTGCCGGGCCATAGAGACATTCCAGGAAATTGCAAAGCTGACGAACTTGCAAAAAGCGGAACAACTTTATCTCTGCAGGCTCACAATGCTAGCATAGGTATCCCCTTAGCTACATGTAAACTCATGCTAAAGCAAGATACCATAGAGAAAACAAACTTCAGGTGGAATAACACCACCACCTGTGCAGCGACTAAACTAATTTGGCCTAATCTTAGCGCCAGACGCGCGCTCAAAACAATTAATCTCTCTGAGTAGATTGCACATTAGCTACGTTATAGGTGTCCTGACTGGGCACTGCTTAATAGGAAGGCATGCTATTCGACTTGGAGCCCCTGCATATGATTTTTGTAGGAGTTGCATGGACGAAGAAGAAGAGGAGACAATCTCTCATCTTCTGTGCACATGCCCTGCCTTATCACAAAGACGTAGAATCCACCTTGGAGACTACTACTTTAACGAGACCAGCGATCTACAAAATTCAGACATTACTTGTCTCCTACGCTTCATTCGAAGATCCAATTGGTTCAACGAGTTAAGCTGATTAACTGATCCATGTATTATCACAACGGACCATACTTTGGTCCAAGTGGGTTGGACGTCCCAACCAACAGCCACTTTAACCTAACCTAACCTAACCAGTATACAGTAACGAGTTCACATAATCTGTTATTTGTCAAACTAAAAAAAGAAAATGATGGCTTGTGGCACATGCACAGACTTTTTAAAAAAGAAGCTAGAAGAGTATGAAAAAGCCTGTGAAAGCTTACCAGCGAATGCGAAGGGAAATTCAGCAAGATTCAAGAAAAATGTACGATATCTGAATTAATAAAGTATATCTGGGAACCCAGTTTTTCGGAGCGTCTTCCATCAAACGTTCTCAAGCTGATTCCTAACAAAATGACACATTGATAGTAGTCTGGGAGGCGACCGTAGGGTACCCTACCTCATAAGCCGACTGGAATTGAGTGCCAGAAATGGATAGAGCATGACGTGGCATATACAAAACTGCAGGGCGGGATAACTTTCGATGGGCCTTGTGGTAACAAAATGGCTACTTCCGGTAACGTTTTTTGGTACATACCTACCTCATCAGCCGACTGCAAAACTGTACAACGGGTCTATTATGATTTACTTACAGATTTCAAAACAGGAAGGCGGGCAAAAAAAACTCGGGCCAAACCGCTTGCCCGCCCGTCTCGAAAAACGATATTTTTAGTACAAACCCACCTCATCCGCCGACTGGACAAATGAGGTATAAAATGAAAGCTTAGACTCTCTAGATTAAGAATCCGTTGGGCGGGCTAACTTTTGATGGGCCAAAAATGTGCCCGTCCAGCTGTTTTTGAAAAAAAAATCAAAGTTCATTAACTTTTTACTTACCGAAATTTCACAATTTTTTATCTCAAATTAAAGTAAAAAAGGGTGAGTTGATTAGTTTCACTGTCAACTCAATAAAACCTTTAACTGAAGTTTTAAAAATTTTAAAAATTACTAAAAACAAGTATTTTACTACAGTTTTTAACTCTATTGTTTGTCTAAATGTATGTTAAAAACATACGCACAAAACATGAAATTATTTACTCAACTAATTTTTCGATCTTCATTATTAAATACGAAATATAAAAGTATTTATCTTCATTTTTTCAAAAAACAAATAATGTTATATAATATAATTTAATATAATACATAAAACAAAAGATAAGAATAAGAACTTTGCATATTTCACACAATTATTAACATAACATTTTCATTTGTTTCATTTATAATATTAAAAATAAAATAGTAAAGATAAAAACAATAAAATAAATAATATTAACAAAATGAATATAAAATTATAAACCTATACCAACATTTTTATCTGCATTAAATTTGTAACAGTTGTCATGGGAATCTTCATCACTTAAATATTCTATTTCGTCACTTTCATCTTCATTTAAAATAATGTCATCAACATTTAGAAAAGTTGGGTCCCCTTGAAACCAAAGTGTTAATAATTGACCATTTTTTATCTCCCATCCAAAATTTTCTGGATTGAGCTTTATACAATCTGCCTCTGTTGCATTTTTCCACATACAACTGATGAATATTGACCTATTTATTTTTTCAAACAATGATTTAAAACAAGGTGGAATTGAACTATAACACAAATTTTGTATGTTCTTAAAAAAATTACCAGAAGATACGTTTTTAGAGCCATACAGATTTTGAAATATTTGAACTCTTGCTAAATTTACGCTTTTGAAATTCTTTAAGCCGTACATTTGGCAAGTAAAATTTTGAATTATTTTAGTGCTTTTTTCGTCTAAAGGTTGAGCTTCATTACTTAGTTTTTCAAAAGCGGCCTGATAATGAACATTTTTTTCTAGTATTTCGAGAGGTTTAGCTTTTCCTTTTCGAAAAAAACTGGACGTATAGTCACAACCTGTGAATGCATGAAATGCAGGTAATGCAGCACACAAACTCATCCCTAGTTTTGCCGCAAGTTCTGTTCAATTTATGCAACTTAGATTTTTCCTTTTTGAGTTGCCACTAGCTAGCCAAATATTTAAATGCTTTAATTTATGCATGTTTCCAAGTAAAATAATAAGAATATCCCTGTCAGACGCTCGAATCATAACATTTGAATTCGGGTTTGCTTTGCTGACATGATAAATTAGCCTTGTGTCGGCTTCTTCATGACTACAATTGTATTGGGACTCTTCACACTTTGAGATAGATTCATTTAGAACTTCGTAAGAAAAACACTTATCGTCTACCGTCAAAAATACTTTTTTCCCCTCAAAATTGAAATTAATGAACTATCCTCCCAATGTTTCCCTAAGAATCTTACCAGAGATTCCTTGAAATTTGGATTTTTCATACATTTAAGGAAGTCTTCTGTTCTTTTTTGTAGTGGGCCAGATATTGTAAAATTTGTGGTTTCCTTTTCATTTCTATTGTAGTGTTCCGAATCCTTAATTGATGGTTTTCAATATCAGTCAAAAACAATATCTATCTCCTGAGACTCAGTAAAACATACTCTTTTTTAAATCATGTCTGATATTTGATTAAATGTTTGCGGAACTAAAGATCCTAACAGATGTAAAAAATAAAAACCATCAATTAACTTAATGTCTTTTTTTGATGGCTCTGAAGGGGATATGCGAGATTTAATTTTTTTTTGCCAAAATAGCCTTGTCTGTTTTATGCATTTCACCTGTATAATGGCAAAGGGCTGAAGAACTGGCGACAGAGGATATAATAAGTAAATCTCCATATCGATTTTTTTTCTAATGCTATCGCTAACAGCCTCCCAAAGACATCACGTTCCATTTTAATAAGACCCTGCTTTTTACCATTGCTACTCTTTTATTTACTTTATTTCGCTTAATCGGTTTTGCAAATCGGTCAAGGTCTTTTGAACAATCTTTAATAAAATTATGTTTTTGGGTTTCACCTATTTCATTTGCATTTAAAATAAAATCTGCTATATCTTGACTTGTCCTCTACCCGTTGATATATTAAATAGAAATCCTTTCTCTTAATTTTCATCATCAAAGGATTAATATTATTTTGTTTTAAAATTTTAATTATTTATAAATGAAACAAATGAAAATGTTATGTTAATAATTGTGTGAAATATGCAAAGTTCTTATTCTTATCTTTTGTTATATATATTATATTAAATTATATTATATAACATTGTTTGTTTTTTGAAAAAATGAAGATAAATACTTTTATATTTCGTATTTAATAATGAAGATCGAAAAATTAGTTGAGTAAATAATTTCATGTTTTGTACGTATGTTTTTAACATACATTTAGACAAACAATAGAGTTAAAAACTGTGGTAAAATACTTGTTTCTAGTAATTTTTAAAATTTTTAAAACTTCAGTTCAAGGTTTTATTGAGTTGACAGTGAAACTAATCAACTCACCCTTTTTTACTTTAATTTGAGATAAAAAATTGTGAAATTTCGGTAAGTAAAAAGTTAATGAATTTCGATTTTTTTTTCAAAAACAGCTGGACGGTCACATGTTTGGCCCATCAAAAGTTAGCCCGCCCAACGGATTCTTAATCTAGAGAGTCTAAGCTTTCATTTGATACCTCATTTGTCCAGTCGGCGGATGAGGTAGGTTTGTACTAAAAATATCGTTTTTCGATATGTGCGGGCAAGCGGTTTGGCACGAGTTTTTTTTGCCCGCCCTCCTGTTTTGAAATCTCTAAGTAAATCCCAATAGACCCGTTGTACATTTTTGCAGTCGGCTGATGAGGTAGGTTTGTGCCAAAAAACGTTACCGGAAGTAGCCATTTTGCCACCACAAGGCCCATCGAAAGTTAGCCCGCCCTGCAGTTTTGCATATGCCACGTCATGCTCTATCCGTTTCTGGCACTCAATTCCAGTCGGCTTATGAGGTAGGGTACCTTACGGTCGCCTCCTGGACTATAGTATCAGCAGATAAGCATAAATCATTAGTTGCTTTAATTCTGAGAATTTGACATGCATTTCTCAATATGAGGCATATTGGGCGCAGCCTCAAGTAACTTCGTTCACTGGCTCCATGTGGTTTAATGGTCAACATAATCCACTTGTAATTGTTTTTAATGACCGTCACCACGACACAAGAAAGAAAATAAGAGTATTAAAAGAGTTACTAGGGACTGTAAAAGAAGTTTATTTATGGTTTGATGAACCTTGCTCACAGTTTAAAACTAGATTTATTGTAGAAAGTTTAAAACTCCTACAAAGAAGAAATAACAAACATTTGATATGGAATTATTTCGCTACATCACATGGAAAAGTGGCTGTGGATGGGATAGATGGTGAAGAACCCTGATAAACAAAGTTATGAGTAGAGAAACCTTAGTCATTAATGCAGAAGAATTCGCTAATGCAGCCCAGTCATGTTTATAAGTTACTAGCCGACCCGTGCTCGCGTTGCTTCGCAAATTGTAACCACGAACATTTTTTGAATATTAGTAGTAACGTATGAAAAAATTTCTCAATGGGACTGAGCATATTTTCTACAATAATATTAATTTTAGTTTATATGTATATATAGTTTCGCTTTTATATAATAGTATAGATTTGCTGTAAAAACAAATTTGTGTTTTTAATGTTCTCATACATCTATAGGTATGCGTGTGTAAATATCCATAGACACATTTTTTTATTCATCTGCTCATGTGCAACTGACTTAACCTACCCACATTTGTGTGCTCTTTTTATCGAAGTCATTTTAAGTACCTTCTTCGAGTCATTTGTAAAGAAAATTTTAACTTAATTTCAGTTTTATTGTTCGAGGAAGTGATACAAAATTGGTAATTCAAGCTATTATAATAGAATTTTTTTTATTTTTAAATTGAAAGAATTATAATCTATTCACTTCCTCGAACCAGAAAAATAAAAAAGATCTAATTTTTCTTTAGATAAATCGGCATTTCATGTGCACGGCACTGTAGTTAATTAAATGTCCATACCCATAGTAACTTAAAAAAAAGAGCCCACACTGCTCAGCGATGTGCCGATAGAATTAGAGAAACAAACAAATAATGTGTGTGTGTAGGTTAGTTGATGAACTATACAATACAGAAAAATTGAATATGGAAATGTAGGTAGGTAGGTAAGAGAAAAAACGTAACTATTAAATGGAACATATATTAAGAGAGAAAGAGCGTGGGAAGAAAAGAAAATTTAAAATGTTGTAATGATAATGAAATGAAACAAAGCAGCGACCTCGCGATTGTGATGGAATCTAATTTCCTGGATAAAATAAATTCAAAAAGTTTATAATTTTATAATTTGTTTTTATTTATTTCTCAGGTTGTATGTTTAACTTAGAAGTGATTTTTATTTGCGCAACAATATTGACTTTATGAAGCAATGCTAATCTTTGTCGATTATTGTATAGGTTTTAAGATATGAGTGGTTGTATAAGTCAACTAATGAAAAAAAATGGACAAAAAATGTAAAATTAATAATATTTAAGTTTGACAAATAATTAATAAAACAAATTAAAGCCATAAACAGAAACACTCTCATAACAATATAGAAAATAATAAAATATATTTCAAATAAATCGGTTGACTCCTTTCTGAGATCGTGCGTAACAAACTTTAAAATGGTTTCGCTTTTATATAATAGTATAGATATAGATTAACAAAAAAATCTATTTTATTTTAAATTTTAAATCAAAGATAAATCCAAATCAAAACATCGAAAGTCACGGGTAAACAATTTATTTCAATTTTAAGCCTAGTACGCTGCTGATGCGAAACGAAATTTCCCATACAAAAATGACATGACGAAATCATAAACGAAAAATTTCGCTGTGCTTTTCGTTTTTCAGTACGCTGCTGAACGACGAAATGTGTCATTTTAGTGGATAGCTGTACTAGATTTCTTAGTACAATTCTCCACTCTTTTCGTTCTCAATTTAATTGCCCGGTATATTAATTGCTTGCGAAATTTTGACGTTTAATTTATTTATTGAAACATTTTTCGAAATTTTTCGTTTATGATTTCGTCATGTCATTTTTATATGGGAATTTTCGTTTCGCATCAGCAGCGTACTAGGCTTAAAATTGAAATAAATTGTTTACTCGTGACTTTCGATGTTTTGATTTGGATTTATCTTTGATTTAAAATAAAATGGATTTCTCTTATGTGTTCCAACATTGCATTTCTGAATCGGAAACTCAGGATGTTATTGGTGATGTGCAAGAAGTGATGAAGACAAGCAGTGAACTTCAACTTCCAGACAGAACTCTCCACAAATATTTTTCCGCTGTGGTTTTCGTTTTCATTTCGCTCTGCACTTGGAGACCGCCGAAAAAATTCGGTTCACTTCAGCTGCGTACTAGGCTTAAAACTTAATACGGAAACGAAATAACGGCTCTATAGGGGTACCCTTCTGTAGCAATACAAAATATTTTTTATATTAAAAGAAGCCAAATTAAGAATAAAAATGTAAGTGCAAATTTAAAAATCTATCGGATTGTTTTTGTAAAAATTCAAAGTTTCGATTTTTTACCAAAAAATTTGTATGGGAACTACAGTTATTTGTAGTCTAAAAAACTGAAATTTCCAAATTTGAAGTGAATCGACCAAATAGTTTGAACTGTAGGGACGAGGACAGATAGGCAGACGGATGGAATCGGGGGACCTCGTCTTCTCTACCATCATGTTTGATTAAAATCTCGAGTTCGAAATTTTGTACGAATGCAATACTTGCCACATAGTTCCTATCTGTCGCAAGTAAAAAGTGAACAATATGAAAAATTGCTTTCAAAATAACGGAAAAGAGACTCCGAAGCTGATAAACAGCAAGCAATACAGAGATTTAATTTTTTACGTACCAAAACCAATTATAGAAAAGAAGTATGAGAAATGTAATTCTTTTCGGATTCTGAAGAAAGTGGTGCAGTTGTAGACAACATAGTGGAACCAACGTTGTGGTATTTCTCCGTGATGCTGTTTCTTAGAAACTTTTAGGAACCATCCACGTGGTATAGCAACATCCATACACAAGTATCAGCTTTCAACTAAATTATTGGATCAAATATTGAAAAGTCTATGGCGCCTATCCAATAATATTGTGAAATATTTTGCACAGTAATATTAAGAGTCTAGAGACCGCTTCAGGCGCCTGCCAGAGAATGTATACAGGAATACATCAACAATATCCACAATTCGGAGACAATAGGCGTGTTTTTTGGCACAGCTATCCGTACCTACAGTGGGAGCTTCCATTTATTACAAATACAAAACGCAGCTGCATATAAAACTTAAACTTAAATCTGACTGCGGACAAAAAATTGACATTTTTTCGAGTACCGATACTCGATCGGAGAAAAATTGAATTTCTTAGGTTGGTAACTCGGATATTCGGATAACTCAAACAGTCTCGAAGGCTTTGTTCGCAGAGTGCAAGGCACTTTAAGAGCGTTCTTTTATTTAAGTTTATTTTGAACTAATATTGGAACGCACAAATCAAAGAACGAGTCACATAGTTGCCCTATAGTGTTTAATATTTTTCTTCTGTAATTTCGTTTTTTATTTGCGAGATTTAAGAAAAAACTACAACGACCACTTTTTGTAGTGGTGGGAAATTTACAAAATTATTTTTTTTTTCTTTGTAGCGCCATTTGAATTTGAAAAGAACTACAAAAATTGTTTTTGACACCAAAAAATTAGCTTTCTGCGTCATTACTTTTAATTTTGGGGTGGAAAAAATGTCACAAAATGAGTTTGAAAATTTTCACCTTTTGACTTTTTGCAAAAAGTGTTCGTAGTAGGCATACCTTTAGATTAGAGTCAAATTTGTGAATCCGACAGCTAAAAGAGGTGGTGAAGTGAGGAAAAAGTAGACAAATCTATTTGAGACTTGAAATTCCAAAAAATGGATTCGAGATTCAAAAATCTGATTTTTATCAAAATTCACACATAGGCCCAAGCACACGCACTATCAAAAACACTTCTCTGTTTGACATTTGTCTGAACATTTGATATTGTTTTTTTTGTAGTTCTTTTTAAAAACAAATGGCGCTAGAAAGAACACAAATTTTTTGTAATTTTGTAAATTTAACACTTTTTGCCAAAAGTGGCCGTTGTAGTTAAATAAAGTTAAGTAAAGGTAATTTATACAAATTTTGACAGCTAGCGCCGCTCCATGAGTACCCCTATTGTCAAAATTAAACTTTCAAATTTTTCTCAATTTCACATACGAATTTCAATTTCGACCCTGCCTATAAATGGGCAGAACTTCAATTTCAAGAACAACGACTGACCAAATCTACGAACATACCCTAATATATCAAAAACTTATCCGAAAGCAAAAAAAAAACCTGGACAAAGGAGGAGACGGAGGCCTTGCTGGACTTCCACACTGCCAGGGCACATGAATTCCAGGAAAGCAGAAAGAAAGGAAAGGAAAGCAGAAAGAAAACATATACCTACGACCATCTTTTGGAAGACATGATTTCTGCTGGATATGCTGTAAGTTTGTTTGGCTCAACTTTCCATTACCGCAGTACGAATTTCGACATACGGTTTTTTTTATTTGATAGATATGTGCAAATAAATAATAATTATAGGAATTTTAGAGCGAGGAAACATTTATTTCTATTTTAAATTAATTTTCAAAGTTCACTTTTTCACATACAAAACACGCAAAAATGGTTGATTTTGACATTTCTTCCCTGTTTTTTGTTCAGTGTTGCCATACTTGATTTTTGTTTGTTGGGGATTTCTTTGATTTTAGTGCTCAAATGCAAAAAGTACTTTGCATATACCCACTATCAATTCAAAAAAACTTGTTTTAGGCTCAAAAAACGAAATACAAAAAAAGTAGGGTGAAGTCGGAAAAAGAAAATGTTTTTTTTATGACTTATAGGTGTTTCCTCGCCTTAATATTTAAAACATGTTTTATTGAGACCTCTACCTAACTGTAAAAAAAAATCAGAAGGAAATTCGTGCTGCGGTAATGCGGTAATGGAAAGTCACCCCGTTTGTTTTAATTTATTATATGTAAGAAAGCTTATTTGTTTTTTTGTAGCAAACACGACGAGTAGCCATTTGGATTTAAAAATTCAAACACTCATGCGTGCGTACAAAGCAGCGATGGAAAACAACAACAGAACCAGAGCAGATCGTTGTGTTGATCCCTTTATGGAGAGAATGGACCACCTATTCGGGAGCAAGCCGATCATTAGCAACACAAATACAATAAGTATTGGAACTGGAAATGTTGCAGAAGCTGTAAGTTTTATTAATTGTTTATGTTTTGTCGTTAACATATTTGTTTTTTTTTCATAGATTTCTCCATTTTCACCACAGCAATACAGTCTAGAAACAGAATCAATCGAACCATTTGTTGAAATTCTAACATCATCATTATTTTCAAACGTCATACCAACGACTGAAAGTCCTTCTAGTCCAATTCCCACAACATCATCTTCAAACATCATCCCAACAGCTGAAAATTTTACTATTCCGATTTCCACAACATCTCGTGCATCCACAAAAAAAAGGATTGAGAGAAGAATGACGAAAGGGATGTACTTTGCCGAGAAAAATAAACGAGGTGAACTCTCTCAAATTCCGTATCGGTGAATACATGTGAGTGGTGGAAAAAAGGCAAAATGTCAGATTGAATTCTTTCCAAAAATCACAGTTCCACAATTTCGATTTCAAAAACAAAACATTCAATTTGAGATTCTACAAGTAAGTTTTTGTAAATTATTTTGTTTTGTCTAAACATTTAACAGAATTTATTTCTTTTCAGATCAAAAACCTTAACGATTAAGAGCTACAAGTGCATTTAATTAAAAAAACGATAGACCAGGAACCAGAAGAAAACAATGAGACATACTCTACTCGGAGCTCAAGTAGGTACGTTTAAAAAAAAAGAATCTCGTAAACAAAAGAATATTTATGTTGCTTTGTTTCAGCTATGGATTGCTCCAATAATATACTTTACTACCAACTCAAGAAGATGTACATAAGAATAAAAATCGACTTTATTAGCATCTCCTTAGTGTTTTCATTTCGGGTGCTGCCGATTACAAACCATGATACAGAAAGCAATTTCTCTCAAGAAATTTGGAAGGTTTGCTCAAAACAAGGGCGCTAGTCCCCAGGTGAATTTATTTTATATTATATTTCTCTTAATATCAATGTTTTTAACCACAGACTTTCGCCTTTATTTGTAAATAGTTATTCGAAGCCTGTTGAAGTAAAGTATATATTTCTACACTCAATTGCTGCTGTATCATGATCGTTGAGATCTGTCTCAGTGGCTATGGTGGGCGCAGGCGTTGACGATAGAGGTGTCAACGTCTCTGCCAATAGTAAGATTCATGGAATGCAACAACACCACCAGAATCAAGAATTCAATTCCGAATGAGCGAACATCCTCAGCTACAGCTATGTCATCGGCTTTGTGAAATTCAATTAAATGGTGCAAGGGAAAGTTTTGACATTCAATAGTCGACCGCCCAGTTTTGGAATGACTTAACAGCGGCAATAGCAACGGCAGAGTATGCAGGCAAATCAGGTAAGTTCATTTATTTACTAACGAGTAATCTTAACACGGATATTTTAAATTCTATGGTTCTTTAGGATTTGCAACGTCCTTTGCCCATTCATCAGCTGCCAAGAAGTATGGTACAAGCCGACCAAAAAAAAAACGACTCTTGCAGCTGCAACTAAAGCAACATCTTCTGGTTTCATTGAGTGCAACAGCACGTGAGGTTCAGTTGTGTAAGTACAAATCGAAACAATCATATCGTGATTAACTTGCTTAATCTTCACCTTCTAGATCTTAATCGATGCTTGTAACGCCAAATATCTCACTAAAGAACGGCAGGGGCACTGCTGACCGAGTCATCGGCTACTGCGGCCACTTAGGCCGACGCAGACCACGTAGATGATGAAATGAATGTCGACATTGAAGCAACCTGCTGAGAGAACACCTCCTAAATGACGGGAATCAAAAATCATTGGTAAGTCTTTTTAAAAATGAAAATCTAATCATTTTCGTATGTACTATTTTAGAATTTTCTTATATAGACAGAAAAAAAAAGAAGCCGAACTCCTAAATACACAATGCTTATTGAATCACCAAAAGAACTAACTGGAATCACATAGAAGACCATCGACACAGGAACTGTCCAAATGATGTTTTAAGACCTGCCGAAATTATTTATACATTTATGACATGGTCCGATTGGGATTTTGGAATTTGCCTCGCAAAAGAATGTCACAAACGACTTGCCACAATTTTTTAATCAACGAATCGAATTACCAGCGGGAGTTTTATAGTTATAAACCAATACACTTGCTACAATTTAATTGTGCGTCCATTGACGAGAAGGCTTATGATGGCAAGACTACTTCAAAGTAAGCTTTAAAAGCACTACCTAATTGATGTGTTTTTTTTCAGCAACAAAACGAATCGGTACTGAAACAAATCCTGAAGTGAAGATGATTATAGTCGACAACATGTTTTAAATCTCATCCGTTTTTAAATAAATTTGTAATTTTTTTTCTTCAAAATTGTATATAATTTAGTATAATTTTGTTTCAAATTGAACGCTTATAATGTATTTTCACTTAAAAAACAATTACTGGATGTTAAAATGTAACTTCTTAGTTTTTGAGTAAATAAAAACGATATTAAATGTACTTTTTTCAAAGAAAAATACTTCTTTCTAGTTTTCCCAAATTTGATCTGCTCAGGTCAATTATTATAGTGGATTATACCTTTTTTATTTTTTGTTTCGTTTTTAGCAAATAATAATAAAAAAATAAATAAGCTGTTTTAAGTAGATTTTATTTTTTTTATTCAGACATATGTTTAATTTAACAAAATTAAAAACTTAGTATTTTTAATCCTATTCCTATGGTTTGGTTCATCACGTTGGTATGTATTTCTTTGTGATTTCATGTGGTCAATAGCATTAGTCAGAAACTCGTTCTTTTTTGAGAGGATTAAGATATCCTGACTTCGAACCTCACCTTCAAAATTTGCTATTACATTGTTGCGGTAAAATTTACCACAACAAGTTTCACTCGCCTATTGTATATCCTTTTCCCTTTTTAACCTTCCGTTCTTCGTTGTGGCTCCAAGATATTCTAAGAGTTCAGTTGAATCCTGTCTTCCATCAGTCAGTGGCCTGCTCTTATTATATACTGGAAAAACAACCAAAAAAACAGGTGTGGACAAAATGGTGCAGTTGTGTGACGGGCGGTCCACAAAAGACTCTTGGTACGACAGATGGTCTGCCCGAATACCAATCATGGTGACAGATAGGTGGTCTGGTCACCAAAACAAACAAAAAAAAAGGCACGAGCGACACTTGGTCCTCGATTGCTGATGTTACTCAGATGAGAATGGCTGCATGCCCAACATAAACTATTCGCTTATTGTAAAAGATGGAACGTTAACGAGAGTCCCTAATCCCCTAGTC
This sequence comes from Eupeodes luniger, assembly GCA_951509635.1. Lineage (NCBI taxonomy): Eukaryota > Metazoa > Arthropoda > Insecta > Diptera > Syrphidae > Eupeodes > Eupeodes luniger. Next base: position 173,739,522 of record OX608073.1, on the reverse strand, counting down.
TGCGCGAAAGTCCAACGACAAATAGAGTAGAATCGCGAGATAAAAACCACTGCCAACTTACACCCTCCGACAGTTAAAACAAAAAAAAAGAAATTGATAAGCTTCCTTCAATTTTTACTAAATTGTAATTTCGTACGAGGGGAAAAATGAACGCGTTAAACACTTGAGTTTCATGCAACTTATCAAAGTTTATCCAAAATTATGGGGGTGTGAATAGGGTGGCTGAATGCACCCATTAAATTCCCGCTCACTGGAAGAAGTACCAGAGGTCGGCGAATCCAATGACGGTGGTAGTGCATAAAGCTGGGGTGAAACGTGCGAGTAGGAAAGGTAGTGGTGTCTCAACTGCGTTCGCTCACTCTTGCAAATATGCTAGGTGTAGCTGAATTAAAACGCGAACGAGACCCATACTTTCTGATTGGCCGAAAGCATGTGGGAATGGAAAAAAAGGAAGAGGTCATCAAGGCAAGGTGAAAGCCTGGAAGATCACCTTTTTTGGGAGATAAAATCTGAGCCGGAGGTTCAAAAGAATTTTGAAAGAAAAAAAGAAAAGAAAAAGGAAAAACTTTGAGAAGTGAAGAAAATTCAAGTGTTGTCTGAAGTGATAGAGAAGGTGAAAAATTTTGAGGAAAAAGAAAAGTGAAAATTGGAGGAAGTCAGAAAAAATAAGGATTTGGGGAACAGCTAGGAGAGGGAAGTTGGCAGGACTTCCAGGAAGAAAAGCTAAGTATTTTATTTGGGTATTTGAAGTGTAAAATTTTGTTGTGCGGTATTGTTATTATTGAGAATTGTTTAAATAATCGTTGGGCTTTCGTTACGAAAAAAAAGGTAATTCCGAAAAAGCGGAACTCGCGACCCGTGTTTAAAAATTGTCTTTGTCCAGTCGGGACAAAAGGTTAACGGTCCATCTTCGGTGTTATACACCAATTCTTTGTCTTCCAAAATTCTTAAATGATCTTGGGTTTTAATCCTACTCGTAAGGTTTCCCAAGCAAAACCTAAAACAATTAAAAATATTTCTACCTATTCAAAACATCTTCTTTTTTTTTTATTTGTTCACAAATTGTCTTATTTGGTTCCGCTCCAAAAGGTTTGTGATTTCCTTTTTTACAAAAAAATCACTGGCGCCCATCTTTAAATTTCTTTAAATTATTTTTTTTTATTCATCTATTTCAAGAACACCCTATAGCTACCATCTATAATCAAATTAAATTGATAAGATTGAATCATTTCGATTAATAAAAATTATCTTATTCCCAATTAATCAAACCCACCCCAAAACTGAGCGATCGGGTGACAGCACTGCTTTTGCTGTCTGTGTGAAAATTAACGAACAAACCTATTCGCGTCTGACAGTTGTCTATTATTTCAATTAATCACAAATAGGTATTACTCGTGCGCGCCGGCTACCTATTTTACGAAATTATAATTCGATTCCGATTTTGATTATCTACCTTCTTTTATTATTGAGTTTGCGGACAATCACTCCGCCATCGTATTGTACTTCCTATCTTAAAATTCATCATAAATTCGGTTCGTTAATTTTTGCAACAATTGGCGTCCAAACGTGGGGCTTTTCTGTGTCATTTTTGTGGATAGAAGTGTTTGAATTGCACTTCAAAATTTGTGTTTGTCAATTCCTAGGGAAGTGTTAAGTGTTCATATTGATAATAATTATATAAGACTTTTTACTTGGTGTTTTGTTTTTCTTTTCTATAGGTACATATCTGCATTGTATGAATAGTGTTCTGTTCGTGTCGTAAAGGAATTCCAAAAACATCAAAAGTTGCTAGTGGAGTAAATAGCCTGGGCTAGAGGATTTGTTTACGTTCTGTTCACGAAGACAAAAGGAAATTGAGGATTTTCTATGGAATAAGGTTTTTATCTATATTTTCATTTTTATTTTCATTTTCATTTTATAATAATTATCGTGGTGATTACTATTTTTTTTGCTTTAAATATTTTCATTTCATTAAATATACATAATATATTTGTTTTGTAGTTTATTCGGGGCATCCATTTTGTGTTGATAGAATATATTTTGACAGGTGTGGGCAATTAATTTTTAGTGTGGTGAATTATCGATCGGAGTTGCCGTGTCGATATAGTACCTTTTTCTGGGCTGCAACTTTGAAAATATTTTAAGTACTTTTTTTAAATTTCATTTTCGATTAGTTGTTTGTTTAAATTAATTTAGTTTGGAATTGGATATCAATAATCGGACCGATTCTAACTTTATTTTTTTTTCTTGGGGCAGTACATTTCAGTGGTAAATTTAGTAACGATTTTTTTTTCTTTTAAGCTTGAAAGTCTTTTAGATAAATTTGGTTGAAACTTTGGAGGAATTATTTTAGGGTTGTTTATTTTTTTTATTTAACTTTTTAGTTCTTTTTTAACTTAAAATGGAGAGTAGTCAGGTAAATAGATTATCGCAAGACGAGATAATCTATGAAATACAATGTCGTGGATTGACAGTAGGGACGGTAGAAGGGATGCGCAAGACACTTAGAGCAGCATTGAAATTAGAACGTAGGAATTCTTTTACACTTCCCGGTTATCCTTTCAAATTCGAAGAGGATTTCCAGGCCGTGGAAAAGAAGTTAGGAGAAATAGGGAAACTTTTTGAAAACCCTTCCAAAGAATATTTAAAGATACTTACAAAGATAGAATGGGGTTTACGCAGGATTGATAGGGCCTTACCAGAAAATGAAACAAAGGAGAAGAGTAGGGCAGCTTTGAAAAATAGTTTGATAATGGCTATGGCAGAATTGGAAGGGGATGAAGAGACCGATAAAGATGGTGAGAAAAGCAATGAAGGAAAATGTCTAAAGGATTCGGTGAAGACCAATACAACGATGGGATTAGGAAATGCCATTAGTAGCGAAGAGAATAAGAGCAACAGTATTAGTCAGGATAATCCGATTTTAGAACAGGTCATAGAGAGTAGGGACAAATTTCAAAATATTTCGAAGTGGGATGTGAAGTTCACTGGAGAGCGCTGTGGTGCCTCAGTGAACTCGTTTTTAGAAAGAGTTCAGGAAATACGTTCAGCTAGAGGGGTTTCAGAAACCCAACTTTTTAAGGCAGCAGTTGAGCTTTTTGTGGGTAAAGCTCTTATTTGGTATAGGGCTATTAGGTTGTCAGTTAATTCGTGGCCAGAATTAGTCAGGGAGTTGAAGCTGGAATTCTTGCCACCGAATTACGATGATTCACTCTTAGATGAGATTAGGCGTCGTACACAAGGCAAAGATGAATCCATCGGAGTCTATGTGGCGACAATGCAAAATCTGTTTGGTAGGTTAACGGAACCAATATCGGAAAGTAGGAAGTTGTCAATGATCCAAAGGAACTTGACACCTTTCTACCAAACTCAGCTTGGTTTGGCTAAGCCAAGTTGTGTGTCCGACTTGGTTGCATTAGGTAGAAACCTAGAAGCGGTTAGGGCAAACGTGGAATCGTTTCTTCCACCACCTAGTGTTAGGGATAATAGGAATCTGCTAGAACCGGATCTAGCATATGTAGGTATAGAAACTCCAATGGTTTCGGTTGTTGTGGGGAATGATCAAACCAAAAATCAGGCCAGTTCTTCAAATCAAAACTCTTCGCTGAGGTGTTATAATTGCAATGGATCAGGCCATTTTGCAAATAGGTGTTCCACTCCTAGGCGTTGCTTTGGTTGTGGGCAGTTAGGGGTGAAGAGACAGAATTGTCGTCGCTGCTCGGGAAACGGGCAACGGGCTCTTGCGCCAGCAGGGCGGGAAGTCCGCAGAAAGTGAAATTCATTTAGGCTTTACTTTGGAGGCAAACGGTAGTGATAGGAGACCATTTTTGAGTGTTAGAATTTATGGTACTAGATTTTTAGGGTTATTAGATTCAGGAGCTTCTAGAACCATAATAGGTAGGGACTCTTGGAAAATATTACAGAATTTAGGTCTTTCAGTAAAGACAGATAGGGTCCGCAGCGTACGTTTAGCTGACGGAAAAGGTGTTGAGGTTTTAGGGACAATTTCTCTTCCAATTGTAGTAGAAGACAAGGCAGTAGTTATGGACTGTCTTGTAATACCAACTCTAACACTCACGTTGATTTTGGATGCCGATTTTTGGGCCTTGTCGGGAATTGTCCCGGATTTAAGATCACGTGAGTGGAATTTTTCGGAACAGCCGGTTTCGATCTGTTCTATTACAGAACGTTCTGAATTGAGTGATAGGGAAATTAAATTGTTAGACGATCTTATTGAAGAATCATTTAGGAAAATGCCAGAAGGCTTAGGGGGTACAACAATGGTTGAACACAAAATTAGGACGTCGGCGGAACCGATTAAACAACGGTATTATCCGGTTTCTCCGGCAATGCAGGGACACATAGATAGGGAATTAAACGAGATGTTAGAGGCAGGAGTTATTGAGAGATCGACAAGTGCGTGGTCATCTCCAATACTATTAGTTAAAAAGAAGGATGGTTCCTATAGGTTCTGTGTGGACTATAGGAAACTAAATAAGAATACAGATAGGGATGCTTATCCACTACCATATATTAACGCAATTTTAGATAGACTAAGAGGTGCGAGGTTCTTGTCCTCGCTTGATATTAAGTCCGCGTATTGGCAGATTCCTATGGAAGAGGAATCAAAGCCATACACTGCCTTCACGGTACCTGGTAGGGGTCTTTTTCAGTTTAGGAGAATGCCTTTCGGTCTTCACAATTCGCCTGCGACTTGGCAGAGGTTTATCGACACAGTTTTGGGTGCCGACCTCGAACCATACGTTTTCGTCTATTTAGACGACATCATCATCATTGCAGATAATTTCGAAAAACATCTTGAAATTCTGAATGAAGTGATGAAAAGGTTAAGTGAAGCCGGATTAAAGGTCAGTAGGGAAAAATGCAATTTTTGCATGCCATCTTTAAAATTTTTAGGGTATATAGTGGATCGAAATGGTTTACACGTAGATCCAGAGAAAGTGGAAGGCATGGTTAGGATTCCAGCACCGAGGAATGTTAAAGAGGTTAGGAGTTTTATAGGGACAGTTTCTTGGTACCGTCGTTTTGTGCCAAATTTTGCCGAATTACTCCGGCCTTTATCAGACTTATTAAAGAAAAATAAAAAGTTTATTTGGAGTCAGGAATGTGAGGATAGTTTTAGGAAGGCAAAAGAGTGTTTGGTGACAGCACCTATACTCACTTGCCCAGACTTTAAACGACCTTTTGTCGTTCAAACAGACGCGTCAGATTTCGGTATCGGTGCAGTTCTTTCACAGAACTTCGATGAGGGAGAAAAGGTTGTCTGTTACCTTAGTAGGTCTTTAAATAGGAACGAGAAAAACTATAGTACAACGGAGAAAGAATGCTTGGCTGTACTTTGGGCTGTTGAGAAGTTGCGACCGTACATTGAAGGAGTTCGATTTACGGTTGTGACAGATCATTACTCCTTGGTATGGTTAAGCAATCTTAAAGATCCGCAGGGTAGATTGGCCCGATGGGCAATTAGGCTTCAACAATTCGACTTTGAAATCATTCACCGTAAGGGCAAGGAGCATGTAGTTCCGGATATGCTCTCTCGAGGAGTGCCACAGTTGGGTGGTATCTCAGATGAGGATTCAGACCCTTGGGTGAAGAAAATGATTTTAGCAGTAAATGCAAATCCCCTTAGATACCCAGCCTGGCGAGTTGAACAAGGTCAGTTGTTCAAACTCGTGAAGGCAAATCATGTAGTAGTGCACGAAAACAATCAGGAATGGAAGAGAGTGATAGGGAAAAATGATAGGTTAGCTATTTTACAGGAAAACCATGATAGTCCATTAGCAGGACACATGGGCGTTAGGAAAACTTTTGCCAGAATTGGGGCGAAGTTTTATTGGCCAAAAATGAGGGCCGATATAACTAAATATGTCAGGAGTTGTAAAGTTTGCCAACAAGTAAAGCCGGTGAATGAGAAACCAGCTGGATTAATGACGGAGAGGATAGGTATCAAGGCACCGTGGGAAATGATTTGCATTGATTTGGTAGGTCCGCTTCCAAAATCGAGTAGGGGTTTTATCTATATTCTGACGGTGGTAGATTACTTTACTAAGTTTAAACTTCTGTTCGCTTTGAGGTCGGCCACTGCAAAGGCCATAGTTAGGGAATTGGAAGACAATGTATTTCTTTTATTTGGCATCCCTAAGGTGATCGTGAGTGACAACGGTCCTCAGTTCCGATCAAAGGAACTGAAAACGCTTTGCCAGGCGTACGCGTCACAGTTAAAATTTACAGCCCATTACCACCCGCAGGCGAATCCTGCGGAGAGGATCAATCAGATCCTAAAGACGACGTTAAGGGCATACGTCGCAGAAAACCACAGAGTGTGGGATTTACAGCTCAGCAAGGTGGCGTATGCTATTCGCACGTCACAACATGAGGTTTTAGGTGTTTCACCTTATTACGCGAATTTTGGGAGGGATATGGTGACTTCAGGTCGAGAAGTACCATTAGTCGGAGATAGTTCGGAGAATGTCCAGGATCTGGGTGAGATCGCTGAACGTTTCAAAGAACTTAGGTTAGATATTGGGAAAAAACTCGAAGTAGCATCTAAGAGAGGTGCTCAAGCCTACAATCTTCGACGGCGTGATGTTAAATATCACCCCGGCGACCTTGTATGGCGTAGAAACTTTACGTTGTCGGATGCCGCGAATTACTATGCTGCCAAATTAGCACCGAAGTTTGTCGGTCCGTTTGAAATTAAGAAACGTGTGTCACCTTGGACGTACGTGTTAAGAGATATTAATGGTAAAGAACGCGGAACATGGCACGTTAAAGATTTGAAACCGTATACCGATGCATCCGAAGAAAGTAGTTTAAAGTAGTTTCTTTTTTTTTTTTCATTTTTAAATTATCTCTTATATAACGTTTTTGCCTTTTGATTTTTTTGATGGAAAATCCTTAATCTTGTTTTCCATTACCTTGGCACCTTTTAGAAAATGTGTTACAGAATTGTAAGCACATTTCCTAGGAGGTAAGGGTGGGATTTGTTGCGGTAAAATTTACCACAACAAGTTTCACTCGCCTATTGTATATCCTTTTCCCTTTTTAACCTTCCGTTCTTCGTTGTGGCTCCATGATATTCTAAGAGTTCAGTTGAATCCTGTCTTCCATCAGTCAGTGGCCTGCTCTTATTATATACTGGAAAAACAACAAAAAAACAGGTGTGGACAAAATGGTGCAGTTGTGTGATGGGCGGTCCACAAAAGACTCTTGGTACGACAGATGGTCTGCCCGAATACCAATCATGGTGACAGACAGGTGGTCTGGTCACCAAAACAAACAAAAAAAAGCACGAGCGACACTTGGTCCTCGATTGCTGATGTTACTCAGATGAGAATGGCTGCATGCCCAACATAAACTATTCGCTTATTGTAAAAGATGGAACGTTAACGAGAGTCCCTAATCCCCTAGTCTGCGCGAAAGTCCAACGACAAATAGAGTAGAATCGCGAGATAAAAACCACTGCCAACTTACACCCTCCGACAGTTAAAACAAAAAAAAAGAAATTGATAAGCTTCCTTCAATTTTTACTAAATTGTAATTTCGTACGAGGGGAAAAATGAACGCGTTAAACACTTGAGTTTCATGCAACTTATCAAAGTTTATCCAAAATTATGGGGGTGTGAATAGGGTGGCTGAATGCATCCATTGAATTCCCGCTCACTGGAAGAAGTACCAGAGGTCGGCGAATCCAATGACGGTGGTAGTGCATAAAGCTGGGGTGAAACGTGCGAGTAGGAAAGGTAGTGGTGTCTCAACTGCGTTCGCTCACTCTTGCAAATATGCTAGGTGTAGCTGAATTAAAACGCGAACGAGACCCATACTTTCTGATTGGCCGAAAGCATGTGGGAATGGAAAAAAAGGAAGAGGTCATCAAGGCAAGGTGAAAGCCTGGAAGATCACCTTTTTTGGGAGATAAAATCTGAGCCGGAGGTTCAAAAGAATTTTGAAAGAAAAAAAGAAAAGAAAAAGGAAAAACTTTGAGAAGTGAAGAAAATTCAAGTGTTGTCTGAAGTGATAGAGAAGGTGAAAAATTTTGAGGAAAAAGAAAAGTGAAAATTGGAGGAAGTCAGAAAAAATAAGGATTTGGGGAACAGCTAGGAGAGGGAAGTTGGCAGGACTTCCAGGAAGAAAAGCTAAGTATTTTATTTGGGTATTTGAAGTGTAAAATTTTGTTGTGCGGTATTGTTATTATTGAGAATTGTTTAAATAATCGTTGGGCTTTCGTTACGAAAAAAAAGGTAATTCCGAAAAAGCGGAACTCGCGACCCGTGTTTAAAAATTGTCTTTGTCCAGTCGGGACAAAAGGTTAACGGTCCATCTTCGGTGTTATACACCAATTCTTTGTCTTCCAAAATTCTTAAAAGATCTTGGGTTTTAATCCTACTCGTAAGGTTTCCCAAGCAAAACCTAAAACAATTAAAAATATTTCTACCTATTCAAAACATCTTCTTTTTTTTTTTTATTTGTTCACAAATTGTCTTATTTGGTTCCGCTCCAAAAGGTTTGTGATTTCCTTTTTTACAAAAAAATCACTGGCGCCCATCTTTAAATTTCTTTAAATTATTTTTTTTTATTCATCTATTTCAAGAACACCCTATAGCTACCATCTATAATCAAATTAAATTGATAAGATTGAATCATTTCGATTAATAAAAATTATCTTATTCCCAATTAATCAAACCCACCCCAAAACTGAGCGATCGGGCGACAGCACTGCTTTTGCTGTCTGTGTGAAAATTAACGAACAAACCTATTCGCGTCTGACAGTTGTCTATTATTTCAATTAATCACAAATAGGTATTACTCGTGCGCGCCGGCTACCTATTTTACGAAATTATAATTCGATTCCGATTTTGATTATCTACCTTCTTTTATTATTGAGTTTGCGGACAATCACTCCGCCATCGTATTGTACTTCCTATCTTAAAATTCATCATAAATTCGGTTCGTTAATTTTTGCAACAACATGAGGTTTTAAAACCGGTAAAGCATGACGTATCTCTTAACTTTAAATTGCAAGATGATTTTGCAAATTACATATCTTTGCTTTTAGCTCCAGTTCAAATCATTTTGCTATTTCACTTAGTTTTCGTAATTTCTTATTAGTTATGAAAGACTCATAAGTCTTCATTTGACTTTACCTGGAGTTTTGAAAAAAACTAGATTGTAATTCTTTTGTGGTTATACTTCGTTTAATTTTTGATGCTGATTACGAATCCCAACTCCGATTTTATTTTATTTTATATTTTATTATTTATTTTTGTATTTTTTTCAATATATTACAAGAACTTGGTGTTATAATCTTAAGACTACAAATTCGTTATAGGAAATAGTAAAAAATTGTAAAGGAAGAAAATATTGAAGGAAGATATTAAAGATTTTGATAATCATCAAACATTTTTTTTGAAAAAAAAAACTATTTCATGAAATTGATAGCTTCGAAAAGGCTTTTATGTATGTATGTATATAATTGCTTTCGAATTGCAAACAAAATAATATCTCAAGAGCCTAAATTGATAGAGTAATTCTGGATTCGGGTTTGAATTGAATTGAAGATGTTGACGGCATCGAAAGCAATAAATCATGAATGAAGAAAGGTATTTCAATTGAATTCCAGATACCTACAATTTAAATTAGAAAAAGCAAAAATTAAGATAGTTCTTATTTTATTATTTATAAACACATCCTCACCAACTACTTCACAGAGTTCGCCAAAAAATGTAAAAGAAAGATATTCAAATGTGAATTTCTGCAAAAAAGAACATAGTGAAACAGATCAATTGGCCAATCCTCGGTGGTAGGTACTGTCTTGAAAAACTAACTGTAGATTAAATTAACTATTGTTCACATCATGAGGAAGGACTTGCATACACTTCAATCTTTCGCCTATCCGTAGCTGGCTGAGAGAGATGGTGACACATGACGTGAATGTGCTACTGCTATCAAACGCTGCAATTGATTCAACTTGTATTTGTTCAAGTTGGCTTGGCTATGAATGACTACCAAGTAAAGAGATTCCTCAACTACATAGCAACTCTCGACTTGTACATCCATCTCGACAAATGAAGCATGTCAGATAGGTTTCATAGCGAAGCTTTTCAGTCTTCTGCGACATCGATCCCTTGGCTGTAATCGGCCCTTCTCATTCCTACAGGGTTAAAAATGAGGATATAAGCCATCAGAATAGAGCGATTTGATTGCCAGGAACAAAGTCTTGTTGAGAAGTGTAATTTCAACTAAAAAACAAAACAAAACAATATTCATATAATTTGAGTTTAAAATTAATGTGACGAACACATTTACCTTGCCGACATATTTATTCTGGAGCGAAGAGGTACAAATCTTCGCTCCAGAATAAATATGTCGGCGTTGCTGGCTTCCTACTCGGAGGATTCCACTTTTCTTGTTGCAACATTATCCTTGGTTTCTTTTTTATCTGAGGATTAAATTAAATTCATTATATATTTTTATTTCAATAAATTAATATTTTTGTTTTACCTTCATTTGCATTATTGATAATGAATTTTGTTTTGTTTACATTTTCACAGAATTGTCAAAATACTCACCTCGCTGTTAATCTGTCAAAACTGGACTTAACTCAAATTGGGCCACGTTCGCATTGCAGTTCTAGGGTGCGCCTATACTTTCAGTACGATTTTTTCTATTTTTAGCGAAATTTTTCATAAAAACCATAGAATTTGTATGCCAAAAGCAGTCCAATATTATTTTTAGCACAGTTTTCACTAAAAAGAAGTTGCAAAATTCATTTTTCTTAAAATATTGCATTCATTTTTCAATTTTTGAATTCAACGGATCTCTTTTTTGAACGGCTGAGTTCACCTCACATTGTTTTCCCCCTAATTGTGCACATTTCACCAAAAGCCCATACAAACTACATAGAATCTGGATTTTCCCATAAGAAATGCACGGGAGAACTAACACATGCTTATGCTAATGGGCAAAATTCTGTGCCAGCGGTACAAAAAATCACCAAAACAACATCGGACCATACAACGGACCAGGAAGCAAAAACAAAGAGGAAGAGGCAATCTCCCAATTTGGTGAAGCGAACCAATCCAGCCAAGCGGAACGCAAATAAGAAAAAAATGGAAGAAAAAACAAAAGCTGTGACGTCAGAACACGAAATATAGAAGCAAGATCCTATCGGAGCCAGAACCGCCAGCAAATAAATCGTTGGAGGTGGAGGTGGACCAAATCCTCCAAGAAGAAAATCAACTGATGGAGGCCCTGCAAACTAAACAGGCCGAAATCAATAAATATAAAGAAGACTTCAAAAAGCTAAAGGAGCAAATAGAGCCACTCCTCAGCCAACTAAAGATAAAACAGGAAGCGCGCCGACAGCAAGAGGTAGCGCAACGGCAACTGAATCAAAAACAACAGCAGCACAAACAACAGCAGCAAAAACAACAACAACAACCACAGCAGCAAAAACAACCACAACCCAAGCCCGCTACCAAAAACACAGGAGCGGAGCAAAAGAAAAAACCGCCATCAGCAGTGACAGGCCCAAATGTTGAGGGCCCATCGACCTCAACTAAATCAATGCAGCAGCAACAACAACAACAGCAGCAGCAGCAGAAACAGCAGCAGCAAAAACAGCAGCAGCAGCAACACCAGAAACAACCACAGCCCAAGAAGGAGAAGGTGCCACCAATAAGGACACACAGAGTTGACCTGGACGACATAAAACAGGTATGTAAGTCGGCCACTAAGGGCAAATTTATCATTAAAATTTTAAATGAAAAAGAAAAGAATTATTCGGTCCAGTGTTTCTCACTGGCCGATTACAAGTTAGTAAAAGGGTTACTAAAAGAGGCCACAGCTGAGTTCTTCAGCTATACGCCTAAAAGCGAAAAATTTAAGACGGTCCTTCTGAAGGGCATAAGTTCCTGCACGGAACCGGAGGTGCTCTTAGCTGAGCTCCGTGAAAATGCCAATGATGATCTCGATTTTATCGGGGTCAAGCCTTTCACTACGGTGAAGTCCAGGCGAGGGGGTTATAGGCTGCCAATGTTCCTCGTAACATTATCGCCCCAAAGTAGTCTTGAGAGTCTGAGGGAAATCAAATGCCTCGACTACCAAGCCATACACTGGGAGACATTAAAAAGGCACGACGACATTTTACAATGCACGAAGTGCCAGAGGTTCGGCCATGCCGGAGCCAACTGCAATATGCAGTTGCGCGGCGTCAGGTGCTCCGAAACCCACAACGAGGGAGAATGCAAGCTGGGGAATGAGCGGGTTGAGGATTTGACCCAGCTCAAGTGTGTCCTTTGTGGAAACCAAGGGCACCCGGCTAACTATAGGGGTTGCCCTAAGGTCCAGCAAATGAAACAAAAACAGGCCAGTCAAAAAGCCGAAGAAAGTCGAACAGTTCGACAGGCTCCTACACAAAAATTCGTGGATCCCAAATTTTCCTACGCCCAAATGGTGTCAGGGAATGGGAACACGAGACAGGCTCCACCAACGGTTGCCCAAAAGGCCCCCGTGCCTAAGGCACCAGAGGTGCAGCCTGACATTGTAGCCTTGTTGTTGAGCATTCAAGGTCAACTAACAGGGCTGCAAAGTCAGATAAAGGAGCAAGGCAAAAGGGTAGATCATCTCTACTCTTTGTTGCCGGGCCTGGCGCAGTTTAGACCATAATGGGCGCGCTGCCGGAGACGCGCCTAAAAGTCCTAGCTGTGAATGTAAATTCACTGATTATGATTGAACGAAGAGCCAATATGTTCCAATTGTTGAAAGACTACAGTTCCGATGTGTTTATGGCTAGCGAAACTAAGCTAAACCACAAACACAAATTGACTCATAAAAATTACAATATCGTAAGAAGAGACCGGCCCGACTCCACTCAAGGGGGCGGTGTCGCTCTCTTTATACGAAAAGGCATTAATTATAAAGTTGTATACAACAATGAATTGCGAAAGCTCAAGACGTTAGAAGTTTGCGTTGTATGCATCTCTCTCACTCAAGGGAAGCGGATGTATATGATTGCGGCTTATGCGGCTGGAGCTCCGCAGGTTACTTACTTTGCTTCAGAACTCGAGATTCTTTTTAGGGAACTGAAACTGAGCTTGGAAGAAAACTATTTCATCTTGGCCGGTGATTTGAACGCAAAACATGAAGATTGGGGAAATCAACATAGTAATCCCAGAGGTAACCATCTTTTTAATTTGATGGATCTTTACAGCGTTGAATATGGCGTCGACCTGCTGGCTACTGAAAAGCCATCGTATCCAAGAAGCGACTCCTTTCTGGATCTTTTGCTGTACGACAAAAGACTGACAGTTACGGACAAAGTGGTTAATCACCCTCGAAACTGCTTACAGACAGTCGAGTACGATAGTGATCACTGCGGACTGGCTGCTGGAATGCAGATTCCGAAAGAACGCGTGGAGTTGGAGGAATACGTTGCAACGCATTCTTTGAATTACAGTAAGATGCGCTGGCCTCGTTTCACCAACGCCCTAGCGAGAGAACTTCGTTCGAGTGACATAGCCCCACCAAACAACAGAAACCTGACAAATACAGAAATTGACCAACATTTACAACAGATGGACGAAACAATAAAACGAACGATGGAACGGACAATACCAAAGTACAAAGAACGGGACCAAATGGACGCTTACAGAAACGCGACTATTGACGCACTACATAAGCACAAGAGTGGCTTACTGACAAGACTCAAAAACTTGTACAGACGATTTACAGACCCACACGACTTGGAGGTTAGGACACTGAAGTCGTCAATAAAAAATGTCAATCTGTTGATTAAGGAGAACTACAGGTTATCAATTAACAAGTACTGGGACCGCAAGATCCGGTCAGTTAATTCCAGTGACCCTGGTATGTTCCCTAAAATCAACAAGATATTTAGGAAAAAGAACGACAATGACCTTCCGTGTCTGAAACTTCAAAGAACTGACGAGAACACAGACGTACTCAGGACAGCGCAAATAGATCCAGAAGAAGCCATCTTTGACGATGACTTTTATATAATTGAAGATCCGAAGGAAAAAGTGGAGGCGGTGGCAGCTGCTTTCCAGCAAGTGTACAAGGTGAATGTTAGCATTCACCCCAACCACGACCTGGAAAACAGAGCCCTACTTAATCACTTTTACCTTCGAAATGATATAACACATTGGCGATCTGAGAACCGCGGTTTTATGCGGTTCGATGACGATTCCTTGGCAAATGCCATAATCGCCGAGCAAACGGGACCAAGTCCCCTGTTAGTGACGAAGGTTGAGCTTCAGCTCATCTTCAACTCAATAAAAAATAAAAAGTCAGCAGGTGTCGATGGTATATCCAGCGTTGTACTAAGACATTTATCGATGCAGGCAATTGACATTTACACCACACTCTTCAATAATGCACTGAATAATGCATATTATCCAGTGCATTGGAAGACCGCTGTGGTTCATCCTCTCCCGAAAAAGGGAAAGGACAACTCCAACCCGTCAAATCTTCGGTCGATAAGTCTTCTTCCGAGCATCAGCAAAGTTTTCGAAAAAATCATTAATAGGGCTCTGACTAAGTAGGCTGCGGACAACAAAATAATTCCGGATAAACAGTTCGGGTTAGAGGCGGGTCATGACACAATTCATGCTGCGTCTAAACTCGTTTCTGATATCCAATGGAATAAATCAAAACAACAATGCACAGGTGCTGTTCTGGTTGATTTGGAAAAGGCCTTTGACACCGTATGGTTAGAGGGTCTTTACCTAAAACTGAGCAGGCTTGGCATAAGCAAGCCATTGTTGTATATACTTTATGATATGCTTAACGGTAGAAAGTTTGTTGTAAAAAGTGGCAATGTAACTTCTACCACAACATTCTTAATTAAAAATGGTCTTCAACAGGGAGCGGTGAATTCGGCGATTCTCTTCAGCATTTACACCAGCGATCTGATAGGTAGTCTTACAAAGGCAATTGCGTAAGCCGACGATCTAATTGCGTACAGAACGGCCCGAAAGGTTGAGGTTATTAGAATTATCTTGCAGCGTGATTTCGACAAGATTCAGCGATATTGCGATGACTGGAAACTGAAAATAAATGTCCAGAACTCAGAGACAATTCTGTTCCGGACTCCGTTGGCTAGGGCCACGAGGGATACGTGCAGGAATTGGCGCAAAATGGTCATCGTTGATCTTCACGGGCAGCCATTAGCAAACAAAAGTGTAGTGAAGTACCTCGGTATCTGGTTAGATCAGTATTTATATTTCGACAGACATATAAATGCTGCTCCGACCAGGGCCAGAGGAGCCTTCGCTCTGACGAAACGGCTGTTTTTTAGCAGTCGGCTGTTTTTTTAGTTTCGGGTGTTCGAGTGGCAGTGTTTACGACGCTGTACCGGTTTATATCGAACAGCCGAATCTTCTTACGTGCATTACTATTCCAACGATGTCCTATACAACGGGGCTCGAATCAACAGAATTGACAATTTCGTGATAAAACTCGTTCGGGGTCACATCAATCTGCACTTGATAGTGGGTAGTCGGGATGGGGTTTTAAGCCTTGGCCGGCTTACATACTTGTTTTATAGTTTTAGGGTTTAGTTTTAAGTAGAATAGGCATGGTGCCACAAAAAAAAAAAATACAAAAAATACAAAAAATAAAAATACAAAAGAAATACAAAAAAAAAATCAAAAAAAAAACATGGAATAATAAAAAAAAAAAAAAGACAACAAAATATGAAAAACAAAAAACGTTAGATTTGCTGCTGTGGTTGTTCTAGTTTTAAGTAGGTTATAGGTAGAATAGGTAGTTTTAGTTAGCTTTAAGTTTTATATTAAGGACCTTATTTTAAGTAGTTTTAAGTAAAAATAAAAAAGGATATTGGTATTAGTTTTTTTCAAATTTTCTAATAAATACAAAAATAAATAAAACTGAAAAAAAAAAATGGGCAAAATTCTCCCAATTTAGTTTGTAGGCAAAAAGAGAGCAAACCCATTAATTCGGGACTCTAGATAATATATTTCCTCTATGGAGGATATGGAGAAGAAAGAGGACAAATGGAAGCAGTTCATGGATTTACAAAGAAAAAAACAAGAAAGTCGAGATGAGAAATTGAATTTGCTAAAAGAATACATAAATTAAAAAAAGCAATAAGAGAACAACAAATTATTTTGTGAAGGTGTACCTGTTAATACCTACCTATTGTTTCTACCTAGTGTACCTATTATTAATAAAATAAATATGGCAATTTAGTTATATTTTTGTTAGGCCGCGTTTCCATTTGCAGAAAACTTCTGCAATAAATGTCCGACAGTGAATTGCAAGTGGAAACTACCAAGCAAGTTCTATCGCGACAGTACTTTCATAACTTCTTGCGAGTATTTGCAAGTGCAATTAATTGCTAGTTTAAACACTTTTGCATCGACTCGCGACAGTTCTTGCAGCTTATCGAAACAGTTTCGTATATCTCGCGCAAGTGGCTGATCTTTCCTTCGAGGACATTGACTCACGGAATCGAGTGTCTTGTTTTTTTTATAACAGGACCCACTTTCAATATCAAAACTTCCAAATCAATTGCGGTCATGCGAGTGAAATTGAAGTATTGCTGAGCATCTTCTATATTTAATTCGTTTAATAAATTATAGAAGGCACCAGCTTCACGTCTTTTCAAAATCCAATCTCGAACCCAAGTTGATCTTTTTAACTTCCCATAGGAAGTTATTGTAATGGGTCCGATTTGTCAAATTGAAAATTTTGACATTTCTCGACGTTTCAAGGTTCCCAGAGTCGAAATAAAAGATTTTTAGAAAGATGTCTGTGCGTGCGTGGGTACGTACGTTCGTACATCCGTACGTTCGTGACGTTTTTTTCGTCATCCATAGCTCAAGAACCAGAAGACATATTGACTTCAAATAAATTTTGTTATACAGATAATAATACAGAAAGATGCAGAAAGGGCTCTCAAGAAAATTGCGTGGGCAGTTTTTTTTACCATAGCAGTTTAAAAAAAAGGTGAAAATTTTGGTTAATTGGTTTTGGTGATACCAAACTAATATATTTTTTGAAAAAAATCCAATTAACGGTTTTTTATAAATAAAAAAAAAAACTGAAAAAAATATGTCACTCCGAAAATTTTACGAACATAAAATGATTTTATCTCCAAAACAATTTTGTGCCACGAAAAATAAAGTTTTTAACATCTGGTAAAATTTTGAGAAAAATCTAATTCACAGTTTTTTTTTTATAAAAAATAAAAATCTAAAAAAAAACATTACTCAAAGTTTGTAAAAATTGAATTTCAACTCAAATATCTTTTCAAAAATTTCAACTAATTTTATCTTTTAAGAAATATTGTTTTCAACATTCGCCAAAATTTCGAGAAAAATCGAATTGACAGTTTTTTTTACAAAAAATAAAAACCTAAACAAAAAAATTAATAAAAGTTGGTAAAAATTGATTTTCGACTCAAATATCTTTTCAAAACTTTGAGATTGTATGAGCTGGAAGTAAACAAACAATAATTCATGTCGATGTCGCGATATCGAGTGCATTGGCTTTGCTTTAGTATGCGATATTTGCTGACGTGAATTATTGGCAGGTGGTGATGACGAACAACAACATAAGGTCATCATTTAATATTAAGTTATGTTAAGTAGGTTAAGAAAAATATGTAATGTAGAAATTAAGTAATAATAAATAAATATGTAGGTTAAGAAATTGAATGTATTTATGTAGGTTAAGAAATTGAATGTATTTATGTAGGTTAAGAAATTAAATGTATTTCCATAGCAAATAAATAGTATAAATAGAATAAGAAAATGTGAATAAAGTGCTAGTATTGTATCAAACATTTTGGTGTTTAATTAACTATTTACTTTTCAGCACAGAATCATCTCAAAGATTTTTCTGTTCAATAACCAACTTTAAATTTGATAATTATCTCAAGGATTTTTATCTGCGGACAAAACATTGGTCCTTCGAGCCGGATACAGCCAAGCCGCTACAACAGCCAATTCGCTTCATCAAAGAGCCAAGCAGCTACATAAGCCAAGTCGCTTCATCACAAAGCCAAGTCGCTACAAGAAGCCAAATTGCAACAAACAGCCAAGCCGCTACAACAGCCAATTCGCTTCATCAAAGAGCCAAGCAGCTACATAAGCTAAGTCGCTTCATCACAAAGCCAAGTCGCTACAAGAAGCCAAATTGCAACAAAGAGCCAAGTCGCTACAACAGCCAAGTCGCTTCATCAAAGAGCCAAGCAGCTACATAAGCCAAGTCGCTTCTTCACAGAGCCAAGTCGCTTCTTCACAGAGCCAAGTCGCTACAAGAAGCCAAATTGCAACAAAGAGCCAAGTCGCTACAACAGCCAAGTCGCTTCAACAAAAAGACAAGCCGCTACATAAGCCAAGTCGCTTCATCAAAGAGCCAAGTCGCTACAACAGCCAAGTCGCTTCAACAAAAAGAACAAAATGGCGGAACCATCAGTTGACCAAATCGAGCGCATGAAAATAAACTTTTCGAAAGACTCAAAGGATAGGTATTCGTTACAATACTTTGAAATCCGAGCGGAGAAGTTAGCAACAGTATGGAAGACGTGCGAGGAACTTCATGCTAAGGTGTATAATATAAAAATGCATAATGAGTCTCTTGTCAAAGATTATATGACAGAATATAGCAAAATGGAAGAGTTGGCATTAACTTTGACTACAACTTTTCAACGCGCAATAGATCAATATAAGGCGCAGCAACCATCTGATACGAAAACATTACAAGTATTGAAAACCGCTGCAACTGAAGATGTCGTTCGACTTGAAAGAGTAAAAATTCCAACATTTGAAGGTGATTATCTGAAATGGGTAAATTTCTATGAAATGTTTAAAACACTAGTGCACGAAAATAAGCAACTGCAGGATATTCAAAGAATGCAATATCTGGTGACTTCTACTAAAGGTGAAGCTCGACGCCTAATTGAAAATCTGGGAGTGACTGGAAGTAATTACCAGAATGCACGGAAAATGTTGTTTGAACGTTACAACAACAAGAGAACACTACTAGCATCCCACCTTCAAGCATTTCTCAGCATCCCAAATGTTAAGTCTGAAACTGCACAAAATTACAAGAAATTGTTGGACACAACGAACGAGACACTAATTGGAATAAAGGCATTAAATATTGACACGAAGTCCTGGGACCCATTTATTGTCTATATGGCCTCGCAAAAGTTAGATATGGAATCCAGAAAAGAATGGGAACTGTTATGGGGAGCCAAAACAGATTTACCCTCATGGGAGGACCTAGCTGAATTTCTCTCAAAGAAATTCAGATCTTTAGAAGCCATTTCGGGTGACGTTACAAGGAAATTTCACAACACGAGTTTATTCATACAGTCAGAAGCTAAATGTAAATTGTGCAAGGGTAACCATTTCATTGTTAAGTGCATTCGGTTTCAACAAGCTAACGTCCAAACTCGAAGAGAAATAGTGAAGAATAACAATTTGTGTTTCAATTGCTTGGGCAATCACCGAATTTGCGATTGCAAAAGCAAAACAACGTGTAGAATCTGTTTAAAGAAACACAACTCCATGCTTCATCTAAACATTAAGCAATCCGATGCCAAG
The DNA here is from genome assembly GCA_951509635.1 of Eupeodes luniger. Lineage (NCBI taxonomy): Eukaryota > Metazoa > Arthropoda > Insecta > Diptera > Syrphidae > Eupeodes > Eupeodes luniger. The sequence continues at coordinate 173,719,906 of OX608073.1, read as the reverse complement.
GATAACAATGAAAACAGCACAAAAAGTTTCAACAGTCAAGGCAACAACTCTACATGGGACATCTTACTAGCTACAGCAATTATACACGTGAAGAATGTGTACGGTGAATACATAAAGTTAAGAGCCTTAATAGACCAAGGCTCACAAAGTTCATTCATCACCGAAAATTGTGTGCAGTTGTTAGGACTCAAGCGTGAACCACAGCTCTCATTCTAGGACGAATCACACAAAGTCTTCCGTCGACATCCATCAACTTCAATGTTAACGTAAACATAAAGAATACTATACTTGCAGATCCAGAGTTCCGTACTCGATCAAAGATCGATGTATTGTTAGGAGCTGATGTATATGGTGAAATCCTGCTGGAGGGATTGAAGAAAGGTATGCCAACTGCACAAAAGACCAAACTGGGCTGGATTTTATCTGGCCCCATAGCTAGAAGCGCATCAACAATATCAACTTCCATGATAAGTACATCAGAACTCGATCAACAGCTATTAAAATTCTGGGAACAGGAGGAAATCGAAAGGAAGCCCTTTTTGTCTCAAGAACAAGAGATGGCCGAAAAGCAATACATTACAAATGTACAAAGGGTGAAAGATGGACGGTATCAAGTCAAAATGCCGTGGAAAGATGATCCTAGGACAAAACTTGGCCTCTCGGAAAAGTCAGCTATTGCCAGGTATGTCTCGAACGAAAAGAGACTATTAAAAAATCCAAGTCTTTTTGCGGAATACAACAAGTGCATTGAAGAATATCTAACACTTGGACATATGGAAGAGGTTCCCAGCAATGAAGTAAATAAACCTTGTTATTACTTGCCTCACCACTCAGTGATTAAAGAAGAAAGCACAACAACTAAGGTCCGGGTTGTATTTAATGCCTCAGCAAAATCGTCTTCCGGAATTTCACTAAACGACTGTCTCATGGTAGGTCCAACAATTCAAGATACACTCACAACTCTGATTCTGCGATGGAGAACATATCCAGTCGTCATAACAGCGGATATTGAAAAAATGTATCGGCAGATATCAGTTGAAACCACTGACTCAGATTTCCAACGCATCCTGTGGCGTCCAAACAAAACAGATATCATAAGAAAATATCGTTTGAAGACGCTAACTTTTGGAACTGCTAACGCTCCATTCCAGGCCATTCGTACGCTACGACAACTAGCAGAAGATGAAACCAAGACTTACCCTTCCGCAGCAGATCACTTGAAAACCAGCTTCTATGTAGACGATCTTCTGACTGGCGTAGATACAATTGCAGAGGCAAAAGTTTTATACCTGGAGCTGTCACAACTCCTAGACAAAGGAGGCTTCAACTTACGTAAATGGAATAGTAACCATCAAGAAGTCCTCAATGCGATACCTGAAAACCATAGAGGAAAGGGTTACGTATTCAATGCAGAAGAAGACGTTACAAAAACACTGAGACTCCAGTGGCACCCACGAGATGATCAATTTATCTTCAAAGCTGACGGGTGGCTTCCTTTATGGCACGGCTTTTTGACCCATTGGGATGGTTGCAACCCATTGTTATTCGCAACAAAATTTTTATGCAACGGCTTTGGCTAAGCAACCTTACCTGGGATCAGGAGCTACCAACAGATCTGAAACATGAGTGGATGGGATACGCAACGGAATTAAAAGACGTCCATCAGATTAAACTACCACGGTGGATAGGAACAACGTCCAAAGATATCTATGAATTACATGGTTTCTGCGATGCATCCCAGTTTGCCATGGCTGCTGTCGTCTACATGGTCATCCGTACACCAGGAAGAACGCCAATAGCTACACTCTTAAGCTCCAAAACGAAAGTAGCACCCATAGCTGTTCAAACTATTCCAAGATTAGAACTGACGAGTGCTGTTCTATTAGTCAAACTCATAGAACAAATCAAATCAGCCCTAAGAACTCCAGACAGCAGCCGAATATATTATTGGACTGACTCAACAGTTGTCATTTCATGGCTTAATGATCACCCATCACGTTGGAACACGTATGTAGCCAACAGAGTAAGCCAAATACATGAAAGTAGCACCTGTACCCAGTGGTATCACATATCCACACATGAAAACCCTGCAGACTGTGCCACCAGAGGGCTATCTCCACAAGCTCTTAAGAATCACAGCCTATGGTGGAGTGGTCCACAAATCATTTTGCGACAGTCTAAAGAATACACGAAACAACCCCGAATGATTAGTACAGATTTAGAAAGAAAAATTAGGGTCCATTTGGTTACAAAAGATGAAAACATACTTGACAGATTCTCAAACTTCTCAAAACTAATACGAGTTTTAGCGTATTGCAAGAGAATGCTGCCTAACCATGAATGCCGCAAAGAAAATACTCCCAATTATTTAACAACAGATGAACTACACAAAGCTAAAATAATTTGCATCAAAAAGTCACAAGAACCATCTTTCCCACATGAAATACAAGCTCTCCTAGCTAGGAAACCAATTGATAAAAAATCAAAAGTCTTGCAACTTTGCCCATATCTGGACACTGACAGAATCCTCAGGGTGGGCGGAAGACTGCAAAAGGCCGATTTAAGCCAAGCTGAAAAACATCCCATCATATTAAGTAACGAGTGTTCACTATCGAAATTAATAGTATCTCATTTTCATCATAAAACTCTCCACGGATCCCAATTACTCACACTTAACACAATGCGTAAAGAATTTTGGATACTAAACGCAAACAAGCTAGTGACAACATGCATTCATAAGTGTATTACTTGCTTCAAACTAAACGCAAAGGTAAATCAACAACAGTTAATGGGAAATCTTCCAACACATCGTGTAACGGTAAACCGTCCCTTTTGGAAAACCGGATTAGACTTTGCGGGCCCAATTACAATAAAATGGTCAAGTGGACGAGGAACTAAAACAGAGAAATCATATATAGCGGTCTTCATATGCTTATAAACAAAAGCAATACATCTTGAACTTGTGAGTTCCTTGACTTCGCAAGCTTGCATAGCAGCAATTAAGCGATTTGTCTCAAGAAGAGGCAAATGTAAAGCCATTTACAGTGACTGTGGCACAAATTTTGTTGGAGCGAGCAAAAAACTTCAGCGTACATTCGAAAGGATGACATACGAAACGCAGGCATGGATAGTGAATGACAACATTACATGGCACCATATACCTCCAAGCAGTCCGCACTTTGGAGGACTATGGGAAGCTGGTGTCAAATCTACTAAACGACACCTTATAAAAGTATTAGGAGAAAGGCTTTTGAACATAGAAGAAATGTATACAGTATTGGCCCAAATTGAAGCTTGTTTAAACAGCCGACCATTAGCTCCAATCAGTAATGACGTCAATGATATCCTGCCGTTGACACCAGGTCACTTTCTCACTGGAAATTCCATGTTTGCAGTACCTGATGAAGTTCCAGATAACTTAAAGCTCTTAAAGAGATGGCAACTCACCCAACGCATTACAAATGATTTCTGGAATAGGTGGAAAGAAGAATATTTGACGCGACTACAAGAGCGACCAAAGTGGTTATCAACAAAGAAAAACCTTCAGCCTGGACAACTTGTTTTAGTGTTGAAAGAAAATACCCCGCAGACCAAATGGCCTTTAGCGCGCATTTTGGATGTACACCCTGGTGAAGACGGACTCGTTCGAGTTGTCACCATCAAGATGAACGGAAATATAACTAAACGCCCCGTAGTTAAACTATGTCCATTGCCAATAGAAGAAGCTGATGAGGAAGTGTCAAAGAGAGCCTTAAAAGGAACGAACCAATCCCAAGAAGGAGAAGCTGAAAGTCCCAGGAAAACAAAAACTCCTAAAGTTGTAACAAGTTCCTTAGGTATCGCAACTTGGCCAGCATTAATGCTAAACGTAATGATTACTTGTTTTGCGATAATACCGAATGTCCAAGCATTGGTCAACAATACTCAAATCGATGGAGGACTCTACATAGAAAAATTGGGACGCAGTTTTTTAAGCAGAGGAACATTGAAGATTGAAATAAGTATTCCGACCGGTGAATTCTTACAAGACAAACAACAGGTGAACGCAACAATTAAAAAGATGGAAACGCTTTGCACGAAAGGGAAATACATAAGTGAAGAAATACAATGCGACACATTGAATCATCACCTGCAAGCGATTAGTACAAGCATTATTCATCGTATTGAATCAATTCAGTTTTTACGGTCAAGAACACGAAGAGGTGTATTGGGAACAATTCTAACGTCAGTGTTTGGAGTCAATGAAGAGGTGTACCATGATATCGATAACTTGTCAGAAAATCAACAAACCCTGAGAAATACAATATCACATCAAGGAAAGGTCATGATCAAAGCTGTCAAAACGCTCAACGACACCAACACCAGAATTGAAAAACGATTAAGGAATTTCAACACTCAGCTAAGTCAATCAATCGAAAAAATTAACAAATTCACGGCGGGATGGATTCTAGCGGCAGATCATAACGGTGTTCAAACAAAGTACCTCAGCATGTAGCAGCAAGCCAAGAATTACTTGGAAGAAATTGCCGATAAATATAATTGCATATGGCAAATTGTCTCCACGAGAACGAGCAGCTGGCAGTGTCCACACATAATTGACTTAAACAGCGTACTTAACAAAACTGAAGGGCATCTACCACCAACATTAAAAGTTTATCACCGTATGACCAGTCAAGTAATTATGAGTTCAACTTTGGAAAGAATTTTAATTATTGAAAAACTTCCAATCTATGAAGATAAGCAATACGAACTAATAAAAGCGACAACGGTACCAACAAAAATAGGTGAATCCACATATACGGTTCAAACCATCCCAGCGGAAGTCCTAGGTATTCATTACGATTCACAGACCTACTTCAAATTCACAGAAGAAATGATGGCAAACAGTATTGAGTTACCTAATCTAGAGTTCATAGTCCCAATCCAAGCTATATATAGTATAACATTGACTCAAACCCGAATTGCGTAATTTCGGAAATATATCAAAAGTTTAGCAGAGTAAGCTGCTCAAGCAAAACGATCGCAATACATGCAGTTATATGGAAACAACTACATCAAGTAAATACATGGTTGTATGTAAGTCCAAATCGAATAATAGCTCAAGCAGTTTGTAACGGCCAGTTAAGCGAAATTTGTTTGAAAGATGCTGGTATCATTCAATTAACATCAGACTGTGTCGTTAAAACAAAAGACATAACCATAACAGCAGAACATCAAGAATCTACTCGGACAGTACAAACATACATTAAGCCATCGTCAATCGTTCCATCCAATTTTTCATTACTCGGCAGCCAACATATTCAAATTCCGAAACTTAACATATCCAGAGTACTCCAGTCATCAGATACATTAACAACGCTAGTTGAAGAAGCATCAAGTTTAGAAGAAGAGATAGACAACACAATATGGAAGCCGATTCACCGACATGCGATTTCATCAGCGATATCAATCATACTCTCCGTTGCATTAATAGCAATGATTTTGTTAATATGGAGACATGTTCAAAACCAACGTGAACAAATTAAATTGCCCTCCAAATGGTATGAAACATCAACTACAAGCGAATTGGACAAAACATGCCTGTAAAGAACCACCTAGTTCTTGGTGGGCGGAAATGTATGAGCTGGAAGTAAACAAACAATAATTCATGTCGATGTCGCGATATCGAGTGCATTGGCTTTGCTTTAATATGCGATATTTGCTGACGTGAATTATTGGCAGGTGGTGATGACGAACAACAACATAAGGTCATCATTTAATATTAAGTTATGTTAAGTAGGTTAAGAAAAATATGTAATGTAGAAATTAAGTAATAATAAATAAATATGTAGGTTAAGAAATTGAATGTATTTATGTAGGTTAAGAAATTGAATGTATTTATGTAGGTTAAGAAATTAAATGTATTTCCATAGCAAATAAATAGTATAAATAGAATAAGAAAATGTGAATAAAGTGCTAGTATTGTATCAAACATTTTGGTGTTTAATTAACTATTTACTTTTCAGCACAGAATCATCTCAAGGATTTTTCTGTTCAATAACCAACTTTAAATTTGATAATTATCTCAAGGATTTTTATCTGCGGACAAAACAGAGATATTAGCTTTAAACTACTTTTATCTTTTAAAAAATATTGTTGTCAACATTTAGTAAAATTTTGAGGAAAATCTATTTTCTTACAAAAAAATAAAAACCTCACAAAAAAAACAGTACTAAAACTTGGTAAAAATATACTTACGACTCAAAAAGCTTTTAAAAAATAAAAATATTGTCTTCAAACAACAACAGAAAATGTTGTTTTCGATATTCAGTAGTTTTTTTTACAAAAATCCAACAGTCCTTTTTTCATAAAAAAATAAAATCTACAAAAAATAGTACGCAAATTTGGTAAAAATTGATGTTCGTTTCTTGATATCTCTTAAATTAATTTCATTCATGCAATTTATAAAAATTTAAGAAATGCTACTTAGATTTAAAAAAAAATTTTGTTCGACTAAAAATCTATTTTTAACATAACTTGATATTCAAACTAAACTATTTCTTTATATGAAAAATATTGTTGATAATTTTAAAATTTGTAAGAATAATTCAACTAACAACTTTTTTAACCCAACACGAAACCCTACAAACTTTTAAGCAAGACAATTTTTTAGTAATAAAATTATCATCGCAGCTGCTAATCGTTGACGTTTTCTCGCCATGACTTCACAATTTTCAGTAAACAACCAGATTTCTTGCGACATTAATTGCTCTCCTGGTGTAAATACATCTCCAATAAATTGCGACAGTATGATGCGCGAGCTTCTTGCAAGACATTTATTGCAGAAGAAATTGCAAGAATTTACATGACAATGTAAACGCGACTGCAAGAAACTTCTGCAAGACTTCCGCGAGTTGACTTGCAAATGGAAACGCGGCCTTATAAGTTGAACGTTTTTTATACTTATTTTACGTAAAATATGTGTTTAATGGAAAAGCACATTGTTGGCGGCTTGTGCTTTTTTATAAAGCTCAGAATGCCTAAGCACTCTGCTGTCATGCAAAGACCGGGGTTCACCACAGGTTACATCTATACATTTTTTGTCCGCGTCAACAACTGCCTTAAAAACTGCCTGCAAAACAATCGTAAACTGATGTTTTCGGTTGTAATAGCATTCCTTGTCGATTTTTGGAGCGGCTATATTTATATGGGTGCATGCACCCAGAACACCAGGAATCCTTTTTTTTCAAACCTCATGCAGTTATCGTTGACATTGGTTCCTTGCGGCCATATAATGAAGTTTGGGCCCTTTGACACCAGCCACTTTACCACACGATTTACCGAGACCCAGCTGGATGATGAAACAAGTTGCCAAGTTGTCTAAACGTGATGGTGTTGCTTATGTATCAAACGTACATAAATATCTCCTTCCGGTAACCGATTTTGATTCTCCCTCCCCTATTTGACGAGTGGACAGAAAAGTAGTGTTGACAGTAAGATGCTAAAGAAAAAAAAATACCTTAATAAAACTTACATATAAGATGCTCTATTGTTGAACGACGTAGTCTAAAATGAGACTTGAAGTCCTCTGGGCTAAATTCTTCCACGGTCAACAAGAAAGACTCAACAGTGGCATCTTTGACTTTTTCCACTTCTGCTGAGTCTTCCAAGCTAAGGTCCTCAAAAACGAAGTTCATAGCAAACTCGTTTTCGAAGTCGCCGTTGCTTGATTCCAATAGGGCTTCTAAAATCTGCAATAATTTTAAAACGAATTAATATTATGAAACTCTAATTTCTTTATTTCTCTCACCATATCTTCTCGTTTATAAATTAATTATACGTAAAAACAACTCAAAAATAATCTTGAATAAAATTCGGGTTTTATTCGTTTTTGCTTTATTATCTGACAGTTAGACACGTCTAACAACTTAAAAATAAAATAAAACAGCTGCGGATGGGCAAGTGGGGATACGTTTTTTTGGGAAACTGAATGTGGCTGCAGATAGCGATGTCAAAAAAACACGCCTAGTGTAAGAATCTATGTACTACATATTTATGAGAACGAGAAATTAATTTAAAAGCTTTTTATTTTTTTAGTTCCCAGAAAAACGAAAAACGAAACGAGAATTATTTGTGTATGAACATCAACTTACGGCATTGCTGAACCCATTTGTCGTTACTTGATTTTGGTACCTAATTGATGTTTTTGGCGTTTCAGTTGTTTAATTGTTTAACTGGTGATTGCACTGGGCTGGGTTTAATGACATTTGCTCTGAAGACAACAGAATTAACATAATATTATTAAATTTGTGCATGTTATTTAATACAAAAAACATTATATGTGGAGTAAGTGCGGCAAATGTAGCCTACGTGGTTAATATGGCCTATAACAGTATTTCCCAAACCGTAAGCCACAGCGAAAAATAAAATGTTGCATTACGAAGACGTTCAAACCGGTTTAGTCTCAGTCTTTCGTGCTTGGTGTGGAGCGACGGTTGTGAAAGATACATATACGGGCACTTTATTTTTTTTACTTTGGTTGTAATTTTTTGGTAAGTTTTCTTAAGTGTTTCAACATTAAATTTTGAGTTAAATTGGTAACTTCTTTTTTAAATTAAATTGTGTTTAATATTTTCTTAACATGTGTGATATCATGATTTAAAAAAAAGTTTATAAAGTTTATATATATAGCCCACACTGGGCCATATTTAACACCAGGTGCGCCATATCGGCCGCAATTTTTTTGATATGATTTATGAAGTGCCTTTAAGTTTATTTTATGTTTTGTTTTAGTTAAAGTTTTTAAAAGCTGAATTAAAGATGTTTTGTTAGACTGTTTAAAAAAAAAATAATGAACTAGACTTAAATTTATGGTTTTATTTAAAAAAATGTTAAGGGTGGGCCATATTTGCCGCACTTACTCTGAGTATGCTTTTCTACTTTTCATTTCTTATAGCAACTATTAAAATAAAACTACTTCATAAATTTAGATAGCCTCGAAAAGGATTATGGGTATGCTTTTTTTGAATTAAAAAAGGTAATACCTCTAAAAACCTGACGTGATAGATTATTTTTCAGTCGGGTTTAATTTGAGGCCATTAAAAATCCATCCGAATAGTGCAATTCGGTGGGTAATAAATAACTAAAGCTTGTCGACCAGTATAATTCCAATGAAAAAATTAATTTCTCCATGATAATATTAAGCTTAGTTTTACTGCTCCATGATATGAACCATGAGATCACCAGTTAATCTATTGCTATGAAAGACGTACCAGTCATTAACAAGCTTCCGTTCGGCAAGTTATTTATTAGGCTAATAACACAGTACGACATACTCGTAAGTCTTGTTTCCTTTATTTTATTTCTGTTATTAAGCATATCTATTGCCCTGAAAATATACTGAGAGTTTTTTAACAGCTTTACTTTTTGAAATATACAGTTTTATTATTTTAATCACCCAGATTTTGTGGAAATTGGTCTAAATGCGAGTGAATTAAGTGAATATGTATGCTCCCTAGCTCTTTCACGTTCGATGACATGGACTTAACAAGCTCCACGTGTTCGTCAGATCTCTTTCTGGATGGAAAATTACTCATAATCAAACCAATGAATTCCAAGCTTTATATTCGACTTCTTTCATTTATTTCAAAAAGGTAGAATCTTTCACGAGTTGCCTAGTCTGTAATGAATCCAAAATACCGTTTTTGAAATTGCGTTACAATTTTCTACCGCTCTGGTGGTTAAATTTTTTCGATTGGTTAAAATGGGATATTTTTTTTATTTTTGACATCCGAACTGGATTATAGATTGTATTAAATGAAATTTTCAGTTAAAATTTCTGCAAGATTAAAGAAATTTTCGTAACCACAAATGTGTTCTATTATTTTAGAAAATATATTTTTTAAGCAAAATCAAGTTTGAAATGTATACAAATAAAAACAAAGTGGAAGTGAATTAAATACAAATTTCTTAATTGAATTTACTTTTAAAGGATGCATCGATTGTATCCTCAAACATTACGGAAAAAATCCTATTGAATATTGCTTGATTGTACAGTTTGCAAGTTCACAGCTGTAAAAGTGAAAACAATATACAAAAACAAACAATTGGAATTCATTTTATATATTTTAAAATATCATTGGCTATGGGAGCGTTTTCTCCGAAGACGTAAATGCGATTTTAATCGGTGATTTTATGAAATGAAAACATTTTGAAGAATTGTGCATAGATATAACATTTTTATTTGATTGAATAAGTTTAATATTTATATCATTTGTATTATTAATTTCTTCTTTAGTAATTTATTATAGAAAAGAATATATAATTGATGATATAAATATTAATCGATTTATTATATTAGTATTAATATTTGTATTATCAATAATATTTTGAATTATTAGTCCAAATTTAGTTAGAATTTTATTAGGATGAGATGGATTAGGATTAGTTTCTTATTGTTTAGTAGTTTATTTTAATAATGTAAAGTCTTATAATGCTGGTATACTAACTGCTTTATTAAATCGGGTAGGAGATGTTTTTTTTATTATTAGCTATTGCTTGAATATTAAATTATGGAAGATGAAATTATATTTTTTATTTTGAATTTATGATAAATGATAAAGAAATATTAATTATTAGAATTTTAGTAACTTCTGCAGCTATAACTAAAAGTGCTCAAATTCCTTTTTCTTCTTGATTATTATTTATAATGAACAATTCTTTAAATATATATTATATTAGAATATTTGCTGGTTCAATATGATTTATGCCTTATATTTCAACATATGGTATTATTAATTATTCATTAAAAATTGGAATAAATGTAATAGATTTTGATCAAAGATGATCAGAATTTAGAGGAAGACAAAATTTATATAAACAATTAGTAACTTGTTCACAATTTTCTAATTTTTTACAAAATAATATCCTGGGGTGGAATCATGTAAGGTGATTTGTGATAGTTGACAGTCACAATCAACATATTCGGTCTGTGTAAGGTGATAGTCATCTGTGACAATCACAATTTAGTGATTATTTCCCGTGACAGCTATTTAGGTGTCACTTTCATATGAAATTGACTTTATTTTTTTTATTGTCTGTTGTGTCTAGTCAAAATGAATGTGTTCGTGCCTTATCTTAGAAGAAAGAAAGCTGAGATATTGCCCAAGAACATCAGCACAGATTGTAAATGTCTGTGCTGCTCTTCACAACATATTATGCTGCAAGCATACAGTTCCACTGCCAGAAGCAGTATTGACAGCATCACCATCTGAAAATTCAAATAACCAGCAAGCTGAAGGTGCAAGGAATGAAGGAGCAAGAACCAGAAACAGAATCAGGGATGACCTATGGGCAAACCGTCCAAGACTTTAAAGAAAAGAAACAAAATAAATGTAAATGTATACAAAGATATGTACATATATTTTTTATTAAAAGAATATAAACAAAATGAACAAAAAAAACTTCATTAAAACAAAAACATCACAAATTCACAGCATGGATTTGAATCTTATAATAAATATATACATAATGTATGTTTATATGAAATATATATTTATCTATTTTGAACACATATGTAGGTAAGTAATTATTAAAATAAAATTGTGCCGGCTCATTTCTTGCTTAACTCCCAGACTCGAATCTCATTGACTGCTTTGGCCAGCTCCAACTCCATTCTTTTTAGTTGGAGTTCTTCTTTTTTCAGTGCATTTGTACACTCTCTTTCCTTTTGCTTTTCCTGGTATAGCAACTTTACACAATCTTTCAATTCAATTATTGAAGTGTTGATTGTTTGCAAAGTTTTATCGATGTCTTCCAGCTTTTTGATTTGCAAATCAATAAATTTTTGCTGGAGTTCCAGTTGCTTTTCGGCTAGAAGCGTATTCTCCTCGACTTTTTGGTGGCTTGTTGCGTTTGGAAGTAGACGCTGGGATCGGCGTTGGTTCCAATGCCACATCCACTGGCTCGGAAAGGAGTTCTGTTAAAACATTATCTATCTCTGCAAATAAAAAAAATCGTAAATTAACACTGAAACTAAAATTTGTGGAAACTCACCATGTTCATTGCATCCGAAAATGGATACTCCACATGTTCCCACCACTGCTGCTTCGATACCACATGCTTGGATTATTACCTCGTTGACACTGTCCAATGCTTTTTCTGTGAAAGGTCCTCCTCCCGTTTGTGCAATTGTTTTTTTATTTGCAATACATTTTTTTTTGCGTTGTATTTTCGAATGGTCCAAATCTGTGCAATATAAACAATGAGAGGACACCAATCAATTAAATATAAATACCTACCCTTTTCCACTCTGCTCTTGACTTTGTAGGAGGCCCATTCTCGTTCAACATTCGAGTGAGTTTCTCCCACTGGATTCTCTGTGAATCTCTTGAATTTATACTGTTTCCCGAAAAGGATTGGGCCAAATCGGCATATTGTTCAATATAGTTACTCAGAAATTGAATTTGAGCTTTGTTGGGAAACCTGTTGATAAACATTTTATATTTTTTAACAATTACATTCTAGTAAACAGTTATACAATATACACAATACATAAATGTTTACTTACATTTTTGTTTAAATTAATTCCACTTTAGGAACACACAACGTCTAGACGAACAAAACACGAACCAATTTGCCGGCAGTTTAAAAAAATCAAATGTAAAAGTTTTTCTTCTAAAGTGATACCAAATTTAAGAAATATTTTGGTGATCAAATTACACAGACGAATAAATTCTTTTGATCACATTTGATTGTCACAAATGTGACAGTCACAAATCACCTTACATGATTCCACCCCTGGTCGGTTAATAAAAAAATTAGTTTGATTTAATCGACCAGGAGTTCCATCAATTTGTACTCCTAATGCAGGAACTGTTCATGAATGAATTACATCAGCAGCTGTTACTAGAATTCGAATTTGAGAATTTATAGGTAATACAATACGATTACCTACATACATCTAATAAACGAAAACTGTCTATATTTTGTTACAGCCGCCCCCTAAATCGAAAAGAATAAAATTTTGTGACCAAGGGGTCACTGGATATCCACTGCTGGAGGGAACGTACCTACTTCATGCTCCCGATTACATAGCTTGAACAGCAGGTGGTTGTTTGTAGTTTGAACAACCTTAATTTGATGGCATGTTCAATTTTTGTTTGGCCTTTGGTTGTCATCGACAGTACGGATGGATGGGACTTCATCTGAACAGAAAGAAAAAGAAAGTAACAAAATTATTCTTGCCGCAACAAAAGAAATCAAAAATAAAAGGAAAGTTTAATTTATTTGAAAGATAATCCAACCTCAATTCTGCTCTGTCTGTTGTGTTGATCGTCTTATTTATGTTTATTTGTGTAAAGTAAATAAAATAAGAACAAAGAAGGGGAACCTCATATATGTCAGTTGAAGCCGACTGGAAGCGTGAAATAACTAAAAATAAGAAACAATCAAACTTCCAGTCATGGGAAAGGTTGTTTTAGCTTTAGGTGGGTGGTGGATAGTGATTGTCACTGAACTACCACTGTGCCAAAGTATTGGCTTTGACGTTTCTGAAAAAGCCAACACCTAATTCGAAATGAAATTACCTGATAGGTAAACTTTTAATAAGCGCTACTTCGACATTAGTGTCACTGTTAGTAGACGGCGGTCTACCACACCGCATCCTGGGACAGACTTTACAGAATTTACATTACATACGTTTTATAAAATTTACGGTTTTTGAATTGTTCTCACATGACACACAGTGTAAATTTGGTATAAGAACCAAAACTATTCGAATAAATACGAAAACATAAGCCACATTTGCGGGCGGTAAATGACATAAGCATCCACGAAACATGTCTATTGGACCTTACATTTTTGTCAGTTCACCAGTTCTTTGGTAATGCCCAAACATAAGACACCGGGTAGTGACAATCCGTTTCATTTGCGTTTATGGTTAGGTGATTAGGGATTCGTCCTTAAAAAATGGCTGTAATGGATAGAAAGGGTTGATAAAGGAGGAGAGTGACTTGGTGAAAACAGTTTAGTTTTATTCCTCCTTAGATATATTCCACCTCCTTGAGAATGGAAGACTGGAAAGGCAGGTAGTTTTGAACCTGCCCGGGAAGTATTAGCTTTCCTGGAAGAATTCTGAACAAGGACGGGAAAGATCATTACCTATACATAACAACAAGAGGGGAAGCTTGCTATGTAGTTATTCAAATAGTTGATAACGGGTGAAGTGTAGGATATAGGTACGATGTAAATGAGAAAAAAAAAGAACTGTGATATGGGGTGATGTGTGCGGTGTCCATATACATATACCATATATAAAAAAAAACTGAAAAAAAATATGTCACTCCGAAAATTTTACGAACATAAAATGATTTTATCTCCAAAACAATTTTGTGCCACGAAAAATAAAGTTTTTAACATCTGGTAAAATTTTGAGAAAAATCTAATTCACAGTTTTTTTTTTATAAAAAATAAAAATCTAAAAAAAAACATTACTCAAAGTTTGTAAAAATTGAATTTCAACTCAAATATCTTTTCAAAAATTTCAACTAATTTTATCTTTTAAGAAATATTGTTTTCAACATTCGCCAAAATTTCGAGAAAAATCGAATTGACAGTTTTTTTTACAAAAAATAAAAACCTAAACAAAAAAATTAATAAAAGTTGGTAAAAATTGATTTTCGACTCAAATATCTTTTCAAAACTTTGAGATTGTATGAGCTGGAAGTAAACAAACAATAATTCATGTCGATGTCGCGATATCGAGTGCATTGGCTTTGCTTTAATATGCGATATTTGCTGACGTGAATTATTGGCAGGTGGTGATGACGAACAACAACATAAGGTCATCATTTAATATTAAGTTATGTTAAGTAGGTTAAGAAAAATATGTAATGTAGAAATTAAGTAATAATAAATAAATATGTAGGTTAAGAAATTGAATGTATTTATGTAGGTTAAGAAATTGAATGTATTTATGTAGGTTAAGAAATTAAATGTATTTCCATAGCAAATAAATAGTATAAATAGAATAAGAAAATGTGAATAAAGTGCTAGTATTGTATCAAACATTTTGGTGTTTAATTAACTATTTACTTTTCAGCACAGAATCATCTCAAAGATTTTTCTGTTCAATAACCAACTTTAAATTTGATAATTATCTCAAGGATTTTTATCTGCGGACAAAACATTGGTCCTTCGAGCCGGATACAGCCAAGCCGCTACAACAGCCAATTCGCTTCATCAAAGAGCCAAGCAGCTACATAAGCCAAGTCGCTTCATCACAAAGCCAAGTCGCTACAAGAAGCCAAATTGCAACAAACAGCCAAGCCGCTACAACAGCCAATTCGCTTCATCAAAGAGCCAAGCAGCTACATAAGCTAAGTCGCTTCATCACAAAGCCAAGTCGCTACAAGAAGCCAAATTGCAACAAAGAGCCAAGTCGCTACAACAGCCAAGTCGCTTCATCAAAGAGCCAAGCAGCTACATAAGCCAAGTCGCTTCTTCACAGAGCCAAGTCGCTTCTTCACAGAGCCAAGTCGCTACAAGAAGCCAAATTGCAACAAAGAGCCAAGTCGCTACAACAGCCAAGTCGCTTCAACAAAAAGACAAGCCGCTACATAAGCCAAGTCGCTTCATCAAAGAGCCAAGTCGCTACAACAGCCAAGTCGCTTCAACAAAAAGAACAAAATGGCGGAACCATCAGTTGACCAAATCGAGCGCATGAAAATAAACTTTTCGAAAGACTCAAAGGATAGGTATTCGTTACAATACTTTGAAATCCGAGCGGAGAAGTTAGCAACAGTATGGAAGACGTGCGAGGAACTTCATGCTAAGGTGTATAATATAAAAATGCATAATGAGTCTCTTGTCAAAGATTATATGACAGAATATAGCAAAATGGAAGAGTTGGCATTAACTTTGACTACAACTTTTCAACGCGCAATAGATCAATATAAGGCGCAGCAACCATCTGATACGAAAACATTACAAGTATTGAAAACCGCTGCAACTGAAGATGTCGTTCGACTTGAAAGAGTAAAAATTCCAACATTTGAAGGTGATTATCTGAAATGGGTAAATTTCTATGAAATGTTTAAAACACTAGTGCACGAAAATAAGCAACTGCAGGATATTCAAAGAATGCAATATCTGGTGACTTCTACTAAAGGTGAAGCTCGACGCCTAATTGAAAATCTGGGAGTGACTGGAAGTAATTACCAGAATGCACGGAAAATGTTGTTTGAACGTTACAACAACAAGAGAACACTACTAGCATCCCACCTTCAAGCATTTCTCAGCATCCCAAATGTTAAGTCTGAAACTGCACAAAATTACAAGAAATTGTTGGACACAACGAACGAGACACTAATTGGAATAAAGGCATTAAATATTGACACGAAGTCCTGGGACCCATTTATTGTCTATATGGCCTCGCAAAAGTTAGATATGGAATCCAGAAAAGAATGGGAACTGTTATGGGGAGCCAAAACAGATTTACCCTCATGGGAGGACCTAGCTGAATTTCTCTCAAAGAAATTCAGATCTTTAGAAGCCATTTCGGGTGACGTTACAAGGAAATTTCACAACACGAGTTTATTCATACAGTCAGAAGCTAAATGTAAATTGTGCAAGGGTAACCATTTCATTGTTAAGTGCATTCGGTTTCAACAAGCTAACGTCCAAACTCGAAGAGAAATAGTGAAGAATAACAATTTGTGTTTCAATTGCTTGGGCAATCACCGAATTTGCGATTTCAAAAGCAAAACAACGTGTAGAATCTGTTCAAAGAAACACAACTCCATGCTTCATCTAAACATTAAGCAATCCGATGCCAAGGATAACAATGAAAACAGCACAAAAAGTTTCAACAGTCAAGGCAACAACTCTACATGGGACATCTTACTAGCTACAGCAATTATACACTTGAAGAATGTGTACGGTGAATACATAAAGTTAAGAGCCTTAATAGACCAAGGCTCACAAAACTCATTCATCACCGAAAATTGTGTGCAGTTGTTAGGACTCAAGCGTGAACCACAGCTCTCATTCTAGGACGAATCACACAAAGTCTTCCGTCGACATCCATCAACTTCAATGTTAACGTAAACATAAAGAATACTATACTTGCAGATCCAGAGTTCCGTACTCGATCAAAGATCGATGTATTGTTAGGAGCTGATGTATATGGTGAAATCCTGCTGGAGGGATTGAAGAAAGGTATGCCAACTGCACAAAAGACCAAACTGGGCTGGATTTTATCTGGCCCCATAGCTAGAAGCGCATCAACAATATCAACTTCCATGATAAGTACATCAGAACTCGATCAACAGCTATTAAAATTCTGGGAACAGGAGGAAATCGAAAGGAAGCCCTTTTTGTCTCAAGAACAAGAGATGGCCGAAAAGCAATACATTACAAATGTACAAAGGGTGAAAGATGGACGGTATCAAGTCAAAATGCCGTGGAAAGATGATCCTAGGACAAAACTTGGCCTCTCGGAAAAGTCAGCTATTGCCAGGTATGTCTCGAACGAAAAGAGACTATTAAAAAATCCAAGTCTTTTTGCGGAATACAACAAGTGCATTGAAGAATATCTAACACTTGGACATATGGAAGAGGTTCCCAGCAATGAAGTAAATAAACCTTGTTATTACTTGCCTCACCACTCAGTGATTAAAGAAGAAAGCACAACAACTAAGGTCCGGGTTGTATTTAATGCCTCAGCAAAATCGTCTTCCGGAATTTCACTAAACGACTGTCTCATGGTAGGTCCAACAATTCAAGATACACTCACAACTCTGATTCTGCGATGGAGAACATATCCAGTCGTCATAACAGCGGATATTGAAAAAATGTATCGGCAGATATCAGTTGAAACCACTGACTCAGATTTCCAACGCATCCTGTGGCGTCCAAACAAAACAGATATCATAAGAAAATATCGTTTGAAGACGCTAACTTTTGGAACTGCTAACGCTCCATTCCAGGCCATTCGTACGCTACGACAACTAGCAGAAGATGAAACCAAGACTTACCCTTCCGCAGCAGATCACTTGAAAACCAGCTTCTATGTAGACAATCTTCTGACTGGCGTAGATACAATTGCAGAGGCAAAAGTTTTGTACCTGGAGCTGTCACAACTCCTAGACAAAGGAGGCTTCAACTTACGTAAATGGAATAGTAACCATCAAGAAGTCCTCAATGCGATACCTGAAAACCATAGAGGAAAGGGTTACGTATTCAATGCAGAAGAAGACGTTACAAAAACACTGAGACTCCAGTGGCACCCACGAGATGATCAATTTATCTTCAAAGCTGACGGGTGTGAGAACAACCAACAAGAAGTAACAAAACGTACCATAGCTTCCTTTATGGCACGGCTTTTTGACCCATTGGGATGGTTGCAACCCATTGTTATTCGCAACAAAATTTTTATGCAACGGCTTTGGCTAAGCAACCTTACCTGGGATCATAGAGAAATATATTACCAAGAGAACCGACCGGTACCCGTCTTGCCTGAAACACCCTCAAATTTTATTTGAGGTGAACTCTCAAATTCGAGGTGAACTCTCTTAAATTCTCTATCGGTGAATACATGTGAGTGGTGCAAAAAAAAAGCAAAATAGGGGACTGGGCTAAAAAGAAACTTATGGAATTTTTGTGACCTGTCAAAAAGGACAATCAATTTTGCAAAACAAAACAATGGATTCCGGATTTGAAGAGTAAGTTTTTGTTAATTGTTTTGATATTTAATATAATTTGATATTTTTCAGACCAAAAACCTTTATAATGAAAAGAGTATATACAAGTTCACTTCATTGAATAAAAAGTAAGTCAAATTGCAGCGAAGGAGGTGCAACAATAATCGATTTATTTTATACTCTGTGTTTCCATTTTAGATGCTGCCCATTACATACCATAATGCAGGAAGCAATTTCCATCAAGAAATCTGGAAGACAAAGTATACTTATTTACAGGTAAGTTTTTTATATCATATTTCTCTTAACAAAATAATATCAATGTTTTTAACGATAGACGCTGCCCATTGTATTTGTGTGTACATCTCAACGGTCATAGCTGCCGCAGGTGTTGACGGCGGAGGTGTCACTGTCGCTGCAAATAGTCAGATGCTTGTAATGCAACAACACCAGCAGCAACAACCCCACCAAAGCTACGAATTCAATTCCAAATTAGCGAACATCCTCAGCTATGCCATCGAATTTGTGTTACTTTGTGAGATTCAAGTCAATTTTACAAGTGAAAGCTTCGACATTAATAGTCGACCGCCTAGTTTTGGAACGACTAAACAGCAGCAACATCAACGCCTGAGTACCTATGCAGGCAAATCAGGTAAATTAATTCATTTACTTACGAGTAATGTAATGGATATTTTAAATTCTATTGTTCTTTAGTATTTCCAAAACGTTCTCCGCCTATTCATCAGCCGCCAAGAAATATGATGCTGCAAGCCGACCAAAAAAACGACAAGCAGCTGCAATTAAAGCAACATTTTCTGGTTTCATAGAGTGCAACTGTCTCACAAAATGATAGCGGGGACGCTGAACTGACCGAGACAGCGGCTACTGCGGCCGCTTACGCCGACACATACCAAGTAAATGAGGAACTGAAAGTCGACTTAGAAGCAACCTGCTGTGACGGGAATCGGAAGTAGTCGGAAGTAAGTCCTCTGAATATTGAAAATCTCTTCATTTTCGTATGTACTATTTTAAAATTTCCAGAAATGGTGGTAAACTTATAGACTGCAAAAATAAAATCTGAATTCCATGAATACATAATGCCTATTGAATCACCAAAACTAAGTGCATTCTGAACACAACTAACTGGACTCACATAGAAGACCGTCGACACAGGAATACCCCTACAAACTACTCTAATGATGTTGCAAGAATTGGGAACCCGCAACCTTCACCTGCCGAAGATGTCCAAAAATAATACAATCGGAAATTGTGCACTTGTGACATGGTCCGATTAGGATTTTGGAATTTGCCTCGCATAAGAATGTCACAAACGACTTGCCACAAATTTTTAATCAAAGGAGCTACTTACGAGCACTATTCCGGGAATGGTACAATTCAAAACCAATCAATATGCTACAATTTCATTGCACGTTCATTGACCAGAAAACTCATAATGCCAAGACCACTTCAAAGTAAGTAACATAAACCACAAACTTTGAAAGCACTAATTGTTTTTTTTTCAGCAACAAATCAAAACGAAGCGGTATTGCAACAAATCCTGCAATGAAGATGATTCGAAGTCGATTGGACTCTTTAAATCTCATCCATTAATAGTCAAAGTTCGTGGCGCAGCTAGTTTTTAAATAAAGTTGTATTTTTTTTCAAAATTGTATGTAATTTAGTATAATTTTGTTTTAGATTTAAAGCCATTAATGTATTTTCATTTAAAAAACAAAAACTGGATTTTAAAATGTAACTTCTTAGTTTTTGAGTAAATAAAAAAATATTAAATGTACTTTTTCCAAGAAAAACACTTCTTTTTGGTTTTCCCAAATTTGATCTGCTTAGGTCAATTATTATAGTGGATTATACCTTTTTTATTTTCCATTTCGTTTTTAGCAAATGATAATATTTTTTTTTGCATTTATCTTTATTGAGTCTTTCAAATGATAATAAAAAAAAATAAGCTGTTTTAGGTAGGTTTTATTTTTTTTATTGACACATGTTCAATTTAACAAAATTAAAAACTTAGTATTTTTAATCCTATTCTTCTTATATGCAAAATATTTTTGTTAATTTTGAATGTTTTAAGAATAATTCAACTTTTTTAACAAAACACGAAAACCTTAAAAGTTTTAAGCAAGACAAATCTACAGACCCTATTACACTAAACATTAGATGGAATTGTGCAGAAAATAAATAAACCATAGAGTAATAAAGTTCAGTTTGCAGTTGAATGAAAAAAATAAGATCGACTTTCATTTTAACATCAGTAGACTTTTTTTTATTGACTAACTTTTCAGTCAACTTTAACATAAATTTGCCTTGATTGGAAGGCAATTTTTTAGCAGCTGACCAATCAAATTTTGGAAACTTGCCTTACTCTCAAGTCCTTTACACCGTCTGAATCTGCCCTGTATGAACTACCCAGGCAGACTGACGTTCCACTAATTTAAAACCCGCAACATTTGACATGCGGAACAGAATGCCTTCAAGTGAATAAGAGAATACCGCTCAGCATTATCGATCTTATCGGCATCAACAAGGTGAATTCAATTCGAATGAATAGTAAGTAGAATAAAGTTCAGTGAAAATTGAAGAAAAATTTACCCCGATGAATTGCAGAATAGGGCAGTATGACAAATTATAGTATTACACCCTGTTGGATTTGAGCAGCCGCCGGCCGCTCTCTTTAATCTATATGTTGTTATCGGAAGCTTCTACTGACAAGAGGTATTTCTACCTGAACTCTGTTAAATCTAAAAATTCGAGAAAAAAACTTTAATTTTTTAATTAAAACAACATCACTACCTATAACATCTCTCTCGATTAGATTTAAAACTTTTTTCTTAACTAATCCTTTTTTGCTTTTATATCCGCTGTTCCCTCTTCCTTACTTTGTGTTGCTTTATCTACATAAATATTCAATATCGCTCCAATGCCAGGATACAACACAAAATTCGTGGTTCGAATCTTTTTGTCTGTTAAATAAGAAGTCACCGAATTTGTATTGAATGCAATGTCCATGGCATCACTGTGCGTGATTCTGTCGATATTGCTGCGTCGAATTTTAATCACAGCATTTTCAAAACCATTAACCTTTAAAAAGAAAGCAAACGCAAATTTGTATACAAAAACCAATTATGATAATCTAAAGACAAAGAACAAATCATACCTTTATAGTTAAGTCTAATTGATATTCACTATCTACATCGGGCCATTTCTGTTCCAGTACATCTTTGTCCCACTGAATGTCATCTATTTTCTCATTCAATCGATTCGGCGTTGAGATAAGTTTTGACCACAATTCGGATGCAAAGTGTGGAGCCATAGGTGCCAGCATTATAATTTGAGTGGCTAAGGCGCGTTCGAAATGCTTTCCATACTTTATCACATCTTTTGAAGCCCGCTATATAAACCGATCAAAATTAAGTAAAAGCCTTTTGTAACCAAAGTAAAAACCTAGCACTTACTCTTATAGAGTTTGTGAGTCCCTGCATTTTGGATATGGCGACACTTAGCTGATGAGTGTGTCTGTAGTTGAAGGTGGCACCAGCCACATAATAATTTCGAGCATCGAAGAGCACTGAATCTTCTTTGATGAATTTTTCATCGGTTGGATTAAACTCGGGATTTGGTGGCTCCTAACGGAGCTTGTGAAACGTGTCGATTGTTAGCCAAAGTCTTTTCTGCCAATTGAGGATTCCAGGAAAAGCTAGAAAAATGGAAACAAATTACAGGAAAATATAACACCAGTGAATTCGTTTTTACTTGTAGTTGACCAGTTTCTATGAGACGTTGGCGCCACATCCGCCAGAATTATCAGTCTTGTGGTATCAGTGCCATATTCGTTGATCATATCCGATGGATCGACTCCATTGAACTTGGATTTTGACATTTTCTCCCATGACATAACGACGGCTTCTTTGGTATCCTTAGTGATGGCTTTGTTTTTCTTCGCATCAACTATGTCAACCTGATGAGCGAGTCTTATTGAATCCACAATCTAGTATGAAGTTAGTTTAAGTACTTACCTGATCCTCTGTTAGGTTAAATGACGAAACATCCATCACCGCCGTCTTCACATGAGACTGCTTCTGTTTCGGCGTCCCGACATGTCGCATGGGGGACGCAATTTGTTGGACTTTCTGTATCTGAACCTGTGATTGGTGCCGGGCAAGGACTTGTTGTTGTTATTTTGAAGTAGTTTCCTTCGACATAACTTTCTTTGTCACTATCAAGTCACCAGATTTCGAGAGTTGCAGAATCTTTTGCTCTGGAGTTTGATTTCGTGCAACTGCTGATTGTTGTTGTTGTTGCTGTTGCTGGTGTTGATGTATGTTTCCACCAGGTGCTACCTTGCCTCGAGAAATAATCATTTTTCCAGACGTTGGAGATGTCTGTTAAATGCCTGGCGATTGGGATTTTCTTTGAGCAATGGTCGCCGTTCGTGGTTGACTTTGGAGGACACGAGTATTTGTCTGCACTGTTTTGGGGGTTCCCGCTTGAATTCTGGTCTGTTGCTGCTGTTGCTGTTGATGATACGTTGCCGATGGGGCCGTACGTACAATTGTGGTTTGATTATTGATAAGTCGTGGACTCGAACTTCTAGCCATGTTCGATTGTTGGACCTGCGTTATTTGAATGTTTCCAATATTTGACAGGCGATTAGAAGTTAAGGTTTTATTAACTTGAGGACGATGAATTGGAGTCATAATTGTATTCGAAGTTTGCGTGCGGATTTGATTGTTGTGTTGAACGGGGCCATTCTCGTTGGCGTTTGAAGTCAAGGATGCAGCAACTTCGCTACCCATTCGGACAATTCCGCTCGTGCATTTTTCTCCGGGGATTAAAACGTTTGGCGACAATTTTCTCAACGATTTAATCTTCTGTTTCTCCATTTGCATTGGGAATGGTTCGCTTGGCACGACGACTACTATTGGGGAGGTAAAAATATATTTAATGCTTAAATCAAATGGATGACTAAGTTATACTCACATTAAAGGTGCACGTTGTATGGGTGTACTGGTGACCAATTTACTCGGGATCTGCTGAACTGGCAGTGGTGGTTTTTTCACAACCGCATTCCGAATCGGCGAGAGATCATTGGCTTCTTCTTCGTGTTGTTTTTTTTGTTATTATCGGGACCTTCGTGTTGATTAGAAATTGTTTGGCTTGTGGAATTTGTGGTTCTAGGAAATTAAAAAGACAAAATAACATCAACTTGCTTTGTATTTGTATAAGAAAAGATGAACAAACTTTTAGCTTCGGTAGATGGATTCGAAGCATTATCAACGACGGTTTTTGTTATTTTAACTGGCATCTCTTGAAGCTCCCCATGACCCATCTTGGCAAAGGATTGTATCGTTTTTCCAGCTACAATCCATGTCTCACGAATACTTTCTTCCATTTTAACCCATGTTTGATAAAGTGCCCATAAATTTTGTTGATTATTACTGCCACTGTTCAGATTACTGTTGAGCTACTATTGTTGCTGCTCATTATATATTTTTGTTTCAATAAATTAATATTTTGTATTTAAATTCTTTTACCTTCATTATTTTGCATTACTGGGAATGGATTTTGTTTTGTTTTCATTTTCGTAGAATTGTCAAAATACTCACCTCGCTGTTAATCTGTCAAAACTGGGTTAAACTCAAATTAGGCCACGTTCGCATTGCAGTTCTATGGTGCGCCTATACTTTCTGCATGATTTTTTTTGTTTTTAGCGAAACTTTTCATAAAAATCACAGAATTTGTGTGCCAAAAGCAGTCAAATACTATTTTTAGCACAGTTTTCACTAAAAAGAAGTTGCAAAATTCATTTTTCTTAAAATATTGCAAAAATTTTTCAATTTTTGAATTCAACGGATCGCTTTTTTGAACGGCTGAGTTCACCTCACATTGTTTTCCCCTTAACTGTGCATACTGAGCAACAAAAGCCCATAACAACTACATAGAATCTGGATTTTCCCATAAGAAATGCACGGGCCAACTAACATATGCTCATTTTAATGGGCAAAATGTGCTCAATTTAGTTTGTAGGTCGAAAGAGAGCGAACCCCATAAGTCGGTTCTCTTGGTAGATATATTTCTCTATGCCTGGGATCAGGAGCTACCAACAGATCTGAAACATGAGTGGATGGGATACGCAACGGAATTAAAAGACGTCCATCAGATTAAACTACCACGGTGGATAGGAACAACGTCCAAAGATATCTATGAATTACATGGTTTCTGCGATGCATCCCAGTTTGCCATGGCTGCTGTCGTCTACATGGTCATCCGTACACCAGGAAGAACGCCAATAGCTACACTCTTAAGCTCCAAAACGAAAGTAGCACCCATAGCTGTTCAAACTATTCCAAGATTAGAACTGACGAGTGCTGTTCTATTAGTCAAACTCATAGAACAAATCAAATCAGCCCTAAGAACTCCAGACAGCAGCCGAATATATTATTGGACTGACTCAACAGTTGTCATTTCATGGCTTAATGATCACCCATCACGTTGGAACACGTATGTAGCCAACAGAGTAAGCCAAATACATGAAAGTAGCACCTGTACCCAGTGGTATCACATATCCACACATGAAAACCCTGCAGACTGTGCCACCAGAGGGCTATCTCCACAAGCTCTTAAGAATCACAGCCTATGGTGGAGTGGTCCACAAATCATTTTGCGACAGTCTAAAGAATACACGAAACAACCCCGAATGATTAGTACAGATTTAGAAAGAAAAATTAGGGTCCATTTGGTTACAAAAGATGAAAACATACTTGACAGATTCTCAAACTTCTCAAAACTAATACGAGTTTTAGCGTATTGCAAGAGAATGCTGCCTAACCATGAATGCCGCAAAGAAAATACTCCCAATTATTTAACAACAGATGAACTACACAAAGCTAAAATAATTTGCATCAAAAAGTCACAAGAACCATCTTTCCCACATGAAATACAAGCTCTCCTAGCTAGGAAACCAATTGATAAAAAATCAAAAGTCTTGCAACTTTGCCCATATCTGGACACTGACAGAATCCTCAGGGTGGGCGGAAGACTGCAAAAGGCCGATTTAAGCCAAGCTGAAAAACATCCCATCATATTAAGTAACGAGTGTTCACTATCGAAATTAATAGTATCTCATTTTCATCATAAAACTCTCCACGGATCCCAATTACTCACACTTAACACAATGCGTAAAGAATTTTGGATACTAAACGCAAACAAGCTAGTGACAACATGCATTCATAAGTGTATTACTTGCTTCAAACTAAACGCAAAGGTAAATCAACAACAGTTAATGGGAAATCTTCCAACACATCGTGTAACGGTAAACCGTCCCTTTTGGAAAACCGGATTAGACTTTGCGGGCCCAATTACAATAAAATGGTCAAGTGGACGAGGAACTAAAACAGAGAAATCATATATAGCGGTCTTCATATGCTTATCAACAAAAGCAATACATCTTGAACTTGTGAGTTCCTTGACTTCGCAAGCTTGCATAGCAGCAATTAAGCGATTTGTCTCAAGAAGAGGCAAATGTAAAGCCATTTACAGTGACTGTGGCACAAATTTTGTTGGAGCGAGCAAAAAACTTCAGCGTACATTCGAAAGGATGACATACGAAACGCAGGCATGGATAGTGAATGACAACATTACATGGCACCATATACCTCCAAGCAGTCCGCACTTTGGAGGACTATGGGAAGCTGGTGTCAAATCTACTAAACGACACCTTATAAAAGTATTAGGAGAAAGGCTTTTGAACATAGAAGAAATGTATACAGTATTGGCCCAAATTGAAGCTTGTTTAAACAGCCGACCATTAGCTCCAATCAGTAATGACGTCAATGATATCCTGCCGTTGACACCAGGTCACTTTCTCACTGGAAATTCCATGTTTGCAGTACCTGATGAAGTTCCAGATAACTTAAAGCTCTTAAAGAGATGGCAACTCACCCAACGCATTACAAATGATTTCTGGAATAGGTGGAAAGAAGAATATTTGACGCGACTACAAGAGCGACCAAAGTGGTTATCAACAAAGAAAAACCTTCAGCCTGGACAACTTGTTTTAGTGTTGAAAGAAAATACCCCGCAGACCAAATGGCCTTTAGCGCGCATTTTGGATGTACACCCTGGTGAAGACGGACTCGTTCGAGTTGTCACCATCAAGATGAACGGAAATATAACTAAACGCCCCGTAGTTAAACTATGTCCATTGCCAATAGAAGAAGCTGATGAGGAAGTGTCAAAGAGAGCCTTAAAAGGAACGAACCAATCCCAAGAAGGAGAAGCTGAAAGTCCCAGGAAAACAAAAACTCCTAAAGTTGTAACAAGTTCCTTAGGTATCGCAACTTGGCCAGCATTAATGCTAAACGTAATGATTACTTGTTTTGCGATAATACCGAATGTCCAAGCATTGGTCAACAATACTCAAATCGATGGAGGACTCTACATAGAAAAATTGGGACGCAGTTTTTTAAGCAGAGGAACATTGAAGATTGAAATAAGTATTCCGACCGGTGAATTCTTACAAGACAAACAACAGGTGAACGCAACAATTAAAAAGATGGAAACGCTTTGCACGAAAGGAAAATACATAAGTGAAGAAATACAATGCGACACATTGAATCATCACCTGCAAGCGATTAGTACAAGCATTATTCATCGTATTGAATCAATTCAGTTTTTACGGTCAAGAACACGAAGAGGTGTATTGGGAACAATTCTAACGTCAGTGTTTGGAGTCAATGAAGAGGTGTACCATGATATCGATAACTTGTCAGAAAATCAACAAACCCTGAGAAATACAATATCACATCAAGGAAAGGTCATGATCAAAGCTGTCAAAACGCTCAACGACACCAACACCAGAATTGAAAAACGATTAAGGAATTTCAACACTCAGCTAAGTCAATCAATCGAAAAAATTAACAAATTCACGGCGGGATGGATTCTAGCGGCAGATCATAACGGTGTTCAAACAAAGTACCTCAGCATGTAGCAGCAAGCCAAGAATTACTTGGAAGAAATTGCCGATAAATATAATTGCATATGGCAAATTGTCTCCACGAGAACGAGCAGCTGGCAGTGTCCACACATAATTGACTTAAACAGCGTACTTAACAAAACTGAAGGGCATCTACCACCAACATTAAAAGTTTATCACCGTATGACCAGTCAAGTAATTATGAGTTCAACTTTGGAAAGAATTTTAATTATTGAAAAACTTCCAATCTATGAAGATAAGCAATACGAACTAATAAAAGCGACAACGGTACCAACAAAAATAGGTGAATCCACATATACGGTTCAAACCATCCCAGCGGAAGTCCTAGGTATTCATTACGATTCACAGACCTACTTCAAATTCACAGAAGAAATGATGGCAAACAGTATTGAGTTACCTAATCTAGAGTTCATAGTCCCAATCCAAGCTATATATAGTATAACATTGACTCAAACCCGAATTGCGTAATTTCGGAAATATATCAAAAGTTTAGCAGAGTAAGCTGCTCAAGCAAAACGATCGCAATACATGCAGTTATATGGAAACAACTACATCAAGTAAATACATGGTTGTATGTAAGTCCAAATCGAATAATAGCTCAAGCAGTTTGTAACGGCCAGTTAAGCGAAATTTGTTTGAAAGATGCTGGTATCATTCAATTAACATCAGACTGTGTCGTTAAAACAAAAGACATAACCATAACAGCAGAACATCAAGAATCTACTCGGACAGTACAAACATAAATTAAGCCATCGTCAATCGTTCCATCCAATTTTTCATTACTCGGCAGCCAACATATTCAAATTCCGAAACTTAACATATCCAGAGTACTCCAGTCATCAGATACATTAACAACGCTAGTTGAAGAAGCATCAAGTTTAGAAGAAGAGATAGACAACACAATATGGAAGCCGATTCACCGACATGCGATTTCATCAGCGATATCAATCATACTCTCCGTTGCATTAATAGCAATGATTTTGTTAATATGGAGACATGTTCAAAACCAACGTGAACAAATTAAATTGCCCTCCAAATGGTATGAAACATCAACTACAAGCGAATTGGACAAAACATGCCTGTAAAGAACCACCTAGTTCTTGGTGGGCGGAAATGTATGAGCTGGAAGTAAACAAACAATAATTCATGTCGATGTCGCGATATCGAGTGCATTGGCTTTGCTTTAATATGCGATATTTGCTGACGTGAATTATTGGCAGGTGGTGATGACGAACAACAACATAAGGTCATCATTTAATATTAAGTTATGTTAAGTAGGTTAAGAAAAATATGTAATGTAGAAATTAAGTAATAATAAATAAATATGTAGGTTAAGAAATTGAATGTATTTATGTAGGTTAAGAAATTGAATGTATTTATGTAGGTTAAGAAATTAAATGTATTTCCATAGCAAATAAATAGTATAAATAGAATAAGAAAATGTGAATAAAGTGCTAGTATTGTATCAAACATTTTGGTGTTTAATTAACTATTTACTTTTCAGCACAGAATCATCTCAAGGATTTTTCTGTTCAATAACCAACTTTAAATTTGATAATTATCTCAAGGATTTTTATCTGCGGACAAAACAGAGATATTAGCTTTAAACTACTTTTATCTTTTAAAAAATATTGTTGTCAACATTTAGTAAAATTTTGAGGAAAATCTATTTTCTTACAAAAAAATAAAAACCTCACAAAAAAAACAGTACTAAAACTTGGTAAAAATATACTTACGACTCAAAAAGCTTTTAAAAAATAAAAATATTGTCTTCAAACAACAACAGAAAATGTTGTTTTCGATATTCAGTAGTTTTTTTTACAAAAATCCAACAGTCCTTTTTTCATAAAAAAATAAAATCTACAAAAAATAGTACGCAAATTTGGTAAAAATTGATGTTCGTTTCTTGATATCTCTTAAATTAATTTCATTCATTCAATTTATAAAAATTTAAGAAATGCTACTTAGATTTAAAAAAAAATTTTGTTCGACTAAAAATCTATTTTTAACATAACTTGATATTCAAACTAAACTATTTCTTTATATGAAAAATATTGTTGATAATTTTAAAATTTGTAAGAATAATTCAACTAACAACTTTTTTAACCCAACACGAAACCCTACAAACTTTTAAGCAAGACAATTTTTTAGTAATAAAATTACCATCGCAGCTGCTAATCGTTGACGTTTTCTCGCCATGACTTCACAATTTTCAGTAAACAACCAGATTTCTTGCGACATTAATTGCTCTCCTGGTGTAAATACATCTCCAATAAATTGCGACAGTATGATGCGCGAGCTTCTTGCAAGACATTTATTGCAGAAGAAATTGCAAGAATTTACATGACAATGTAAACGCGACTGCAAGAAACTTCTGCAAGACTTCCGCGAGTTGACTTGCAAATGGAAACGCGGCCTTATAAGTTGAACGTTTTTTATACTTATTTTACGTAAAATATGTGTTTAATGGAAAAGCACATTGTTGGCGGCTTGTGCTTTTTTATAAAGCTCAGAATGCCTAAGCACTCTGCTGTCATGCAAAGACCGGGGTTCACCACAGGTTACATCTATACATTTTTTGTCCGCGTCAACAACTGCCTTAAAAACTGCCTGCAAAACAATCGTAAACTGATGTTTTCGGTTGTAATAGCATTCCTTGTCGATTTTTGGAGCGGCTATATTTATATGGGTGCATGCACCCAGAACACCAGGAATCCTTTTTTTTTTCAAACCTCATGCAGTTGTCGTTGACATTGGTTCCTTGCGGCCATATAATGAAGTTTGGGCCCTTTGACACCAGCCACTTTACCACACGATTTACCGAGACCCAGCTGGATGATGAAACAAGTTGCCAAGTTGTCTAAACGTGATGGTGTTGCTTATGTATCAAACGTACATAAATATCTCCTTCCGGTAACCGATTTTGATTCTCCCTCCCCTATTTGACGAGTGGACAGAAAAGTAGTGTTGACAGTAAGATGCTAAAGAAAAAAAAATACCTTAATAAAACTTACATATAAGATGCTCTATTGTTGAACGACGTAGTCTAAAATGAGACTTGAAGTCCTCTGGGCTAAATTCTTCCACGGTCAACAAGAAAGACTCAACAGTGGCATCTTTGACTTTTTCCACTTCTGCTGAGTCTTCCAAGCTAAGGTCCTCAAAAACGAAGTTCATAGCAAACTCGTTTTCGAAGTCGCCGTTGCTTGATTCCAATAGGGCTTCTAAAATCTGCAATAATTTTAAAACGAATTAATATTATGAAACTCTAATTTCTTTATTTCTCTCACCATATCTTCTCGTTTATAAATTAATTATACGTAAAAACAACTCAAAAATAATCTTGAATAAAATTCGGGTTTTATTCGTTTTTGCTTTATTATCTGACAGTTAGACACGTCTAACAACTTAAAAATAAAATAAAACAGCTGCGGATGGGCAAGTGGGGATACGTTTTTTTGGGAAACTGAATGTGGCTGCAGATAGCGATGTCAAAAAAACACGCCTAGTGTAAGAATCTATGTACTACATATTTATGAGAACGAGAAATTAATTTAAAAGCTTTTTATTTTTTTAGTTCCCAGAAAAACGAAAAACGAAACGAGAATTATTTGTGTATGAACATCAACTTACGGCATTGCTGAACCCATTTGTCGTTACTTGATTTTGGTACCTAATTGATGTTTTTGGCGTTTCAGTTGTTTAATTGTTTAACTGGTGATTGCACTGGGCTGGGTTTAATGACATTTGCTCTGAAGACAACAGAATTAACATAATATTATTAAATTTGTGCATGTTATTTAATACAAAAAACATTATATGTGGAGTAAGTGCGGCAAATGTAGCCTACGTGGTTAATATGGCCTATAACAGTATTTCCCAAACCGTAAGCCACAGCGAAAAATAAAATGTTGCATTACGAAGACGTTCAAACCGGTTTAGTCTCAGTCTTTCGTGCTTGGTGTGGAGCGACGGTTGTGAAAGATACATATACGGGCACTTTATTTTTTTTACTTTGGTTGTAATTTTTTGGTAAGTTTTCTTAAGTGTTTCAACATTAAATTTTGAGTTAAATTGGTAACTTCTTTTTTAAATTAAATTGTGTTTAATATTTTCTTAACATGTGTGATATCATGATTTAAAAAAAAGCTTATAAAGTTTATATATATAGCCCACACTGGGCCATATTTAACACCAGGTGCGCCATATCGGCCGCAATTTTTTTGATATGATTTATGAAGTGCCTTTAAGTTTATTTTATGTTTTGTTTTAGTTAAAGTTTTTAAAAGCTGAATTAAAGATGTTTTGTTAGACTGTTTAAAAAAAAAATAATGAACTAGACTTAAATTTATGGTTTTATTTAAAAAAATGTTAAGGGTGGGCCATATTTGCCGCACTTACTCTGAGTATGCTTTTCTACTTTTCATTTCTTATAGCAACTATTAAAATAAAACTACTTCATAAATTTAGATAGCCTCGAAAAGGATTATGGGTATGCTTTTTTTGAATTAAAAAAGGTAATACCTCTAAAAACCTGACGTGATAGATTATTTTTCAGTCGGGTTTAATTTGAGGCCATTAAAAATCCATCCGAATAGTGCAATTCGGTGGGTAATAAATAACTAAAGCTTGTCGACCAGTATAATTCCAATGAAAAAATTAATTTCTCCATGATAATATTAAGCTTAGTTTTACTGCTCCATGATATGAACCATGAGATCACCAGTTAATCTATTGCTATGAAAGACGTACCAGTCATTAACAAGCTTCCGTTCGGCAAGTTATTTATTAGGCTAATAACACAGTACGACATACTCGTAAGTCTTGTTTCCTTTATTTTATTTCTGTTATTAAGCATATCTATTGCCCTGAAAATATACTGAGAGTTTTTTAACAGCTTTACTTTTTGAAATATACAGTTTTATTATTTTAATCACCCAGATTTTGTGGAAATTGGTCTAAATGCGAGTGAATTAAGTGAATATGTATGCTCCCTAGCTCTTTCACGTTCGATGACATGGACTTAACAAGCTCCACGTGTTCGTCAGATCTCTTTCTGGATGGAAAATTACTCATAATCAAACCAATGAATTCCAAGCTTTATATTCGACTTCTTTCATTTATTTCAAAAAGGTAGAATCTTTCACGAGTTGCCTAGTCTGTAATGAATCCAAAATACCGTTTTTGAAATTGCGTTACAATTTTCTACCGCTGGTGGTTAAATTTTTTCGATTGGTTAAAATGGGATATTTTTTTTTATTTTTGACATCCGAACTGGATTATAGATTGTATTAAATCAAATTTTCAGTTAAAATTTCTGCAAGTTTAAAGAAATTTTCGTAACCACAAATGTGTTCTATTATTTTAGAAAATATATTTTTTAAGCAAAATCAAGTTTGAAATGTATACAAATAAAAACAAAGTGGAAGTGAATTAAATACAAATTTCTTAATTGAATTTACTTTTAAAGGATGCATCGATTGTATCCTCAAACATTACGGAAAAAATCCTATTGAATATTGCTTGATTGTACAGTTTGCAAGTTCACAGCTGTAAAAGTGAAAACAATATACAAAAACAAACAATTGGAATTCATTTTATATATTTTAAAATATCATTGGCTATGGGAGCGTTTTCTCCGAAGACGTAAATGCGATTTTAATCGGTGATTTTATGAAATGAAAACATTTTGAAGAATTGTGCATAGATATAACATTTTTATTTGATTGAATAAGTTTAATATTTATATCATTTGTATTATTAATTTCTTCTTTAGTAATTTATTATAGAAAAGAATATATAATTGATGATATAAATATTAATCGATTTATTATATTAGTATTAATATTTGTATTATCAATAATATTTTGAATTATTAGTCCAAATTTAGTTAGAATTTTATTAGGATGAGATGGATTAGGATTAGTTTCTTATTGTTTAGTAGTTTATTTTAATAATGTAAAGTCTTATAATGCTGGTATACTAACTGCTTTATTAAATCGGGTAGGAGATGTTTTTTTTATTATTAGCTATTGCTTGAATATTAAATTATGGAAGATGAAATTATATTTTTTATTTTGAATTTATAATAAATGATAAAGAAATATTAATTATTAGAATTTTAGTAACTTCTGCAGCTATAACTAAAAGTGCTCAAATTCCTTTTTCTTCTTGATTATTATTTATAATGAACAATTCTTTAAATATATATTATATTAGAATATTTGCTGGTTCAATATGATTTATGCCTTATATTTCAACATATGGTATTATTAATTATTCATTAAAAATTGGAATAAATGTAATAGATTTTGATCAAAGATGATCAGAATTTAGAGGAAGACAAAATTTATATAAACAATTAGTAACTTGTTCACAATTTTCTAATTTTTTACAAAATAATATCCTGGGGTGGAATCATGTAAGGTGATTTGTGATAGTTGACAGTCACAATCAACATATTCGGTCTGTGTAAGGTGATAGTCATCTGTGACAATCACAATTTAGTGATTATTTCCCGTGACAGCTATTTAGGTGTCACTTTCATATGAAATTGACTTTATTTTTTTTATTGTCTGTTGTGTCTAGTCAAAATGAATGTGTTCGTGCCTTATCTTAGAAGAAAGAAAGCTGAGATATTGCCCAAGAACATCAGCAAAGATTGTAAATGTCTGTGCTGCTCTTCACAACATATGCTGCAAGCATACAGTTCCACTGCCAGAAGCAGTATTGACAGCATCACCATCTGAAAATTCAAATAACCAGCAAGCTGAAGGTGCAAGGAATGAAGGAGCAAGAACCAGAAACAGAATCAGGGATGACCTATGGGCAAACCGTCCAAGACTTTAAAGAAAAGAAACAAAATAAATGTAAATGTATACAAAGATATGTACATATATTTTTTATTAAAAGAATATAAACAAAATGAACAAAAAAAACTTCATTAAAACAAAAACATCACAAATTCACAGCATGGATTTGAATCTTATAATAAATATATACATAATGTATGTTTATATGAAATATATATTTATCTATTTTGAACACATATGTAGGTAAGTAATTATTAAAATAAAATTGTGCCGGCTCATTTCTTGCTTAACTCCCAGACTCGAATCTCATTGACTGCTTTGGCCAGCTCCAACTCCATTCTTTTTAGTT
This sequence comes from Eupeodes luniger, assembly GCA_951509635.1. Taxonomy (NCBI): domain Eukaryota; kingdom Metazoa; phylum Arthropoda; class Insecta; order Diptera; family Syrphidae; genus Eupeodes; species Eupeodes luniger. The sequence goes on along the minus strand of OX608073.1, from coordinate 173,685,055 downwards.
GGAGTTCTTCTTTTTTCAGTGCATTTGTACACTCTCTTTCCTTTTGCTTTTCCTGGTATAGCAACTTTACACAATCTTTCAATTCAATTATTGAAGTGTTGATTGTTTGCAAAGTTTTATCGATGTCTTCCAGCTTTTTGATTTGCAAATCAATAAATTTTTGCTGGAGTTCCAGTTGCTTTTCGGCTAGAAGCGTATTCTCCTCGACTTTTTGGTGGCTTGTTGCGTTTGGAAGTAGACGCTGGGATCGGCGTTGGTTCCAATGCCACATCCACTGGCTCGGAAAGGAGTTCTGTTAAAACATTATCTATCTCTGCAAATAAAAAAAATCGTAAATTAACACTGAAACTAAAATTTGTGGAAACTCACCATGTTCATTGCATCCGAAAATGGATACTCCACATGTTCCCACCACTGCTGCTTCGATACCACATGCTTAGATTATTACCTCGTTGACACTGTCCAATGCTTTTTCTGTGAAAGGTCCTCCTCCCGTTTGTGCAATTGTTTTTTTATTTGCAATACATTTTTTTTGCGTTGTATTTTTGAATGGTCCAAATCTGTGCAATATAAACAATGAGAGGACACCAATCAATTAAATATAAATACCTACCCTTTTCCACTCTGCTCTTGACTTTGTAGGAGGCCCATTCTCGTTCAACATTCGAGTGAGCTTCTCCCACTGGATTCTCTGTGAATCTCTTGAATTTATACTGTTTCCCGAAAAGGATTGGGCCAAATCGGCATATTGTTCAATATAGTTACTCAGAAATTGAATTTGAGCTTTGTTGGGAAACCTGTTGATAAACATTTTATATTTTTTAACAATTACATTCTAGTAAACAGTAATACAATATACACAATACATAAATGTTTACTTACATTTTTGTTTAAATTAATTCCACTTTAGGAACACACAACGTCTAGACGAACAAAACACGAACCAATTTGCCGGCAGTTTAAAAAAATCAAATGTAAAAGTTTTTCTTCTAAAGTGATACCAAATTTAAGAAATATTTTGGTGATCAAATTACACAGACGAATAAATTCTTTTGATCACATTTGATTGTCACAAATGTGACAGTCACAAATCACCTTACATGATTCCACCCCTGGTCGGTTAATAAAAAAATTAGTTTGATTTAATCGACCAGGAGTTCCATCAATTTGTACTCCTAATGCAGGAACTGTTCATGAATGAATTACATCAGCAGCTGTTACTAGAATTCGAATTTGAGAATTTATAGGTAATACAATACGATTACCTACATACATCTAATAAACGAAAACTGTCTATATTTTGTTACAGCCGCCCCCTAAATCGAAAAGAATAAAATTTTGTGACCAAGGGGTCACTGGATATCCACTGCTGGAGGGAACGTACCTACTTCATGCTCCCGATTACATAGCTTGAACAGCAGGTGGTTGTTTGTAGTTTGAACAACCTTAATTTGATGGCATGTTCAATTTTTGTTTGGCCTTTGGTTGTCATCGACAGTACGGATGGATGGGACTTCATCTGAACAGAAAGAAAAAGAAAGTAACAAAATTATTCTTGCCGCAACAAAAGAAATCAAAAATAAAAGGAAAGTTTAATTTATTTGAAAGATAATCCAACCTCCATTCTGCTCTGTCTGTTGTGTTGATCGTCTTATTTATGTTTATTTGTGTAAAGTAAATAAAATAAGAACAAAGAAGGGGAACCTCATATATGTCAGTTGAAGCCGACTGGAAGCGTGAAATAACTAAAAATAAGAAACAATCAAACTTCCAGTCATGGGAAAGGTTGTTTTAGCTTTAGGTGGGTGGTGGATAGTGATTGTCACTGAACTACCACTGTGCCAAAGTATTGGCTTTGACGTTTCTGAAAAAGCCAACACCTAATTCGAAATGAAATTACCTGATAGGTAAACTTTTAATAAGCGCTACTTCGACATTAGTGTCACTGTTAGTAGACGGCGGTCTACCACACCGCATCCTGGGACAGACTTTACAGAATTTACATTACATACGTTTTATAAAATTTACGGTTTTTGAATTGTTCTCACATGACACACAGTGTAAATTTGGTATAAGAACCAAAACTATTCGAATAAATACGAAAACATAAGCCACATTTGCGGGCGGTAAATGACATAAGCATCCACGAAACATGTCTATTGGACCTTACATTTTTGTCAGTTCACCAGTTCTTTGGTAATGCCCAAACATAAGACACCGGGTAGTGACAATCCGTTTCATTTGCGTTTATGGTTAGGTGATTAGGGATTCGTCCTTAAAAAATGGCTGTAATGGATAGAAAGGGTTGATAAAGGAGGAGAGTGACTTGGTGAAAACAGTTTAGTTTTATTCCTCCTTAGATATATTCCACCTCCTTGAGAATGGAAGACTGGAAAGGCAGGTAGTTTTGAACCTGCCCGGGAAGTATTAGCTTTCCTGGAAGAATTCTGAACAAGGACGGGAAAGATCATTACCTATACATAACAACAAGAGGGGAAGCTTGCTATGTAGTTATTCAAATAGTTGATAACGGGTGAAGTGTAGGATATAGGTACGATGTAAATGAGAAAAAAAAAAGAACTGTGATATGGGGTGATGTGTGCGGTGTCCATATACTTGACCGTTTTTACTGTTATCCACAATAGACGATTATTAAACTTCAATTAATTTTCAGTATTCAGTTCAGTTGTGATTGTAACTTCTGTGCGGTGCGTCGTCACGTCTGGCGATTGATTTGTGTTTTTTTTATATATTATGGTGAGATAGAGGGTTCAACCTTACCATTTTAAGAAATTAATTAAAGTAAAACAAAAAAAAAAAAACTGAATAATTAACCAAAAAAAAAACGACAAATAGTGAAACAGCCAAAGTAAAAAAAAAAATACCAAATCAACAGGGATACAGCACAATATTAACAATAAAATATTCAACAATTATAAAAGGTTGAGTTTGTGAGAAGTGTAGAAAAAAAAATTTGAAAGAACACGGAAATGTGTGGAGCTTAATTTAATAAGTCTTTCTATTATTTTAATAGGAGTATTTGGCGGTTTCCAATAAAAGCCTACGAAAGTTGGGGCCGCCCTCCCTTCTTCCTTTTTCTTGTGGGACGTCCTATCGGACATACATTTTGGCGCTTCCGACTTGGTGTTCAACCAGAGCCTTCGTCCTGAGGCAGGCAACTTTGCCCTCTGTGAAGACATCACCATCATAAGGCAGTTGCGCTGGTCGCAAGTGAGCGACGAAGAAAACGGATTTGTTACCACCAACCCTTATAAAAAAAATGAATAAGGGTCACGTGAGTCTTTTTAAGAAAAGAAAACTATACCTAATATTTTTCAATTAAATAAGAACAAAAAGAACCTTAAAGCTATCACCCAAAAAGAAAAACTAAAAGAAAAAAAAAAAATCTTAATAGGAGATAAGATAAGAGATAAGAAAGATAGTTAAAAATTCTTAATTTTATAAGACTTAAAGCTAATTGAGAACTTAAAAAGATTAAAACATAAAGACATAGTTAAAAATTCTAAATTCTAAAGTTATAAGACTTAAAGATACTTGGAAACCTAAAATTTATTAAAACATAAAGGTAGTTAAAAATTCTAAGTTTATAAACGTAAAATTACAAGAAAAACATACAGCTATTATAACTTAATGATATCTAAAATTCTAAAGCCTTTAATACTTAAAAATTATCCTAAAACATAGAGATTAAAATTTTAAGGATATTTAAAATTACTTTTAAAACTTAAAGGTACTTAAAAATCTTAAACTATAAAAATTTAAAGCTACTTAGAAATTTAAAATTATAAAAACTTACAGCTACTTAGAAATTTAAAATTATAAAAACTTACAGCTACTTAGAATTTAAAATTTATAAAAACTTAAGGATATTAAAGCTTTTAAAACTTGAAAGCCAACCACATGGTTCGTGACCCAGGTGTCGCCTTTGTAAATCGACGATCCATGTTTTTTTCTTTAAATATTTTGTAAAAATTTCCATTTTGTTAAATCCTAATAGGAACGTGTTGCGGAAGTTTTATAAAATCGTAAATTTATACCATCTCTCATTGTAAACCCCGTTTTTGTGTCCTTTTTTTTTGATTTCATTTCAAATTTCCAGTCGAATTGTGTCAATTTTCGATGACCTTGTTATTAGTAGGCACCTATACAGAGCTCTATCTAGGTAGCGTCAATGCATAAAGATAATTATTCAATTTTTTTTTGTCAAGTTGGGAGGCAACAAGGGGGCGTAGAGTACGCTTAACTTTTGTACATCGTTTGACTCTTATAATATTTGTCTATGTAAATAAAACTCCACTTCCGTTTCCTTGAAAAAAAACAAAAAAAAAATGATGTTTTTCATTTCACTTGAATTGGCATGAATTTGAAAATCCGGAAAATGGATGTACTAACTGAGTGAAAGAATTTCTAGGGGTGTGGAAAGGGGCGAAACCAACCGGAGGCCTAATGGAGTGATCTGAACGGTATTGGACCGTTATGTTTGGGAAGTTTATTAAAGGCCAACTAAACTTCAAGGTAGGGTGGGTTAAATGGCCGCGCTGTGACAACACCTACAGCGCCCTCGTGTGGTAAAGGTCCGTCCGCTGTTAGTTCCTTTTTTTATTTTTTTTCCCTTTAGATTTTGTTTTCCGGCCTGATATATGTTTTGGCTGTTGGTTAGGTTTGATTTCCGGGACAAGATCCCCCCAAATCCGGCGAGCTAAGCTGTGCACCCGCAAGCAGGCCACGTTTCCGGGATCAAACATTCTCTCCCATATACCCCTTTGCCTGTGCTTCCTTTCCTGGTAAGGTAGTTCTGCTGCCTTGCCGACTCTTCCTCTTTCCTAATTCCTTCCCTTCCTCAGACCAGCAACAAATGGCGCCCAACGTATAAGGCAAATGCCTTATATTTCTGTAGTCCTCGTTTCTGTTTTTTTCGTGGTTTATAGTTCACAACCAATCTTACTAAAGTTTTTCAAACTTCGTAAAGTCTTCACATGGAAAGTCTCTGACATACCAAGTTGAATTGCTTCAAGTATTTGAAAATCTTTAGTGATTGCGGTTAATGCGTGTAGCTCAGTTAAGTTTAGGGTTAAATTTTTTTTTGATTTTCTGAAAGTTATGTAAAGTCTTCATCGTCTAGAAAGTCCCTGACATACTTGGATGAATTGCTACTAGCTTAAGGAGGTTTATTATCTTATCGTACGTTTTCCTTTTCCCAATTCAAAATTTCGAATTCTTTTTTTTCAGTTCACTTGGAGTCGTGTCCAAGTTTGGAGTACCAAACCGAATATCGTTGCAATGATTCCAAACCTAACTGGATTTTGTTTTTGAACTTTCAAATTTTCTACCTTTCGGTGTTAACTTTTCCAAACTTAAGTCTTCAAATAGGGTCCTCTGAGACTAATATGAATTGTTGGTTTGACTAGATAACATTGTTACGTATTTTTGTTTATTGTTGAAAATTTCTAATCAATTTTACCACACGAGGAATTTATTTTGAAGTCCGTCTGATGTCTTTAGTTTTTGAAAATATTCTAGTAGGGTCACTCCTGATCGTCAACAAGTATACGCCGAGCAGTTTCCTGAAGCACCCCGTATGCATATAAAAAAAAAAACACTTACACACACTATAATAATTACACTTTAAAGTACAATTGCTTTAAAAATCACTTATACAAATACCTACACCTTTAATTAAAACAAATACTTACCTTACCCTATATAATAATTACAAAACCATTATATTCACAAAAAAAATATTTAATTAACCATTAAAATACGAACTGTATTAAAAAGGTGAGGTTAAGAAAATTTATATTTACCAACACCCATATAAAAAAAAAATACAAAAATATTTATTTTTCACCGATTTACAAATTTTTTCGATTTACATTTCAAAAAAAAAAAATTTTTTTTTACATTCTACTAGTTTACCTTGATTAAATTTTTGGTGATCGTCATACATACATATACAAAAAAAAAACTGGGTTGTTCGTTAAACAAACCAAATTCACATTGTTTAAGAATTCAAACAATATCAATACTTTTTGTTATAGTTAGAACTTGGCTATTTAATCTTGATTTGATTCTAAGTTTTTGTTTAAGTTTTTGGTTCTGAGTTATAAGTTTTTATTTAAGAAAAAAAAACTTTAAATTCATCTTCGTTTTCAACCTTAATGATTTTGTTGGAGAAACATAATTTATTTGGGTGATACCATTTTCTTGTTATTTGTTTGGTTTTCATACTTTAAGATTTATTATTGGTGCTTAAAATTATATTGTCATAGTTTTTTTTCCATTTTTTGTTTTTGAGTTTCAATAACGTTTTGAAAACTTTATTTTCGTAAAAGTTTTTGTTTATTCAACGACAAAAGTTTTTGTTTAATTTTGTATACATAGTTTAGTTTTGTTTACGAATTTTTCGTTAATTAAGTTTTTTTTTCTTTGAATTGATTTGGTTTTGTTGATAGTTTGTTTCTAAGTTAAAACTTTTCAAAAAAAAACAAAAAAAAAAAAAAAAAACTTTATTTATTTTGTTGTTTGAATCCAATACTTATTTTTTATTTTAAGTTTTTCATTAAACGAAAAACTTATAATAGGGAGTTAAGTTATAAGTTTAACGTATTAGTTACTTAACTATTTTATACTTTTAGTTTAAGTATAATCTTAGTTTTCTTACTATACAAAAATCGTTAAATTCATTGATTCAGTTTTGTTTTGAATATTATCAACGTTTTTTTTTATTCAAATAATTTTTGAAAACATAGTTTTCGATTTCATACTTCATTTATTTATCTTTTTGTTTTGCTTCAACATCTTCAAGTTTTTTGAAAAAAAAAAACTATTCGAAAGTACCTATACTTGAAAAAAAACGTTTGGGTTTTTTTTGAACAATTCTTATTGATTCTAGCGTTTTTTTTTCAACTTACCATTAAATATTTTTTTAGAACTCTTTTCACAATGACGTCACCCGCTAATAATAATACTGAAGAGAATATTATAAATCTTATTCGAGAAGCAGATTTAGAGTTAGGTAATAATAACCCAAGGGTGGGTGCAGATGGTTTACTACAACCGCTTGTACAGCTCTGTCCCCCATCTCTTAATGTACGAATTGAATCAGCTGATCATCCAACTAGTTCAGGCACTTCACTCAATTCAATCCAACCACCTTCGTATAGTAGTTTGAGCGATCACGGTGCAGTTCCCCGGTCAGCTCCTCAGGGTGGGCTAGGAAATAACAACCATACTCACCCGATTGGTGCAGGTTCAGCAACGGGGTCAGGTAGGAGATATAAGCGAGAGAGTACAACCATTAACTCTAACGTTAATGGAAGAGATAGAATGGTAGTTCCAGAAGATTTAAAAGCCTACATAAATCTAGCGGTACTTAATGCTTTTTCATCATATCAGACCTCAGTACGTTCGGAAATAACGAATACGCTGAAAGATGAAATTCAACTTCAGATGGGAGGCCTGATGAGGGAATTGAGTATCAGTCGAACAGCTCCTTCTGTTCACCGAACACAACGACAAAGTGCCCCCTCCAATACCTATCAACCTAATGTCCCTCCACCAGTTCAAGCTCAACACCCAATGAACCGAAACAATGTAGCGTTTGCTCGAGTAGATCACCCAGGTCATAGACAACACGAACACAGTGCTGGTAGACCCGAGCAAAGGTACTACTTCGATAATTATCCAGATCTGTCTTTTCAACCACCCACTGACTTTTCGAATTCAATGTTTAATCGACCACCGCCCCCAATAAATACCTTCAATCCTCCGATAAGAGGGCCAATTAAGATTAATAAATGGAATATTAACTTTAATGGGAAGCCTGATCACCTCACGGTGGAAGACTTCATTTTTCGGGTGGAGACTCTCCAAGCCCAGCATGGATGTCAATGGTCCGAAATCTTACGCGACTTTCATTTATTACTCTCAGGAGCCGCTTACTATTGGTTTTGGCAGTTCCAGAGAAATAACTATAGGCCAGACTGGTCGATGTTAAAGGACGCCTTAATTCGCCAGTTCAAGAGCTTGAAGTCCGATTATGAAGTTATGCGCGATATTATGGAACGTAAGCAGGCAACCTGGGAGAACCTAGATGACTATTTCGCAGCCATAAACCGGTTGAGATCCCAATTGAGAATTCCAATTCCTGAAGCGGATTTAGTTAAGATCCTTAAGAAGAATCTGAGCGAAAAACTTAGGTCATTAGTGTTCCCAATACCGATATTTACCCTTGATCAGTTACGTCACGCGTGTAAAGATGCTGAAGTTGTTTTCCCTAAGAAGGATCAACCTTTTTCGAAGCCTTTTGTAAAACCAACAACGAAATTTAGGGCCAATGAACTCGACTACGAAGAGGACGAGTTGTTTACAACAGATGAACAAGTGGCAGCATTTCAAGTGAATGGAGCACGACCAAAAATTCCTCCACGAAAGTATGCGGACCCCACGAAGTTGATCTGTTGGAATTGTAAAGAATCGGGTCATACTTATTTTGATTGTGTTTCCTATCTCTTAAACGTCTTTTGCTACAAATGTGGTAATGAAGGAGTCAAAACACCTCACTGCTCCAAATGTAACCCGGAAAACTGGTCAAGGAACGCGAAGTCTTCGGGGGAGTCGCGTTCGGCTCCGTCTCAAAACCCCCAGTAATACCAACCGTACCTTCCAAATGTCAAACTAACAATATTTTAAATGAAAATCCTGAAAAAGAAGATAATAAAATCCAAATTTTAAAACGAACTAAAGATGAAAATAATAGTAAAGAAAAAGTAATCCATCCGTCCTATCTAAAACCACTACATGTGAGAATCTTAGAATATAACCAGGTTCGTGACCGAATTTTTAATAACGACGAAAGCAAGGTGTCTAACTATATTTTAAAGACCAGAGAAAAATTTAAAGCAAAGAAAGAGGAGGTGAAGAATATATCTTCTTCTATTGTATGTTTATCTTCTACGTCACCAATTGTAAGTGTTGCCAATGATCCTAGGCCTTATGCCCAAGTTTTAATAGGAGAAAGAGAAATGTCAGGCTTGTTAGATAGCGGAGCAGGAGTAAGCATCCTGGGAAAAAACTGCCTAGAGATAGTTAACTCCTTACCTCTTTCAGTTATTCAGGTACCGTCAACGAACGTCACAACAGCTGACGGAACAAAGCAAAAAATATTAGGGAAAATATAAAAATGAGGAGAAAAAAATAACGTTTTTCTTGGTACCTAATTTGGACCAAGAACTATATTTAGGGGTCGATTTCTGGCGAGAGTTTCAACTAGCCCCTGATATAATAAGTTCGATTTTCAAGATTGAAGATGCAGATCTTTCAAATGCTCCTGATTTAATAAGTTCGATTACTATGACGGAAGAAGCAGATCTCTCCAACGTTCACCAGTTAACTAGTGATCAGCAAGCTAAATTGGATGCAGTTAGACAAAAATTTCTCAGTTTTGAAAGGGACGGTCTGGGTAGAACAACACTCATGGAACACGTCATTGATACCGGGGACGCGGTCCCTGTGAAACAGCGTCACTACCCTGTATCTCCAGCGGTACAAGCTGTGCTTTACGAAGAACTGGATCGAATGCTGAGCCTCGGCGTTATCGAGGAGAGTGAGAGCCCATGGAGTTCGCCAGTGGTTCTCTTGCGAAAGCCTGGCAAGAATCGACTTTGTCTAGATTCGCGGAAGGTGAACTCTCTGACAAAAAAAAAATGCTAATCCTCTCCCCCATATCGAGGGGCTCCTTAGTCGACTTCCAGATACTATGTTCATAAGCAGCATCGATCTCAAAGAAGCATTCTGGCAAATACCGCTCGAGGTACAGAGTAGGGAAAAGACTGCCTTTGCGGTACCGGGAAGACCCTTGTACCAATTTACTGTTATGCCCTTTGGGTTGTGCAATGCAGCCCAAAGGTTATGCCAGTTGATGGACAAGGTGATTCCTGCACGACTCAGGGATCGTGTTTTCGTGTATCTAGACGACTTACTTATTATGGCTCCAGACTTCGAAGCCCACATCGCCTTGATAGATGAGGTGGCTGAGTGTTTACGGAAGGCAAATCTCACCATCAACATGAACAAGTCCAAGTTCTGCTTCAAAGAGCTGAAGTATTTGGGGTTCATTGTTGGTGGTGGGCAACTCAAGACAGATCCGGCAAAGATTGAGGCAATGGTGGATTTTCCCATACCCAAAACTAAGCGTCAGATCCGGCGGCCACTTGGACTAGCCGGCTGGTACCGTAAGTTTATTCAAAATTTCTCTAGTCTAACTGCACCCTTAACCGATATGCTGAAGTCAAATAACGGCAAATTCGTGATGACTGAAGAAGCGCTAGAATCCTTCGAAAATCTGAAAAAAGCTTTAACTTCCGCACCCGTTTTATCCCATCCCGACTTCTCAAAAAGATTTTACATCCAGTGTGATGCGTCAGATATGGGTATTGAGGCGGTATTGTTTCAAAAAAAGGAGGAAGACGAAGAGGTTCCCATCGCTTACTTTTCCCAAAAGTTTAATAAATGTCAAAGAAACTACAGCGTGACCGAGAAGGAGTGTATGGCAGCGGTGATGGCTATTAAAAAGTTTAGGCCGTATGTCGAGGGCATGGACTTCACGGTAAAAACCGATCACTCCAGCCTTCAATGGCTGATGACAATGAAGGACCTGAGCGGAAAACTAACCAGGTGGAGCCTACTGTAGCAGTCCTATGTCTTCGACATACAGCACCGAAAAGGTTCTTTAAACGTAGTCCCAGACACTCTTTCTCGGGTACATGTGGATTCTTTGGTCATTGCGGAAGTAGCCCCTCTGGTAGATTTGAACTCCAATGAGTTTCAATCAGAAGAGTACCTTAGTCTGATCAAAACTATTAAATCACATCCTGAAGAGTTACCAGACTTGAAAGTAGAAGATGGCTTTGTGTACAAGCGAGCGTTCAGGGGCGAGGATGAAGAAGTAATTTTAGAGCATAAATGGCTACTGTGGATACCGTCTGGTCTCACAGAAGAGATAATAAGCAATGCCCACAATCCTCCACATACAGCGCACGGTGGTTTAGCGAAAACCCTTCACAGAATTCGCCAAAACTTTCATTGGCCAAATATGACCGTTCAAATTCGTCAGTTTGTCACTACCTGTTCTGTGTGCAAACAGTGTAAAGCGTCTAATCAAGTCACTCGTCCACATATTGTTACTTCGTATTGTTCCAATCGTCCGTTTGAGAAGTTGTATGTTGATTTCCTGGGTCCATACCCCAGGTCCAAGTCGGGAAACGCCTATGTGTTCATCGTTTTAGACCATTTTTCCAAATTTGTATTTTTAAAAGCGTTGAAACAAGCCACTAGTTCGAATATTATAAGATTTTTAAGGCAAGAGATTTTTAATGTGTTTGGAGTGCCCCACATTATTCATTCCGATAACGGAAAGCAATTTTTATCGCAAGATTTTCAAAATTTATTGTAAAAATATGGTGTAAAACATTTCAAAACGGCTAATTATGCTCCGCAGTCAAATGCGTCAGAGAGGGTAAATCGCACGTTGTTGTCAGCGATCCGATCGTATCTTAAAACTGACCAACGTGAATGGGATATTCACCTGAGCGATATTGCTTGCGCACTGAGGAGCTCAGTTCATAGCGCTACCGGAGTGTCTCCATATTTCGCTCTTTTTGGGACAAATATGATATCGCATGGTAGTGGCTATGAACTAGCTCAGAAGCTAAACGCCGTTGATGACAATGAGCTTTTAACCATACCCCGGCAAAATCGACTACAGTGCCTCAGGAACCATATCCGCGACAATATTTTGAAGGCCAACGAAAAATTGGCAAAAATGTATAATACGCGTACTAAGAAAGTCAAATACTGGCCTGGACAGGAAGTCTACAGACGAAATTTTATTTTGAGCGACTCAACAAAATACCTATCAGCCAAACTATCGCCCAAATATGTAAAATGCCGAATATCCAAACAGGTAGGCAATCAAATGTATGAGCTAGAAAACTTGGCAGGGAAAAAGATTGGTATTTCCCACTCCAAAGATCTGAAACAGTAAATAGAATTATCTGATAAACCATTTGGCCATCCCTAAAATCATGACGATGAAAGCCTTAACCTGTGTATATGTTTGATGTGTTCATAACGTAATACCTTAATAGATTCCATTATGTAATAAAATTGGTTAAGAAAATTCTCATCTTTTACCCACTGTACCTGATTACTTTAAGAAAACATTTAAAACCCTCTACACATAGTACCTGATTGACCATGATCATCTCTTTGCTAACGTACCTGATATTTCTATTTATTTATTTATTTCTATTTATTTATTTATTTATCTGTTTAGTTATACAAAATCTTAACCTAGTACCTGAGAGCCAAGACAGAAAACTCCTTATCCTTGAGACCTAACACCCTTCTCACATTCTTTATATCCAACCAAACTTACCTTTATTTCTCTTGCATGTTTTTTTTTGTAACCCTATTCACTGTATACTCCCTTACATCAAACTATACTTACCTTTATTTATATTTCATTTTTTTAAATCCTATTCATTTCCTTACATATAACTATAGCTACCTTTATTTACATTGCATGCAAAATTCTATTCACTATAAATATTTCCTATCATATTCTACACTAAACTACCAATACACCATGCAGGTTATCATTTAGAAAGGAATGATACGGCATCCTTAGTCGAAAGTCCTTACGATCGGCAAGGCGAAAAATGTATGGGTCAAAGATAACAACCCTTTGCCCATACACTTACCAAAACGTTTAAGTGCATGCCCGGCTGATATCGTGGGTTAAATCCCCACAAATGATTCTCTATAATGAACAGGCCAGCTTTTTGTTCGTCCTTTTATTGGAATAAATCCAAAAAAAACCGAACATTTGGTACAGCCGCCCCCTAAATCGAAAAGAATAAAATTTTGTGACCAAGGGGTCACTGGATATCCACTGCTGGAGGGAACGTACCTACTTCATGCTCCCGATTACATAGCTTGAACAGCAGGTGGTTGTTTGTAGTTTGAACAACCTTAATTTGATGGCATGTTCAATTTTTGTTTGGCCTTTGGTTGTCATCGACAGTACGGATGGATGGGACTTCATCTGAACAGAAAGAAAAAGAAAGTAACAAAATTATTCTTGCCGCAACAAAAGAAATCAAAAATAAAAGGAAAGTTTAATTTATTTGAAAGATAATCCAACCTCCATTCTGCTCTGTCTGTTGTGTTGATCGTCTTATTTATGTTTATTTGTGTAAAGTAAATAAAATAAGAACAAAGAAGGGGAACCTCATATATGTCAGTTGAAGCCGACTGGAAGCGTGAAATAACTAAAAATAAGAAACAATCAAACTTCCAGTCATGGGAAAGGTTGTTTTAGCTTTAGGTGGGTGGTGGATAGTGATTGTCACTGAACTACCACTGTGCCAAAGTATTGGCTTTGACGTTTCTGAAAAAGCCAACACCTAATTCGAAATGAAATTACCTGATAGGTAAACTTTTAATAAGCGCTACTTCGACATTAGTGTCACTGTTAGTAGACGGCGGTCTACCACACCGCATCCTGGGACAGACTTTACAGAATTTACATTACATACGTTTTATAAAATTTACGGTTTTTGAATTGTTCTCACATGACACACAGTGTAAATTTGGTATAAGAACCAAAACTATTCGAATAAATACGAAAACATAAGCCACATTTGCGGGCGGTAAATGACATAAGCATCCACGAAACATGTCTATTGGACCTTACATTTTTGTCAGTTCACCAGTTCTTTGGTAATGCCCAAACATAAGACACCGGGTAGTGACAATCCGTTTCATTTGCGTTTTTGGTTAGGCGATTAGGGATTCGTCCTTAAAAAATGGCTGTAATGGATAGAAAGGGTTGATAAAGGAGGAGAGTGACTTGGTGAAAACAGTTTAGTTTTATTCCTCCTTAGATATATTCCACCTCCTTGAGAATGGAAGACTGGAAAGGCAGGTAGTTTTGAACCTGCCCGGGAAGTATTAGCTTTCCTGGAAGAATTCTGAACAAGGACGGGAAAGATCATTACCTATACATAACAACAAGAGGGGAAGCTTGCTATGTAGTTATTCAAATAGTTGATAACGGGTGAAGTGTAGGATATAGGTACGATCTTTGTATATAAAATGAATAGTACTATCATGAAGGTGAAACGTCGGCAAGAAAACTACTTGCCGACTTCCCAAACGTTAGTTCAGGTTCGTTCCACATGATTGACGTGTGGAATGTATTGTGGTGAGGGGAGAATGAGCGAGAATTGCAATATTAAGAAATAATTTTCCAGATAATCGAAGAATAGAAGAATAATTTTCCAGATAATCGAAAAATAGAAGATAGAGAAGAATGATACAAATTTAGCGATAGTTGGAGGGAAAGGTATTTTTGTTATTATTTTTCAATGCATATTCTATACAAATATCGTCCCCTCAGAAGCAAACTGTCGTAACTCAAAAATTTGCGATTTTGAGTTAAGTATACAGAAAAAATCTGTAAAAAAAATGCTATCTTTTGGTCAAACTGTCATAAAAATACTTCTTAAACTGAAGGCATGAAGGCGAAAGTGTCGTTGTGCATTTTTAATAACGTCCCTGAACTATTCATCAGTAAAATGACATTTTCAGTTTCATTGCAGCCGTAATAGTGAGTTGTTGTGTCGTTTCTTGCAGAAAAAGTTTTTATCGGAAAATGCCGGACTACACTGAAACGAAGAGAAGTTTTATTTTCGACACTTTTTTATTTGTGGCACTTATCTTAAAAAAAATATTATTGAAGTATGATAATTAATTTTTAGGAAAAGTGACACTTTGTTATTTGTGACACTTATCTAAAAAAATATTATTGAAGTATTAAAATTAAGTTTTAGGAAAAGTGACACTTTTCGTTATACGTCATTTCTCACACCAAAACCGTAATTACTTTTAATCCAAACGTCATAAGTCTTGCAATTTTTTGTTTTTTTTTAAAGATTTTTAAAAATTTTATTATACCATTTGATAGAGGACAAAAAATTAATTTTTTTTGTTCTACCACTTTAAGCTCCTCAGATAAAATCCAGATAAGAAATCATTTTTTAAGATTCAAAATTATTCAAATCGCTTTTCTGGAAAACTAAGAATTTTGAGTTACGACAGTTTGCTTCTGAGGGGACGATATGTATAATGTGTTTTTTTTTGCTTGGTAGGTATTGAGGAATATTGAAAAATATCAACAAGGCAAAAAAAGGATTGAATAAGTACAAATTGTTTCCGGTTCCCAATTTGAAGCTTTAAGTAGGTACTCCTTTTTTCAAGTATGAATTAGAATGAATGAGAAATTCAATTAGAAATTCAATGAATGAAATGAATAAGAAAATTAATATAATGGTCAGATATTTATTGTTTGTTTTTTATAAGGATAAATATAGGTAGATAGATATTATATATCACCTTTACAGTGTTGGTTATTTTTAGAAATATAACGAACAAATTTAGATTAATGTTTTCTATTTCTTAAGCATAGTAAATACGCAATCATGTAGGTACAAATTAAAGTATTAAATTATTTTATTTTCAAAATCCATTTAAGTCCATATGAAGTTGTTAACATTGTTCAGGTTAATTTAGAATTAAATTCAGGTGAAGATTAAAATTACATTTCAGTGTTTGTTCACTTAATAAAATTAGCAAATTCTTTAATTTTATTTGTGAAACATGTTTTATGTAATATAAAACATTTTTGAACAATCTGAATTCCCTTGAAAATGGTTTTAAATTTCATACGTTAAAATTTAAAATCTACTGTAGTTGACGGAAACATTACAATAAAATTTTAGTTCACGTAAATGCATTATCGTATACCTATTGGTAGGTACGCATTTATAAGGTGAAATGAAAAACAAATCTTAAATTACTAGTAAATTATTCTATTATATTTACGTTCAAAAGTGGCAGCCCTGTCCTATTTCTTTCGAATGCAAATTGTAGCGTTTTTTGATGAATGAAATTAAATTAAAATAAATTTTTACCAAGTGTTAGTATTGGTTTTTGTTAGGTTTTTATTTTTTGTAAGAAAACTGTCAATTCGATTTTTCTCAAAATTTGTTCGAATGTTGAAAACAATATTTTTTATAAAATTAGTTGGAAGCCACAATCTCAAATTTTTGAGAAGATATTTGAGTGGAAAGAAAATTTTTTACCAAATTTGCGTACTATTTTTTGTAGATTTTATTTTATTGAGTATCGAAAACAATATTTTCTGTGAAATGAAATAAGTTTGAAGCCAATATTTTCAATTTTTGAAAAGCTATTTGAGTAGAAATTCAATTTTTACCAACTTTGAGTAGTGTTTTTTTTTAGGTTTTTATTTTTTTATAAAAAAACTGTCAATTTGATTTTTCTTTAAATTTTATCAGATATTAAAAACGTTATTTTTCGTTGCACAAAATTGTTTTGGAGATGAAATCATATTTTAGTCGTAAAATTTTCGAAGTGACAATTTTTTTTTTCAGTTTTTTTTGATTTATAAAAAAAGTGAGCCGTCATGGGACGCCTGGCAGATGTGAAACACCGTACACTCTACTACATATAAAATATATATCTATGTACACAGAAAAAAAAAGTTGTCATATTAACAATATCGTCGATAGTCAACCTGAAATTTGGCCAAGTTGTCGCATTGACTACCAAAATAGTCAATATGACAACCTAATTTTTTGAAATTGACTACTGGATAGTCAATAGAACAATTTTCGATTGTCAATTTTGGGTAGTCAATATGACAACAGAAGTAGTCAATAGAACAACTTCGGTAGTCAATATGACAATTTGGTTGTCATATTGACTACCGAAATTGACTATCGAGGATTGTTATATTGACTACCCAGTTTTCAACCAAAATTGTCATATTGACTACCCCAGTTGTCCTATTGACTACCGCAGTTGTCATATACCTAGTCAAATAGTCAATAGGATGACTTTTTTCGTTCTGTGTACATACATATATGTATACCTTTTAGTATACTTAGTATAATTCGGTTTACAAGTGAGCCTATAGATGTTTGACATCAAAAACTTTTAATTGGATTTTCCTAAAAATCACACATCTTAAAATAGAAGAGCTGACAAAATTGTATTAAAATTGCATCATAGCTTTGTATACATAATACAAACCATGGAACTCTACTACACATACAATATATATGTATATGCATACCTTAGTATACCGACCCGTCGCGTCGCCACGGCAAGCGTCACCAAGCCAACAATTCGGTTTACAAGTGATCCTATAGATGTTTCACATCAAATACCGTTAATTGGATTTTTTTCAAAAATATACTTGTTTTGTATCACATGTCAACATATAATATAAAATTTAATTCAAGTCTCTAGCGTCAATGGTTCGTGAGATATTGAGGCTTAACCAACATTTTCACCTTTTTTTTTAAATTGCTTTGGTAAAAAAACCACCTACGCAATTTTCGTTAGAGTCCTTTCTGCATCTTTCTGCCTTATTATCTGCATAACAAAATTTATTTGAAGTCGATATCTCTTCTGGTTCTTGAGCTATGGAAGACGAAAAAAACGTCGCGAACGTACGGACGTACGAACGTACGTACACACGCACGCACAGACATCTTTCTAAAAATCTTTTATTTCGACTCTAGTGACCTTGAAACGTCGAGAAATGTCAAAATTTTCAATTCGACAAATCGGACCCATTACAATAACTTCCTATATGGGAAGTTAACAAATAAATAAAGTTTTATTTATTTATTTTATTATTTTTGGCTTCATTGTTTAGAACCAGTATTTAAAAAAAAGTTATTCCACCGCCTAACCATACATGCCAATGTCCTTAGATACTACTTACATACCCACCCTCTACCTACATATATATAGGTACATACATACCTACATTGTAGAAATATATGTAAATATTGAAAAATGTATACCTATACATACTTCTATACCCCATATTCAAAATATGGCAACAATGAATCCTACAGAGAATGAAATTTGAAAACGTTGCATTTAAATTTTCAAATTTCTGAAAAACTGAAAATCTAAAATCAAATGAATATAATTTTGTTCAAGCAAAATACCTACTGCTTAAAGCATACAATTCATAGCTATAACGATATGTATATGCATAACTCCTTTACATTGATAGGTAGACAGAGGCACAAAAAAATCCAAGGTAACTATGGCAACGAACTGTTTTTGTGTTTTTGTTTTCACATTTTCTCATTTTTTTTTAAATAAACAGCTGATTCAACTGACTCCCTCACACATCTTAATACTTATGAGGACAAAATAATATACTCCTTTCATTCCCACTCTTGCTTTCAAAATTTTATTTTCCAGTCGCTCTTAGATTCCACACCAAATTTCCGTACACACACGTCTGGCGATTGATTTGTGTTTTTTTTATATATTATGGTGAGATAGAGGGTTCAACCTTACCATTTTAAGAAATTAATTAAAGTAAAACAAAAAAAAAAAAACTGAATAATTAACCAAAAAAAAAAAAAAAACGACAAATAATGAAACAGCCAAAGTAAAAAAAAAATACCAAATCAACAGGGGTACAGCACAATATTAACAATAAAATATTCAACAATTATAAAAGGGTGAGTTTGTGAGAAGTGTAGAAACAAAAATTTGAAAGAACACGGAAATGTGTGGAGCTTAATTTAATAAGTCTTTCTATTATTTTAATAGGATTATTTGGCGGTTTCCAATAAAAGCCTACGAAAGTTGGGGCCGCCCTCCCTTCTTCCTTTTTCTTGTGGGACGTCCTATCGGACATACATTTTGGCGCTTCCGACTTGGTGTTCAACCAGAGCCTTCGTCCTGAGGCAGGCAACTTTGCCCTCTGTGAAGACATCACCATCATAAGGCAGTTGCGCTGGTCGCAAGTGAGCGACGAAGAAAACGGATTTGTTACCACCAACCCTTATAAAAAAAATGAATAAGGGTCACGTGAGTCTTTTTAAGAAAAGAACACTATACCTAATATTTTTCAATTAAATAAGAACAAAAAGAACCTTAAAGCTATCACCCAAAAAGAAAAACTAAAAGAAAAAAAAAAAAAAAATCTTAATAGGAGATAAGATAAGAGATAAGAAAGATAGTTAAAAATTCTTAATTTTATAAGACTTAAAGCTAATTGAGAACTTAAAAAGATTAAAACATAAAGACATAGTTAAAAATTCTAAATTCTAAAGTTATAAGACTTAAAGATACTTGGAAACCTAAAATTTATTAAAACATAAAGGTAGTTAAAAATTCTAAGTTTATAAACGTAAAATTACAAGAAAAACATACAGCTATTATAACTTAATGATATCTAAAATTCTAAAGCCTTTAATACTTAAAAATTATCCTAAAACATAGAGATTAAAATTTTAAGGATATTTAAAATTACTTTTAAAACTTAAAGGTACTTAAAAATCTTAAACTATAAAAATTTAAAGCTACTTAGAAATTTAAAATTATAAAAACTTACAGCTACTTAGAAATTTAAAATTATAAAAACTTACAGCTACTTAGAATTTAAAATTTATAAAAACTTAAGGATATTAAAGCTTTTAAAACTTGAAAGCCAACCACATGGTTCGTGACCCAGGTGTCGCCTTTGTAAATCGACGATCCATGTTTTTTTCTTTAAATATTTTGTAAAAATTTCCATTTTGTTAAATCCTAATAGGAACGTGTTGCGGAAGTTTTATAAAATCGTAAATTTATACCATCTCTCATTGTAAACCCCGTTTTTGTGTCCTTTTTTTTTGATTTCATTTCAAATTTCCAGTCGAATTGTGTCAATTTTCGATGACCTTGTTATTAGTAGGCACCTATACAGAGCTCTATCTAGGTAGCGTCAATGCATAAAGATAATTATTCAATTTTCTTTGTCAAGTTGGGAGGCAACAAGGGGGCGTAGAGTACGCTTAACTTTTGTACATCGTTTGACTCGTATAATATTTGTCTATGTAAATAAAACTCCACTTCCGTTTCCTTGAAAAAAAAACAAAAAAAAATGATGTTTTTCATTTCACTTGAATTGGCATGAATTTGAAAATCCGGAAAATGGATGTACTAACTGAGTGAAAGAATTTCTAGGGGTGTGGAAAGGGGCGAAACCAACCGGAGGCCTAATGGAGTGATCTGAACGGTATTGGACCGTTATGTTTGGGAAGTTTATTAAAGGCCAACTAAACTTCAAGGTAGGGTGGGTTAAATGGCCACGCTGTGACAACACCTACAGCGCCCTCGTGTGGTAAAGGTCCGTCCGCTGTTAGTTCCTTTTTTTTATTTTTTTTCCCTTTAGATTTTGTTTTCCGGCCTGATATATGTTTTGGCTGTTGGTTAGGTTTGATTTCCGGGACAAGATCCCCCCCAAATCCGGCGAGCTAAGCTGTGCACCCGCTAGCAGGCCACGTTTCCGGGATCAAACATTCTCTCCCATATACCCCTTTGCCTGTGCTTCCTTTCCTGGTAAGGTAGTTCTGCTGCCTTGCCGACTCTTCCTCTTTCCTAATTCCTTCCCTTCCTCAGACCAGCAACAATTTAATTCATTTGTTGGAATTATATAAGAATCAAATTCAATATTTAAAAAATCAGAATATTCATAACTTCAATATCATTGATGACTAATTGATTTTAATGTAATTGAAGGTTCACTAATTTCATCTATTCAATATAATAAGCGTAATGAATGGAAAGCAATGAACAGTAAAATAAATGTTGGTAAAATAGTTCAACTCTTCTATTAGTAAGAAGAATAGTTGAAAATGGAGCTGGAACTGGTTGAACAGTTTACCCTCCACTTTCTGCTAGTATTGCAGATGGAGGAGCTTCCGTTGATTTAGCTATTTTTTCTCTTCATTTTGTTAATTTTTTTATTAAATGAATTTCTAATATAAATTAACATTAAATGACTGAAAGCAAGTACTGGTCTCTTAAACCATGTTATAGTAATCTAGCAATTACTTTTAATGAAAAATTCTTAAAAAAAAAATTAGTTAAATAAATAATATCTATTAATATTAATAAATCAAATTTAATTTATTTAATAATTACTTATAATAAATAAATAATGAAAAAAAAAATTATAAAACTTATTATTATTGAAATAATTTTTATTATTGTAAAATGTAATCAAATTAATTATATTTTTAAATAAGTAAATTTAGGTAATTTCTCCCTAAATTTTTCTTCAAACATGATCTAATAATCCAATAGGATTAAATTCAAATTTAGATAAAATACCCTTTCATCCTTATTTTTCTTATAAGGATCTTACAGGATTTATTGAGGAGTGGGTGGATGAATTTATACGAGCTCATCGTGTTTCTGTATTGGATGGCATCCGGTTGCAGCTATAGGCTTGCTGGTGCATTGTGATGAGCAGATCCACTGTAAAAGCTTGCAAGATGGAAAACGAAGTACCTTAATTACAAGAGATTTTAATCAATGTAGTGATATGCAGTTGTTGATAGTAAACTTATGTTTAATGACATTTTTGTTGGATTTTATGGGTATATTCTTAGTATTCGAGTAAGTGTGTTCAATATCGTCCTTTATCAAAGGAATAATAAATTATGAATTCTATTTTAGGTTTTGAAAAACAGCCAGTTAGTTAGTTAGTTAGTTAGTTAGTTTTTGAAAACTTTATTTAACACAAAATAATTTTAAATTAACAATTCATCTTAAGTTTAATATGGTTTGGCCAAAGGCCGTCTACCAGATTGACAGTTTTAAGTTCAATTATTTAATACTATAATATACATAATACATATTTGTTTGATTAAAAGTCTCCTTCTATTATACATTTTCTGTATCTCAGCGCTGTTGTTATATATTTATATAATATTTCCCAACCAAATTTTCCATTCAAGATATCGATGACTGCATCCAAATCCATCAAAGTAACACCAAAATGACTAACCCGGAATTCTTTTAGGATGGGACATCTGGCAATGAAATGATACATATCCTCTCTCTCTCCTCAAGGTTGCAAAGATCACACAAAATTGGAAGGTCCGGTCGATGTGGTATAAAGTTTAAATTTATGATTTCGCCTCTTGCTTTAAATATAACGCTCATCATGTTGAGCGAAAAGCTGTTTTGAAAGTACGTCAGTTCTTTAAGGTCGAAGTTCAGTTTGCTGTAGATCATTCTGTATTGTGATGATTGTGCTTCCGTTTCAAATTTTTCATAATAAGTGTGGCTTATTCTCTCAAGGATCCCATTAAACATGTTACTTAGGTCCATGGAACTTATTTCGGATGAGATTCGGGAGTTTTCACCAGAAACATTTGCCAGCTCCTCCCACTTTATTACAAGATTTCCCCTAGTAGTTAAGGTGTGCTGCAGTATTTGTTTTGGTAACCTT
Source organism: Eupeodes luniger (assembly GCA_951509635.1). NCBI lineage: Eukaryota > Metazoa > Arthropoda > Insecta > Diptera > Syrphidae > Eupeodes > Eupeodes luniger. Next base: position 173,662,629 of record OX608073.1, on the reverse strand, counting down.
CCTTCATCCATCTCCAATATTTTAATAATATATTCAAAGTGAATCTTAAGAGTGTCGAAAAATAATGGTGGAACGGTTGTTTCTAAATGCAGCATATAGTTTGGTGTGCAAGCTGGTAATCGAAAAATCCTTTTTAAGAAATACCTCAGAAACCTTTCGACTTCTTCGAATTCCCCAAAACCCCAAACTTGTGCCCCATAAAGCAGTATGGAGGTAGCAGTCGCACGAAAAATGTTCAATTTCGAACTATGATCAATGTATTTATTATCAATGCATCGGTTCCACACTGAAGAAACTGCCCTATTTGCATCGGCCAGCTTACTTTGAAAATGTTTTTTCATGCTGAGGTTTGCAGAGACTATCACCCCTAAGTATTTATACTCCCGCACTATTGTAACATATTCTCCTTGATATCTCCATTTTTCGTTGTTTGCGTGCCTACCACCTCCTTCCCTGAAGATCACCATTTTAGATTTCTCCAGATTGACGGACAGATTCCAAAGTTTACAGTAGCTTTCAACACGATTCATCGTTCGCTGCATTCCATCGACAGATTCAGACAAAAAAACTATATCATCAGCAAACATTAAAGCTGGTATTCGTATGTTTCCAAACTGGATTCCTCCACTGGTCGCTTCTACGATATCATTTATAAACAAGATGAAGAGTAGAGTGCTTAAGACACATCCTTGTTTTACTCCCATTTGTGTTGTGAACTCCTCGGAAACAAACTCGCCATCCCATACATACGCCACATTGTTCTCGTACATTGCTTTTAATAAAACTACAATTTTGGAAGATATTCCTAATTTATATAGGTTATAAAAGTGTGCTTCACCTGGTATTGTATCAAAAGCTGAACGAAAATCGACGAAAAAAGCATACAGTTTTTTCTTCCTTCGTTTGAAGCTTTCCGCAATATTAAAGAGGGTGAATAATTGATCTAAGGTCGAGTAGTTTCTCCTAAACCCAGCTTGAAATTCGCGAAGTATTTCTTTGTCATTTACCCACTGCGTAAGCCTATTAAAAATCAGAGCACTAAATAGCTTCGCCGATGTGTTCAAAAAAGAGATGCCCCTGTAATTTTCGGGATTATCGTATGATCCTTTTTTGTTCAGTGGATATATAATTGCCCTTTTAAAGCTTACAGGAACAGTTGCTGTCTCAAATATTATATTATATTCTTTTGTTAAGGCGGCTACAAATTCAAAAGAACAATTTTTATAAAATTCTGCTGGTACTCGGTCTTCACCTGGAGCTTTTCCTGCCTTAGATTTATTTATTACGTTCCGTACTTCATCAGTTGTAAACGGCGCATCTAAGAAATCATCATCACTAAAAAAAGGGGCTGCATAGTGCTTAAGCGGAGAGAATATCGGAGTGTTAAGTAGGCTCTTAAAATGCTCACGGAGCTCAAACGCATGCAATGTTGCTGAAATTGTGTTGGTTCTTCCAGTGACAGTTTTAGCGGCTTTCCAAAATCTGCAGAAGATTTTGATGAATTCAAGATAGCAACATTTTTTTCCTCCAGTTGTTTCCTCTTGAATAGACAGAGTTTCTTAAAGCTTTTATTAGCTGCTGCGTACATACTTTTAAAAAGATCTGTATTGTGCTTCCCTAGGAGTCGCAAGAATGCAAAGGATTTTTGTCTGGCTTTCCGGCACTCAACATCGAACCATAATTGTTTACCAGTATCCTCTCGTTTTCCTTTGGTACTTTCTGGCACAGCTCCAATTATAATTTGAGTAAGGTCCTCCATTTGCGTTTGGATGCTCTCTACTCTTCTTCTCTCCAGTTCCATGTTTAGATTATTTTGGTAAATAGTTTTAAATGTATCTCTCCATTTTAATTTTGGTAGTAATCCTAGATGCTTTGTGTGTACATTCTCATCTGCACTTGAGACTAAACACGTGATTTCTAATGGCATGTACTCAGAGAAAATTTGTGTAGATATCCTTAAATCCTTCATAATTGCGTCCCCCTTTCCTGACACAAAACAATAGTATATCACTGAGCACGCAGTTCTACGAATAAACGTATACTCCCCATTTGGGTCTCCTTGGCAGCTTCCATTCAAAACTCTTGCATCCAACGAATCAGCAACTTCCAGTATCTTGGCACCCTTCACATCACAAAATTCATCCTTTGATCTGCGAGTTGGATTGATAATATCTGATGCGGTTCCACTTACAAAATTATTCTGGGATAATCCGATCCTCGCGTTGAAATTTCCTACAAGAATAACATCCATTGACCCCATAAACTGTAACGTATCACAAAGTCTGTCGTAATCTCTTGACCAGTTTGAACAATTAAGATATATAGGTACAATATAGAGGGTAGTTCCCATAATTTGTACTTCTAGAACATCCATTTCACCAAAACGCTTAAAGTTTAGAGTAGTTGCTTCAAGGTTCTTACGGTAGCCAAATAACTCACCTCCGCTTCCCCTTCCAAATACATTTGATTTTATTGCTGGTATCCATTTTAAATCGTAGTTATTAAATATCCCATTGAATTTATCCTTTTCATCCTCCAATACATGCGTTTCAAATAGTACAAAAATATCAAAACTTTTAATATAATTAAAAAAATCCATTAAAAAAAATTTATTTTTAAGTCCTGCGACATTATATCCTAATATTCTTAAATCTAAATATAAAATTGGTTTCTGGTAGACGATTCCATCTCATTCCATTTCTTCATGTGAACCGCCAATAAACTGCTGCCTCACGCTTTTGCTTGTGTGTGCACCCAAATTCTGCACAGCGGATGTTTCACGCAATTTTAGCGATTGCACGCTGCCAACATTTAACAATCCCATCAATGACGTTTTGAATTTGACATTATTTACGTTTTTCGTTGCTCGGTGAACTTCATTCATAAAATTATCAATGCTAGAAAACAAATTGAGATCGCCACCAAAGATTGTTTGCAAAACCTCCACTGGATCATTAGAGCCACATTTTAATCCGTTCGCCATATCCCAGTTAAAAAGCCTGTCCTTTATATAAAGATTATCATCTTTCAGCTGGGTTTTCACAAGAGGAAACTTATGACGCAGGAATTTGGCAATAGGTAGCAGGTTACTTATTTTTCGTCGAGTGTTATACGGGAGATCCTTATGGATGTGAATCTGTGTACCTTTAAGCTGTTTCGTGCTACGTAGCACTGCCCATGCAGCATTACGCGAATTAAGTTTTACAACTATCATTGCCGTGCGTTTGTTCTGATTCATCTAATCATCCGGGTGCGCATACTCAATTCTATAGTTCGGATCGGTATTGCCTAATAAGTCCGCGCAAACAGACTTTGCTTTTTCATTCATGTCCGTATTTTCTTCTGCGGGCATATGTACCACAACATTTGTCTCTAAACAACGCTGCAATAATTTGTCGACAGCCAATTATTTATGACTGAAACACAAACACGCTTCAGCTTCAGCTTCGCCTGACGTTTACGAGTTCATCCATAGGAATTCAATGCATGCTATCACAATGAAGCTTTGACCTCATATTTCGTTTGACAATCGTAAGGAAAAGAACGTAATGTTACGTAATGTGACTACAAACGGAAGCTCTAGTTTAAATTTGCAGAACATTTGCTTTTTCTGACAGCTCAACAACTGTAAAAAAAAAGTCAACAAAGAAAATACATTTGCTTTTGGAGGGATTACCATTGGTTATTAGAAAAAGTTACAAGGCAAGTTATTGAAATATACATAGAATAACAATACAATAATTATTTCTTGAAAACGTTTTATTTTTGGAGAACAGAAAATGAGTTTCGAAGAAGTCCTCATCGATTGAAGAACTTCGTAGATTGAGCTCCCGGACGCACCAACGACGACGTCTCTCAGTCCGCGCTTCTTCTCTTCTTCATTTTAGAAATTTCAAATTAGAAATGTCATTCAAAACAACCTCGAAGCAGGCCCATCGTAACGCAGACGAAGCCGAAGCCGAAGCTGAAGCGCGTTTGTGTTTCAGCCAAGGGACAAATATTTATGCAAGAAGATGTGCATACTAACCACATTTGAAAAATGTCACATGAAGTCAGCTGTTTAGAGGTGTTCAAAGAAAATAGATTGTGGATGATCAACTTTTAGGTACTCTTATTGTGTTCGATTGAGAGTAATATCATACGAATATAAAGTGAAATTAATTACTCTTGTTAGGTGCGAGAACGATGAAGATTTAGAAACAATTCTAAATTACGCATTTAGAGAAATATTTGTTAATTATTTGAAGTCAGGTTTAACCATTAAATAAGTAAAATAAATTAGGTGGCTCAACAGTCCAATGAGAACAAGGACCTAAAAACATACAACTCTGAAAGCACTTTTCATGACACGGATCATGAAAATAGAACAACACAGGAGTATTGAAAACATTTGTACATATATACCCATCTCTTTTTCCATTCATGTTTTATTTGTGTGTACTCGTTGTCTATTTTCTTTACATTACTCACCAGATTTCCAAAATGCTGAAACTAAGTGATTTAAGTAGAGACTAAATAAATAGAGCGTCAACTTGCTACTTCTGTTGCCAAGAATTGTGAATAGGTGATAAGCTATTCTTTCCTCTCTCCACCAAGCTAGTGTGTTGCTTTTAAAGGCTTACTACATAAGCCAAAAAGTACTTTTGTACAAAAGTAAAAATATTTGTATTCTCGCTAGCTCAGTGGCTTTGTGAGAAAGAATATACACATCTGTTCTTGAACCAAAATTTAAGCTTAATGCATCATTTTCATAAGTTTTCCAGTCAGAAACACTGTTCTAACTATACCTATCTTATCTTATAGCGAATAGGAAAAGTCTGTCAAGGAAAATTCCAACTACAGTTTTTCTGAAAATTGGGGCATTGTGGCTTATTCATAGATGTTTGCTAAACTCTTTAAGCTGTTCAAACATAAATTCAAACCAAAATTTAGGCTGAAGTTATTAGCTAAATTTCATATTTGATTTTTTTGGTGAAATAAAAAGCTGAAAAAGTAAATCATAACAAGTAAATGTTAAGTTAACATTATCGTCCAGGAAATGTCGATTCATACCGAAATTGAAAAATATGCATATTTTATAGAAATATTTCCGGTAAATTGTAGAACTTTACTAATTCGGCTTTTTATAGTAACACAAAAAATAATTCGATGCAGTATATTATAGATAATATATTAGTTAAGTTATTGGTTATATTACTGTTGAAATAAATATAACATAAATAAATGAAAAATATTTACTCGCTCGTATACACATACAAATAAAGTTTAGTCTAAGGAACCTTAACCTTATTACACTCTTTCTGCACACATCCTTTCTTGTTTTGGTTGTTCCTGCCATCTATCTGTAACTTAGAGAAAAAGAAGAGAAAAACAAATTCACCACGATCTACCGTTATAACTTTTCTCGTTAATTATTGACAAACAAAAATGTTTTGCTAGAATTAATTTGAATTATATTAAGTATTTATCTACAAATAAAAACGACAAGATGTTAGTAAAATTAAAAAAAGAAATTTATGAGAATTACAAATATTATAATTAACATTATAATTAAATGTTAGACTCTAAAAAACATAGCCTTCTTGGCTATCAATAAACAAAAATGAGAAAATGTACTCTTCTCCGAGGTGGAAACCGATACGAATTCAACACGCTATAAAAAATGAGAGCCAAAGGTTTCGAAGGGACAGAGACGAGGAATTTTGACTCTCTAGATTAGTTTTTCTCTCTGATAATATAACACCCAACGAAAATTCAACACCTTGCATTTGTATAGCAGAGAGAAATATATCTACGAAGAGAGCCGACTTAAGGTCTTTGTTCTCTAGAAGTTGCAAAGAGAGGATTTTGCCCATTAGCATAAGGATGCGTTAGTTGTCCTGTGCAGAGAGAAAAAACTAAATTAGTTCTTTCTCGATGGTCCTGTGTATTTCTTATGGAAAAGTCGTTGTAGTTGTAGTTGGTATGGGCGTTGGCCTTAGTTGTATACAATTAGGGGTAAAACAATATGAGGTGCACTCAATAAATCAAAAAAGGCATCCTTTGAAATCAAAAATTGAAATAATTACAGAAAATTGAATTGTGTAAATCCTTTCCAGCATACAAATTCTAGCAATTTTGTGAAAACTTTCGCTAAAAACGAAAAGAATCAGAAAGTATATATAACTGCAATGCAATGCCCCATTTGAATTGGTCCCAGCTTTGACAAATGGACAATGGGGTGAGCATTTTGTAAAACTCAACGAAATTAAAACAAAATACATTAACAAAAATGCAAATGGAAGTACAAATTTTGAAATCGAAAATATAAATGTATGAAAATAAATTAAAATCCTCGGAAAAAGTAGAAATCAAGGTGGATGCAGAAAAAGAAGAAGTGCAATCTCTCGAACAACACATCTGTTCTGGAAACAAAAATCATCCGCCAGGCGGAGTATATCCAAGGACGAAGAAGACTGGGTTCCATTCGATGTGTTGTTGATACTCAAGAAAATGGTTTCACTTACCTGCTATTTCAGTATCATCGTCGATGCAGTGCATAAGACGGATTTCTGAGCATAATGATTAACGCAAAACGATTATTTTTCACCTCGTCTTACTTACTTACTAACTAAAGGTGGTGCTACAGTCCGGGGCGGACCTGGGCCTCAACCAACATGCGTCTCCAGCCAGCTCGGTCCCTAGCTAGCTGTCTCCAGTTTCGCACGCCAAGTTGGTTGAGGTCCTCACCCACCTGAGTGCGCCACCTGAGTCGCGGTCTTCCTCTACTGCGCCGTCCCTCGGGATTGGATTCGAAGACCTTCCGGGCTGGATCGTTGATGTCCATTCGCTCTACATGACCCAGCCATCTAAGCCGTTGGACTTTTATTCTGCTAACTAGGTCAGTGTCGCTGTACAGCCCGTACAGTTCGTCGTTATATCTTCTCCTCCATTCTCCATCTATACGTACGGGACCAAAAATCACCCGAAGAATTTTCCTCTCGAAGCATCCTAAGACGTTCTCATCTTTCTTTGACAGGGTCCAGGCCTCAGCGCCATAAATGAGAACCGGGATGATGAGTGTCTTATAGATGGTGATTTTAGATGCTCGAGAGAGGACTTTACTTCTCAATTGCCTTCTTAGTCCAAAGAAGCAGCGATTTGCAAAAGCTATTCTTCGTTTGATTTCAGCGCTGGTGTCGTTGTCTGTGTTTATAGCGGTGCCTAGGTAGACAAAGTCCTTAACTACGTCGAAGTTATAGCTGTCCATGGTGACGTTTTGTCCAAGACGTCGTTGTTCAATGTCCTTTTTTGATGACAGCATATACTTGGTCTTGCCCTCATTGACCACTAAACCCATCTTTTTTGCTTCCGTCTGTTACGGTAAATTTTACCGCAACAAAAACCAGCCTTTGGCTGTTTTCTTTTCTCTAGTTGCGGCTGCAAAATATCGGCAAAGTTGAGAGCAACCATGGTCTCATCAGCCACAGGTGTACCTAGCCTTTATTTTGCAAAAGCAACAAAAACAGGTGATCGAGTTCGAGAACGAGTTCTTTCGACAAGGTCGAGAATGCCGGCGGATGAGCCGAAGAAGTATGAGGTCAGGCGGACCCTTACTTAAACAACAACAACAACAACAACAATATTATTTCATGCTAACGTAATTATTAACGTAGATTTATTATTTAACTATTCATGTACAAATGGGTTTTTAACGCCGCGTTTGATTCAATTTAATTTAATATTTCGTACGAAACTCACACCTCGAACCTCGCGTAATATTAATAGTAATAGGAAAATGCCTAGTTTGGACTTCCTCTCGATTTTTGTTTTTCTTTTAACTTTCTCGAAAAATAGCAATAATTGGGAAGGGGTCTGAACTCGCCATTATGTTTCGGCAAGTTTTGGAAACTCATCCAACAACTTGTAGAAACCGTGATTGTGTGTGTGAAAGCAAAGTTTCGCTGAGAGTCAACAACGGTGGCTTTCCTGATGAGCGTAAAGCTTCCAGGAAGCCGCGATACCGTGGCCGACAATCACGAAAACGGATGCTTGTGTTGGATGAATGTGTGTGTGACTGGAATGGCCGAGGGAGGAAGAACATAGTTGGGAATTAGCTTGGAAGGCACTCTTGATAGAGCCTGACAAGCGGGAAGATAAATTGAAGAAAAACTTCGAGGAATTTTTGAAAGGAAAAGAAAAGTCGAGAAGGAGGATTTAGAAAATCGGGAAATAGAGGAAATTAGAAGGAAAAACTAATAGTCGAGGATCGAGGTGTGAGGATCGGGAGAAAAACAGCTAAATAGGAAGGGAGACAAAGGAAAAGATAAGTAGCTTATTTCTTTGTTTTTTTTTGTTCTATTCATATATATATACAGTCAAACTTCCCTATAACGAACTTCTACATAACGAAGATCTCTCTATTACGAATTGTTTTTAAGTACACATCTTTTTGGTTACTTTTTTGGTGTGTTTTGATCTCCTTATAACGAATTTCCATAAAGCGAATTTTTCTCTACAACGAACAAATTTTGTTGCTGGAAATCCAAATCTCATACGATTTTGTTTCCACATAACGAATTTTTTCAAATAATTTGCTGTTAAAAACAACATCATGCATAGAAAAAAAAACCTTATAAGGGGATTTCCCTAAGATTTTAAATCCAAGCATTCTATGTTCAAGCTTCAGTGAATATAATTGAAAATGTCTCGCAGTAGTATTTCTCTTGAAAAAAATTTGTTAATATTGATATTGACGTGTTTCGAACCTTTCTGGAGATGAAGAGTAACGTACCGACGAATTTATGTGAATCTCTCAATTTATTAGACGATTTTGTTGAAAAAGAAAAATGGAAAAATGTTATCCAAACTAAAATCACTAACTTCTTTAAATAAAAGTAAAAACAAAACATTTCTGTATAACGAATTTTCTATATAACGAAATAATTTTCTGGTCCCATGCAAATTCGCTATAGGGAAGTTTGACTGTAGTATATATATTTCGGTCGCGTTCGGTGTTAAGAATCCATTTTCTTTTGTGAGTTTTCTATTTTTTTACTTTGTTTCATTTCAATTGCATTTGTTTGTAATTTTAACTTTTAATTTGAAAACATTTTGGGTTTTAGTCCAGGGATCTTCAATCCCACGGTTTCCCAAAGAAATAAATAGTAAATTAAAAAACAAACGTTCGTGGTGTTATCTTTTTATTTTCGCTTCACTCAACATAAAGAGTTTTGGAATTTTCTTTTTCGGTTTGGAAAAAAATTCCTGGCGCCCATTTTATTGCAACGTACCCCACTGTAGGTACTTGCAATAACTTATTTCCAAATTGTAACAATTTGATTGATTTTAGAAATCAATCAACATTGTTATAATTTATAAACAAATTCTTCCAAAAGAACCCAGCCCAGCTGAGCAGCCGCGGTTACAGCTTCGTCAACGAGCTGTATTGTTACACTTTTTTTTGTTCTCTCCTTTGTGTCGTGTTCGTACTCATTTGAGTGCGAATTAATAAGTTCGTCGCTACGCAGCCGCCGCCGTCGTTGATTTAGTTAGTTTGTTTATCGGCTTAGTTTTGTGTTGATAATTTGTTTTAAATAATTATCAATAATTAATAATATTAAATATAGTATATCGCGGTGAATTAGTGCAAGAAGAAAAAGTGTAACACGTCGCAATGCTCAAAAACGCTCCACTGACATCACGCTTTGATCTTCCAATTATGTCAATATCATCTGCGTATCCGAGTAATTGGATGGACCTTTGGAAGATTGTGCCTCTAGTGTTGACGGTTGAGTTTTGCACAATTCTTTCCAGAACGATGTTGAAGAAGTCGCATGACAGTGCATCGCCTTGTCTAAAACCTTTTTTGACATCAAATGCATCGGTGAGATCCTTTCCGACCTTGATAGAGCAGCGTGCATTCTCCATCGTCATTCTGCACAAACGGATAAGTTTGGCAGGGATGCCAAAAACTAGACATTGCTCTGTAAAGCTCTTCCCTATGGATGCTGTCATACTCGGCTTTAAAATCGATAAAGAGATGGTGGGTATCGATTTGAAGCTCCTGGGTTTTTTCCAAGATCTGCCGTAATGTGAATATTTGGTCGATAGTGGACTTTCCTGGTCTGAAGCCACACTGATAAGGACCTATCAGGTTGTTGACGAACGGCTTCAGACGTTCACATAATACGGCAGAAAGGATCTTATATGCAATGTTAAGGAGACTGATCCCTCTGTAGTTGGTGCAATTTAAAGGGTCTCCTTTTTTATGTACCGGGCAAACTATGCTGAGATTCCACTCATCGGGCATGCTTTCTTCCGACCATATTTTGCAGAAGAGTTGGTGCATGCTCCCTACCAAGTCATCGCCTGCTGCTTTAAATAGTTCGGCAGCTATGCCGTCAGCTCCAGCAGCTTTGTTTGACTTCAGTTTAGATATAGCTATCTTCACTTCGTCTAGGTCGGGTAGGCGGAATTGTTGATCTGCGTCGCCTAGGTTGAGTGGTTCTATCTCCCTTACAGCGGAATTCGGTTCGTCATCGCCGTTATATAATTTGGAGAAGTGGTCTTTCCATATTCTCAACATAGACTGCGGTTCTACTACGATGTTCCCCTGATCGTCTTTACAGGCTTCGGTTCGTGGCTGGTACCCTTGGGAGGCTTTTTTTACCTTTTGGTAAAATTTACGAACCTCATTCCTGTTGTAACATCCCTCTATCTCCTCGATCGCGCGCTTCTCGTGCTCTCTTTTTTTCCATCTAAGAAGCCGGTGTTCCTCTCTCCTCTTCTGCTCGTAGAGCTCGCGAGCAGCTCTGGTCCTTCTGTGCAGCGCTGTTTTGTATGCCTCTTGCTTCGCTGCGTGCGCTTGCCGGCATTCGTCGTCAAACCAGGGGTTTCGCTGTTGTGGACGTGTGAAACCTAGCACTTCAGAGGCGGCATCTCTTATGGCTGCAAGGCAATGTTGCCACTGGTTTTCAATGCTTAATGCAGGCAGCATAGGACTCCTTAACAGGTTACTAGAGACTCGATCGGAAAAGGACATGGCAGTCTCTTGCGATTGTAGCCGTCTAACGTCGAAACTTCTCACAGTACTTCCTTGTTTTGGCTTGGACCGGGATATCCATAGCCGTACCTTGGCTACAACGAGGTAGTGGTCCGAGTCAATGTTGGCCCCTCGGAATGTTCGGATATCCTGTATACTGGAGAAGTGTCGTGCGTCGATCGCAATGTGGTCAATCTGGTTGACGGTTGATTGATCAGGAGATTTCCATGTCCCCTTGTGGATATTGAGATGTGTGAACTGCGTACTAGCACAGATAATAGAGTTACATAGATATCGCATCCAGTGCAAATAAAAATGATCATATTTTTTATCCCCTATTTAAAGCGATTTGTTGAAGTCAAACCTTGCAACCATATTCAACATAACAAAATAAAACCTATAATACAATATCCCAGCAACAGACGACAGACGTTGACCTGTGAGTTGCGTTCGAAAGATAAATAAATACATTTTCTTATTTGAATTCGTGTTCGTTTGCCAATGCAACCCTTTTGAGTTCTTTTTACGTCGCTTCTACGTTCCAACACACTATTTGCTGTGCAGCTAGTTTTTTGTCTATATAATTTTGCAGCAACCAACGCGTTGCAACGCTTTCTTTTTCTTCGCTTCTCAATCTAATCGGTTGAGCGAGCGATTGACTGGAAGGTATCGGGATCGGGATGGCTCGTCTGGTGTGTTGTTGGATTTGTTTGGTCGTGTCGTGCGTAGGTATGTATAGTGTGTATACATTTTCTATATTTTTTTGGATTGTGCGATCGGGGTTTGTGTGTGGCTTCTTCTTTTTATTTTGAAGTTATTTAATTTACTTCATTCGTTGTCGACTTTCGAACGATTTGGATGTTCATTTATGTATATATGATTGAGCAATAAATTTTCTTTGTTAATTTTACAGTCTGTGGTCCTTTTTTTCAGCGAGTTTATTTGTCAACGTTTTTTTTTTAATAGCAATGGGTGATAAGAGATTATCTGGGGTTTCTTGTTCCGTTTGTATGAAAACGAAAAGAGATTACCCTAATTTGAAAATTTTTAAGTGCCCTTCTAGGGAAAAAAATAAAATTTTGAATAATTTGTGGAGGCAGGCATGTGGATTCAGAAATGAAGGCAAATACTTTGTATGTGGAGACCATTTTTGTCCTGAGTTTGTGGGAAGAAAATATCTTAAGAAGGATGCTGTTCCTTCTTTAAATTTAAATTCTGATTTGGGTTCAGACTTAAATTTAGAAGATCTTAATAAGTCTCCTCCAACTAAACGAAGAAGAACTTCGAGCAGTTGTAGCATTTCATGTGTAAGGTGCGATCAATTATCACAGAGATGTGCAAAAGAGGAGAAAAAAAATGCAATTTAAAAAAAAAAATTATCAAGTTTAAAAATTCAAATAAAAAACTTAAAAATAAAGCATTATAAAAAAAAGAGAGCGCATACTGCTTTAAAAGATTCAAAAAAAGGGAGATTATCTTTATCGTCTCAAATCCAAGGGCTACATATTTCCGACCATTCAAAAACATTTTGTGATATGTTGATGGGGTTGTCGAAATCTGCAAAATATAATAACAACGAAAAAGAAATTTCCCAAAATATATTTTATAGATCGCAAAGCGCCTATAAATTTTTGAGGGATGGGCTGGGCTTCAGGCTTCCCCACATATCCTCTTTATACAGATGGGCTCTTGTTAAAGGAATTCAATCAGGATATGTAAACAATGCCCATTTGTATCTAAAATCAAAGTTCGCTTTATTAAACGAGCGAGAACGTTCTGTTGTGTTGATATTTGGTGAGATTAGAATTCGTCAAAATTTGTTTACATTTTTTATTTATTATTATTTATTATTATTTATTTATATTATTTATTTTATTTTAGATACAAATGGGCATTGTTTACATATACTGGTTGAATTCCTTTAACAGGAGCCCATCTGTATAAAGAGGATATGTGGGGAAGCCTGAAGCCCAGCCCATCCCTCAAAAATTTATAGGCGCTTTGCGATCTATAAAATATATTTTGGGAAATTTCTTTTTCGTTGTTATTATATTTTGCAGATTTCGACAACCCCATCAACATATCGCAAAATGTTTTTGAATGGTCGGAAATATGTAGCCCTTGAATTTGAGACGATAAAGATAATCTCCCTTTTTTTGAATCTTTTAAAGCAGTATGCGCTCTCTTTTTTTTATAATGCTTTATTTTTAAGTTTTTTATTTGAATTTTTAAACTTGATAATTTTTTTTTTTAAATTGCATTTTTTTCTCCTCTTTTGCACATCTCTGTGATAATTGATCGCACCTTACACATGAAATGCTACAACTGCTCGAAGTTCTTCTTCGTTTAGTTGGAGGAGACTTATTAAGATCTTCTAAATTTAAGTCTGAACCCAAATCAGAATTTAAATTTAAAGAAGGAACAGCATCCTTCTTAAGATATTTTCTTCCCACAAACTCAGGACAAAAATGGTCTCCACATACAAAGTATTTGCCTTCATTTCTGAATCCACATGCCTGCCTCCACAAATTATTCAAAATTTAATTTTTTTCCCTAGAAGGGCACTTAAAAATTTTCAAATTAGGGTAATCTCTTTTCGTTTTCATACAAACGGAACAAGAAACCCCAGATAATCTCTTATCACCCATTGCTATTAAAAAAAACGTTGACAAATAAAATCGCTGAAAAAAAGGACCACTGACTGTAAAATTAACAAAGAAAAATGTTTGCTCAATCATATATGTACATAAATGAACATCCAAATGAAGTATTTACTTCATATGTAGCAGATCTACTTCATTAATTTATTTTTATGTATCTGCTACGTAGCAACTTATTTCTACTTCGTTTTAAAATTTTTTCTAACGCTATACATATATAAGTTATAACCACAGAATGCAACAAAAGCATTTTTTGATCTTTGCATTTTATTCTAAACAAAAGAAATGATATCATATTCACATTCCTTTATCGAATATGCATATGATACCATTTCCTGCTATTTGCAATCAAATCAGTAATTATGAAAAAAGACTTAATTAGTATTGTAAGATAAAGAGTGAAGAAACAAAGCGCTGGCAAAGCGATTCTTAAACAAAGACAAATTATGAAAAAGACTAGCTATCTGCGATAGCATAAGTCAGTTCTAAAATTACTCTCAACTAATAAAGATCAAGAATCAAGAGCTCCGCTCTTGATATTCTTTTTAAAAATATTCGCATCAAAATTGCATTTATAATTGGCGCAGTCGGTAGGATTAACTTAAATAGAGCGAAAATCTATTTATGTAAAAGTTAATCCGTGAAACGAACGACGCGAAACACTGCAATCGCGTCAAAAAACATTAAAAGTGAAAAAGAAAATATTTGTTGGTAAACCAAAATTATCAACAAACATTTTTAACCACAATCAATAATTAAATAAGTGAAAAGTGATTAATTTTTCGAACGAAAATCGAAAATTATTTAAAAAAAAAAAAAGGGAAATTATTTAGTAACCAACACCAGTGAATATGGTTAATGTTACGAAACCTCATAGAGAGGAAATAATTTCAAGTGAAAAGTGGAAGTAAAATTGAAGGCGAAAGAAAAAAAAATAATAATTTTTTATATAAAAATTAAATTAATTGAAAAAAAAAAAAAAAAAAAAAAACAATACAGAAAATTGAAAAAATAATCAATTAGTTAGTGACTCAAACCAACGTATATGTTAATGTGTCGAAATCTATAGAGGAGACTAATTGCCCAACAACAACAAATGAGTTTTATTAACAGAAGATTTTCGAAGAAGAAGCCAAATCCCTATCCAAAGAACACAGACGAATCCTCAGAAGAAGAAACACAGGATCCAGAAAGCAACAAAAATAATAACGATTGTAAGAATAATTTTAAGCTTAAATTAAATGAATCTAGTGATACTTTAGGAACAGATTTATCATATATTAAATTAGATACAGTGCCTACTATATTTGAAAAAATAAATAAAAATAATATCAAAATGTCTCTTACACTGACTCTCGACCCTCTGAAGTACATAGAGAAGCTTCAACCCTTCGATGGGCGAAGAGAAGATTTATATACCTTTTTGACAAATGTAGACGGGATTACTCCCACTTTAAATAAATATGATGACCAAAGCCAACAGATGTGCATTAACATCTTGAAGTCCAAACTAATAGGTAGGGAAAAGAGATGCATTGAGATTCATTCTCACCTTCATACATGGGAAGACATTAAAAAATTACTAATTGACAATTTCGGAGGATTTGAATCCCCACTACAATTATATGACAAATTAAGACAGACAAGTTATAAAGGCAATGTTATAGGATTTTATAATGAGATTCAGAAAAACCTATGTGAATTGAATCAAAAAACGGTTCAGGAATCGAAATCCGAGGAGGTCGTTAGTAATAACGAAACTGCTCTAACTAAGTATATTTAAAAAAAGACTTCCAGTACACATGCGTACTATCTTGTTCGCATTAAAACCTACAAATCTACAAGCGGCCCTGCACGAACTCACTCAAGCAGGCTTTGTAAATGAAAGAACCGAAGAAACACCCAAAAAGTTATTCGAACCAATACAAATTCGAAATAACAATTTTATTCCTAACAATTTCCAACTTAGAAATCCTATCTATGTAAAACCTCCGTTTAATCATCAAAACCAAAATTACAATAACCCAAATCAATTTGCTCCAAAAAACCCCAACTATATTAGACCACCATTTAACCATCAAGTTAACCCCAACTATAAAGGAAATAATTATAATCCTAATTATAAACCACCTTCAAGAAATGTTAGACCTATGGATGTAGACCCTACATCTAGCCAACTTAAAAAGGTTCAAGCAAATTACAATGAAAGTAATACGGTTTTTCCGAATATAGCCTCGGAAACTTGTATACACAACGAGACAGTAAACTCCCCTTTATTGTCTTAAAGAAAGTAGATCAAACTCTTAGACTGTTAATCGACACCGGAGCAACTAACAGTTTGATTAATAAAGAAAAAGCTCCTATTTAATATATAAAAACAAGAAATTATCCTTTAGAAATAAGTACAGTAGGAAACCCAATATTTATAGAAAAAGAATTAATTATCCCTAAAGAAAAATTCACACTAAAATCTTGCGTAGATTGTGTGTTCCAAATTTACAATTTCAATAAAAATTATGATGGTTTATTGGGAAATAATATATTACTTCCTAATAATGCATCAATTGATTATAAAAAAAAATTATAAAAATAAATGATCAAGAATTACCAATATTTTTCTCGAATGAAGAAGAAGACAATTACACAAAAGAAATGAATTCCTTTGAATCCCTAGATACACAAAAAATCAATCACGTCGAAAATTTGGACGACAAAAGAATTGAACATTTGAATCTAGAAGAAAAAAGAGAATTAAAAAATGTATTAAATAAACATAAAAATACCTTTTTTAAAAAAGGATCAGATTTAAGTTTTACAAGCCATGTAAAACATAAAATTAATACAACCAGTGAAGAACCAATCTTCACAAGAATCTACAGATATCCAGAGATTCATAAAAAAGAGGTAAACAACCAAATAAAGGAACTACTAGATCAAAAGATTATACAGCCAAGCACCTCACCATATAATGCACCCATTTGGATTGTCCCAAAAAAGGAAGACAAAGACGGCAACAAGGAATGGAGAATAGTGATAGATTACAGAAAATTAAATAACATTACTAAAGAGGATAAATTTCCGATCCCATTGATCGATGATATCTTAGATAAATTGGGAAAAGCTAATTATTTTTCCACGTTAGACTTAACAAAAGGATTCCACCAAATAGAAGTAAATCCTGATGACAGAGAGAAGACCGCGTTCTCTACGTTATCTGGTCACTATGAATGGTTGAGAATGCCTTTCGGTCTAAAAAATGCACCAGCAACTTTCCAACGTATGATGAATGAAGTCCTCAAAGACTTCATCGGAAAAATTTGCTATGTATACCTGGATGACATAATTGTTTTTTCTACATCATTAAAAGAACACATTAATTCTTTAGAAAAAATCTTTACTAAACTGCAGTTAGTTAATTTGAAAGTGTCCTTAAACAAATGTGACTTCATGAAGAAGGAAAGTGAATTCCTGGGTCATATCATAACCCAAAACGGGATAAAACCCAATCCAAATAAAATAACTGCTATAAAAAACTTCCCTATCCCAAAAACAGTTAAAGAAATCCAATCCTTCCTGGGCCTCACGGGATATTACCGAAAATTCATAGATAACTACGCTAAAATTATAAAACCATTAACTTTATGCCTAACAAAGAATGCTAAAATAAACGTAAATGACTCTAACTACAAAGAAGCATTCGAAGAATTAAAGTTAATAATGTCGGAAGATCTACTAAATTGACATCCCGATTTCACAAAAGAATTTGTATTAACTACGGATGCAAGTAACTTTGCAATCGGAGCAGTGCTGAGTCAAACACATGGCCCATTATGCTTTGCATCCAGGACGTTAAATAAACATGAGTGCAATTATAGCACTATAGAAAAAGAACTACTAGCAATCGTTTGGGCAACCAAACAATTCAGACACTACCTTTACGGAAGAAGATTTAGAATACAAACAGACCACAGACCTCTAGCCTGGCTACATAGTTTAAAAGAGCCCAATTCACTACTCCAGCGATGGAAAATCAAACTCGAAGAATTTGATTTCTCAATTGAACACATTGAAGGAAAAACGAATATAGTAGCTGATGCTTTATCTCGCATAAAATTAGAAGAAATCAATGCAATAGAATTGGTCTCTACCAAACATTCAAATGAATCAGATAGCTCTAATTTAATTCCCATTACCGAAAAACCCATAAACGTATTCATGAGACAAGTGATTGTAGAAATAAATGAAAAACCTAATATCGAAATTACCTTTCCCTTCCATAAAAGAAGAATTAAAATATCTAAACCCAAATTTGAAAAAGAAGATTTTAAAAAATCATAGCCGAAATTGATGTAGATCGACAAAATGCAATCTTTATAGAAAATGATGAATTGTTCCTAAAATTCCAAGATTATTGGAAGAGTAACCATAATAATCAAGTATTGGTAAGATCAAAGATCTACCTTATAGACGTTTACGACCAACCAGAAATCGAAAACATAATCCATAAAACCCACTTAGACTTTAACCATATAGGAATAGAAAAACTCTATCTTGAACTTAAAAGAAAATATTACTATCCTAATTTAAAACTTGAAATAAATAAAATAACAAACAATTGCGAGATTTGCAATTTAAAAATAGAGAGAAACCCCATTAAACTACCATACGAGAAAACAGAAACACCAATAGAATCACACACCCATTACCATATAGACATATGGATCCTTTCTAACAATGAAAAATATCTTACTTGCATCGACAAGTTTTCAAAATTTGCAGCTGCAGAAAAGATAAAAACAAAAAATCAAACAGACATTTTAAACGCCTTAGAGAAAATATTCAGTTATATGATCCAGCCAATCAAAATAACATTAGACAACGATCTCACCTTCAAAACTTATACTATCCAAAATTATTTTAAAGAGAAACAAATCTTAACTCATTTTTCTACCCCCTACAGACATAACGGAAATTCCTGTAGAACGTTTACATAGTACACTCAACGAACACATCAGATTACTGGAAAAATCAGAAAAAACATTTAACTTGGTGATTAAAGCTATAAACATATATAATAAGACTATTCATCTTACCACAAAAGAAAAACCAATAGATACACATTTAGGAAAAATAGACAGTGAAATTATATTTACAAGAATAGAAAATACAAAAGAAAAAACTTTAGCAAGATTAAATAAAGATAGAAAAGATACAAATATAAATCCAAACTTCACAAAAATTAATAATCCCGAAAAATTTAATAAACTTAAAACAAAACACAAGAAGACTAAAGTATTAAAGGTACAAGATAAAAAGGTACTGATTAAACCCCATCTTAGAAAACAGTTACTTCATAAAGATCAGTTTCGAAAGAAAAAGAAATTCACCAAACCCCATAAGGACAATAACAGTAATAACTCTCTTTTCAATAACCATCCTAGTGAGATCTAATCTCGAAATAACCAAAATAGACAGAGAATTCTTTTTATTACAAGAAGGTCAAGTAAAACTGATTACCGACTATGATATAATTCTACACTTTATTAACCTAACAGAGTGCCAAATACTAATTAATCAATTAAAAGATCAATACCAGATCTTACCTGATAAAGATGATCAGCAAAAACAGAAACTAGACACTCTAGAAATAAAACTTCAAACTATAATTCCCCACCATATAATACACAAAAGAGGATTAATCAATATTATAGGAAAAGGTATGAGATTCGTATATGGAACTATGGACGATGACGATAGAGAAAGTATAGAACAAAGCTTAAAAGCTCTAGAAGAAAATAACGAGGAATTATTGAGAAATAATAGTAAACAGGTAAAAATTAACCAACAGTTCAATGAACAATTTCTACAATTAAAAGACATTTTTAAACAAAGTTCAAAAACATTAAACAAATATAAAGAAATCAAAAACGAAATCAATTCCCTACGTATGGAAATTGAATTAAATAAAAACCTATTAGAAGTACAAGAAATTATAGGGAAGATATCTGACATCATAATGACCAGTAGAACAGGTGTCCTAACGCAAGACATTTTAACAGTTCAAGAGATATTCGAGTATGAAATAAATTTCGATAAACTTAAAGAATTAAAGATAACTTTGGCAACTTATAATGAAAATTTATTAATTATCTTAAGCATTCCTAAATTTAATGATAAACTATTTAACAAAATTCATATACAAACATTCCCTGTAAAGAATAAAATAATTAAACTACCAAGCAACGAATTGATTGAAACAAACAACACTCTTTACTATGTAACAAAAGAAATTAAGAACTTACATGAAATAAAAAACAATTGTATTAGAAACCTATTTAAAAATAGCACAAACTTAGATTGCAAAACCGAAAAATTTGAAGAAGAAAATATAATCATAAATAAAGAAAAATATCTAATAATCAAAAATTTGCAAAAAGAGAAGATCAAACAAAATTGTAACAATCTAGATTACACTCTAGGAGGAAATTATATTTTAGAATTAGAAGATTGTAAAATAGAAATAAGAAATAAAACTTATAACAAAAAATTATACCAAAATAATTTCAAAATTATACCATTGATAAATTATAATTTTACAGCAGATTACTATAAAGAATTAAACTTTAAACCAATTGATAACATAGATATGTTAGAATCCAAAATACATAAACACATAACTTACAACTTGGTAACATTTGCGGTTGTAATAATAATTGTTATATTTGTAATTATCTATTTAAGAATAAAATTAAAAAATAAAAAATCCACAAACATAAGCCTCGCAACGGTTACTTTTAAACCATTGGAATCCTCTAAGGAGGGAGGAGTTATAACCACAGAATGCAACAAAAGCATTTTTTTAACTTTGCATTTTATTCTAAACAAAAGAAATGATATCATATTCACATTCCTTTATCGAATATGCATATGATACCATTTCCTGCTATTTGCAATCAAATCAATAATTATGAAAAAAGACTTAATTAATATTGTAAGATAAAGAGTGAAGAAACAAAGCGCTGGCAAAGCGATTCTTAAACAAAGACAAATTATGAAAAAGACTAGCTATCTGCGATAGCATAAGTCAGTTCTAAAATTACTCTCAACTAATAAAGATCAAGAATCAAGAGCTCCGCTCTTGATATTCTTTTTAAAAATATTCGCATCAAAATTTTTTTTTTTTTTTTTTAATTTTTTTTTTTATATCCGATGGAAATCTTCAAAAGACACTCGGTAAGAATCGGTACCGAGTAGTGTGGGACTCTTACCGCACTAAAACCACCGGTGAATCAGGACCAATCTATGAAAGATCGACAAATGATTTTTATTTCTAAATTTTTAAATCGCATTGGGGGAAGTTTAAGGTTATAACACTTTCCCGTAGCTTTTAGACCATCAGCTCATGAGGCTTGGTTCTTCTTAATCTCCGAACATTGTCTCGTACATTTAATACGGTCTCCATTTCGGAGTTAGTATGACTTTGCAGTCGCTGATTGTGTGATACAGCGTGTTTCTTAACCACTTCTGTAACCATTTCAATTTGAAGGTCACGATGTAAATCGCTATTTCTTATATACCAAGGGGCATTTATTATTCCACGAAGGACCTTGCTTTGGAATTTTTGGATGGGTTCAGCATTTGTTTTCTTTGTACAGCCCCATAGTTGGATGCCATATGTCCAAACGGGTTTCAATACTTGCTTATATAACATTAGTTTGTTCTGGATAGATAGGTCAGAGTTCTTTCCTATTAACCAGTACATTTTTCTGTACTTCAAGTTTAGTTCTTCTCTTTTCTTTTTGATGTGTTCTTTCCATTTAAGCTTTGCATCCAAATTCATTCCAAGGTATTTGGCGGTATTGGAGTAAGGTACTTCTGTACTGTTTATAAATATTGGAACATTGTTTATGTTTTTGTTTGTAAAGTTTATATGCGTCGATTTTGTTTTGTTTTTTTTGCACCAATATTGCAGTATCATCAGCAAAGGTGGCCATGATAGCGTTGATGTCCACTGGAATATCCCTTGTATATAACAGATACAGGGTTGGTCCTAGGACACTTCCTTGTGGTACACCGGCTTCAATTTTCTTAAGTTCCGAGTAATTTTGGTCGTACCGTACTCTAAAGAGTCGGTTCGTAACGTAGGATTTCAGTATTTCGTAGTACTGCCTGGGGAGGTCCCTATGCAGTTTGTACTCAAGTCCCAAGTGCCAAACCTTGTCAAAAGCTTGAGCAACATCTAAGAATACAGACGAGCATACTTGTTTTTCTTCAAGTGCCTTTTCCACAACATCCGTAATTCGATGCACTTGGTCTATCGTGGAATGTTTATTTCTAAATCCAAACTGATGGCTCGGAATTAGTCTTCTTTCTTCTATTATTTTGCTAAGCCTTTTCAGTAGCAGTTTTTCAAAAACTTTTGCCATGATTGGTATAAGCGATATTGGTCTGTAAGATGTAACTTCTGTTGGTGGCTTACCTTGTTTAGGTATAACAATGACTTCTGCAATTTTCCAATGATGTGGCACATATCTTAGTTTAAGGCATGCGTTTATTATAAATTGGAGTTTCTTGAAGGCTATAAGAGGCATTTCTTTCAGAACCTGAGCAGTTATAAGATCGTACCCTGGTGATTTTTTGTTTGACAACTTATGTTGACACATGCTTCTTACTTCTTTGAGCGTGACAAAAGGTATTTCACATTCGTCATTTCTGTCAACAAACTGTAAGGGATCTGTAGCTGTGCTTGCTGGGAATGGCTTGAAAACATTCGCGAGATGTTCAGCGAAGAGATCAGCCTTTTGTTTCGGGTTTCCGATCCATTTACCATCTTGAGATTTTATCGAAGGGTTTTGTGTCTGAGGTCTTTTTAGGCGCTTAGCTGCTTTCCATAAGGAGTATTCTGTAGAAGCATCCGTCGTCAGACTTTTCAGGAATCTATGTACTTAGTGAATCATTTTTAAACTCACAGATTCTTTTTTTTAATTCGTTGTTAAGACGGTTAAAAACTACCTTATCATCTGGGAATCTCGTGGATTGCCATTTTCTTCTAGCTCTTCTTTTTTCCAATATCAACTCCTTTATTTCGATAGGATATTTTATTTCTTTTTCTCTCGCATTCGAAATAGTTGGAGTACTTTCTTCTGCAGCCTGCTGCACATCAGCAATAAATTGTTCTACTTCATGATCAATTTGTTCAATTGTTTGCATAGGGGATCTTAGGTTTATAAAATTTTCAAGTTTGTCTCTGAATTCGTTCCAGTTTGTTCTGTTATTCACGAGCTTGGGATTACTTTTTTCTATTATTTCTGTTTCGCTCAGTGATAAAATTACTGGAGTATGATCTGATGATAAATCGTAATTACCTTCGACACTTATATGATTTCGTTTAATACCTTTAACTACGAAAAAGTCTATAAGGTCTGGTATTTTGTTAGTATCAGATGGCCAATATGTTGGCGAACCAGAAGAATAAAATTCGCAGTTGTATTTTCGGCCTGCTTGGTATAGCCGTTTACCTTTTGTTGTTATGAGCCTAGATCCCCATTGGGTGTGTTTAGCATTGAAGTCGCCACCAACAAGGAAGTTATGTCCTAACAAATGTAGGAGTTCTGCATAGTCTTCTTCAGTTGGAGAGCGCCTCGGAGGGCAGTATATAGCTGCTATTTTAAATTCTTTCTTTTTTATACCAATACTAATTGTTGTTACTTGCATGTTTTCATTAGTAAACTTTGGTTCTTCATAGTGTGTTAAGCACTTTTTTATAAGTATTGCTGATCCTCCCCTAGCTTTGTCAGCTGGGTGCGGAGCGTGATAACATGTATAGTTTGGTAATTTATTATCAAGACTTTGTTCAATAGCGAGGTGGGTTTCGGACACCAAACAAATGTCTATATGCTCTATGTCTAAAAAGATGTTTAGTTCTGATACATGCTGTAAAAGACCGTTTGCATTCCATGTTGCGATTTTGAGTGTTCTGTCCATCATTGTTTTTTAAGAGCGACTTCTTCGCTTAGCTGTTTTATGTTTAAATCTTGTTGGTCAATCCTTTTCAGGATGAGTTCCAGCATTTCTTTTATAGAAGTTTCCTCATTCTTCCGCACATTTTTTATAATCTGGGAATAGGATTTATTTTCATCACTTTTGCTTAGTGCAATTGCTTTTCCCGGTTGATTTTTAGTAGTGTTATCGACCGTTACTTTTTTGCTTTCAACTACTGGTTTTGTGTTGGTTGAGTTTCTAAGCTTGTTCCCAGTTTTGTTTTTTCTTTTTGTGTCTTGGAACTTTTTTGCTACTGGACATCCTCTGTAACTTGCAGGATGATTGCCTTGACAGTTAACACATTTCGCTTTCTGTTCTCTGCCCATGGGACAGTTTTTAGTTGCATGTCTGCCTTCGCATTTAACACAAGCGAACTCGCGATTGCAGTATTTTTGTGTATGCCCAAAGGCTTGACAGCGCTTACATTGTGGAACAGTTTTCGACTTTCGCAGTGGTTCAATTTTGACAACTATGCCCATAATTGATTTAATACTGTAAATCTTATCGAGACTTTCTTTATTTTCAAACGTGAGCATAAATAAAGGTAGAGATCTCTTTTTTGTCGTTGATACCCCAGTGGAGTCTTTTACTATCTCATTTTTAATAAGATTATTGGCATCGAGAGCTTGAAAGCCTTTTTGTATAAGGTCTTCGACAATTTCTTTGGCAACACATGAAGAGTGAAGGCCTCTTGCTACTACTTTTATCGATCTTGTAGCTTTATTTTCGTACGAGTGCCACTGAATTTTCTTTTTGTTCAATTCTTCAGTAACAGATCTATACGCATCGGCGTCTTCAACAATGACTTTCCAATTGTCTTTATTGTATGATGTATATTTACATGCCTTATTCGTGCATTTTTCTACTATGCTCTTTAGCTCGCCAAACATTGCCAATCCGGAGATCATAATTGGAGGTGGGGCAGTTTGCCTGGTACCTTTAACGTGAGACTTATTTTGGGGTAAATCTCTTATTTCTTTATTGGATGCTCTCATTATTGTAGCAGTATCTGATTTTGAACCTGTTTGCTGACATTTTATAACAGCCTCTGGGCTACTCTCTGCTTTTCGTTTCTTTGACTTACGTTTATTTCGTTTATTATTATATATAAAGTTATATTGAAAAAATCTTTAAATAATCCAGAAATTAAATTTTCACTGTTATTTTTGTCCTATATTTTGGAAATTATTAACAATTTTAATAAAGCTTTTCAGTCTGAAAAGACACAGATACACATTTTGCGGAAACGTGTGCTCATGGTCTTTAAAACCGTCTTATCAAACTTTTTTTAGGGCAGAACTACTCGACGAATCTTCAATGCAGATCGTGAATTATAAAGAAAAATCCAGTTATTCAGATTTAAAACAAATGTTTTTTGGGTTAAAGTCGGCTTTGTATGAGGAAGAGTTAAACAAGAATCAAGATACGGACACGGAGGTAGATTTATTTCAGATAAAAATGTATTTACATAGTTTCATTTTATGTTGAATTGTGCGATCAATTGAAACTTCGTTTTGATTTAACTGACAAAAAGTAAGAATTGTTAGAACTTTTGAATCCAAAAGTAATACAAACTGAAACATATCCGACAATCCTTCCACTTTTGAATGAATTTCCTTATTTTGATAATAATGTAACAAACATAGAAACTCTGAATTCCTAATTTAGAACGCTTATGGTTACTAAAAGTATAAAAATGAACGACGACGAAGAATTTGTTGAGTTTTGGACGCGTTTACACTCTCAGAAAAATATATTGGAAGAGGATATGTTTAGGGTGTTGCCCGGCTATATGCTTACACTAGCTAGTTTACCGCATAGCAGTGCAGCAGCCGAAAGACGATTATCAGATTTCAATAACGTCAAAACAAAAAAGAAATAGACTAGACATAAGTACCGCTTCTTCCCTTTTATTAATAAGAAAGATTTGAAGTTATTACGATATTTTTCAAAGTTTAAATATGTTCAGGAGGTCTACGTATTAAGAACCGATTAAAATCCTTATTATATGCGTATACTTTATAATATTTTATGAATTTGTGTTATGTTTCCCTTAGAGGAGAATCTAATTTAATTTAAAACAGAATGTTCCTATTTATTTCAATATAATAATGTACCTACATAGTATGTACTATATATGTATACATGTACCTAATTTATGAATTTGTGAGACTTGTTCTAGTCAATGTATGTTTTCGTTATGTGGATGTAAAATAAAATGAAAATAAATTTGTTTTGTTTTTATTTTTTGTTTTTTTCATTATCTGCTACATATTTTACAAATCTACTTCGTTTTTTGGGCAAAATGTTTCACTTTTTGGGCTTAGCATTCCCATCCCTATCGAAAGTCGACGACGAATGAAGTAAAAATAACTTCAAACACCGATCGCACAACCCAACAAAATATAGAAAATGTATACCTACGCACGACACGACCAAACAAATCCAACGACACACCAGACGAGCCATCCCGAAACCTCTTATATCTTATGCCATAGTTAGTTTCTTCAATAAATTGTTCTAAGGATTTTATATGTTACCCCAGTTTCATGAGCTAATGTTTTTTTTTAAAGAACAACCTTGCTTTTAAAGAACAACCTTCCTTATATTCACAGGTTGGCCTTGGCACATACAAAAATCACACCCAGGAAATACAAACAAAATTCACACACATCGTTAAGAAAGATCAACATAAAATACACAAAAGACAAAAAAAAACAATAAGGCACAAGAAGTAAAAAAAAGAAAATACAAAAAGTTATACAATGCAATAAAATGTTTGAGTATGATTCATGCTAGTTCGATCAAACTGGGACGTAGTGGTACGTCCCAGTCGATTGAAAAATGGTCATTTTTTTTTCCTCTGCGTGCGATATCTATGGAACTATAGTATCTGTGGTACTAGCTACCAGAACGTCTCGCCCCGCAGCGAAATCGATCAGCCTGAATCCGTTGTCTTAGGTGGTGTCGTGCAGGCTGTATCTCCCGATTGTGCCACCAAAGATGTCTTCTCTTCCTAGCTTGGCATTAAAATCTCCTAAGACAATTTTAATGTCATAGCCAGGGCACTGCTCATAAGTCTTGTCCAAGAGCTCGAAGAATATTTCTTTGGTGTCTTCATCTTTCTCCTCTGTTGGGGCATGCGCGCATATAAGGCTTATGTTGGCGAATTTAGCCTTGATGCGGATTGTCGTGATGCGCTCGCTCACACTGTTGAAACTCAAGACTTTTTGCCTGAGTCTAGTTGCAACAACAAATCCACATCCAAATAGACGCTGCCTTTGTTCTCGGTAGCATTCGCCGTAGTATATATCGCAGTCTTTTAGTTTGCGTTTGCCCGGTCCATCCCATCGCACTTCTTGGATGGCGGTAATATCTGCCTTGCAGCAGTTTAGGGCTTCCGCTAATTGTTCGGCTGCACGTGGTCTGTTAAAGGACCTAACATTCCACGTACAGATTGTCAACAGTGAATCCGTCCGTATCCGAGGCTTGTTGGTGCTTCGCAACTAGAAAATTTGTATGTGGTCAGGAAGTCACCGCGACGGCACAACCCCCAACCTGAAGGGCCAGATCCTTAATATAACTCCAAGGACGGGGAGCCGGATAAACCGCTCCTTATAGGCCTGGGCTCCGAATAAGTCGTAGAAGCCCTATAAGGTGTTCACTAAGTAGTTCAACCTTACTGGAACTGTAGACGCCACCGTTGATTCCATCTCGAGAATTCGTCCGCTGCCGTCTGGATAAGGAGAGGTGCCTTAGTGGAAACACCTCTCCCCCCTCTCTCGTTTGCTGCCCCCAACAACATTCCACTGGGGTTAGAACCCAATCTCCAGTTGAGGTACTAGGCACCCGATGTTCACCACGGGGAGGTGAGAGTAGGAGTTGATAGACAGAGGTGGATTTTGAGAAAAACCTGTGGACGCTCGTGTCCTCTTGAATGCACATGTCTAAAATTTGAACATCACCTCGTCTTAGTCAAGGGCTTAATCCTTGACGCCCTCGATGGGAAGTACTTGGACAAGCACACGAAGACCTACAAATTCAATTTAAGCGTGTTCGTCACATTCATTTTTAACTTAAGTTATGTTAATATTATTTTGTTAGTCAAGGGCTTAATCCTTGACGCCCTCGATGGGAAGTACTTGGACAAGCACACGAAGACCTACAAATTCAATTTAAGCGTGTTCGTCACATTCATTTTTAACTTAAGTTATGTTAATATTATTTTGTTTTTTTTTTAGTTAAAATTACTCTGGTTGACAAGGTTTTGTTCCTAGTACTCAAATTGCTCTAATCCAATGGGTTTTTCTGTCCTCAGTTCAATCTCCACTCGAAAATTACTCTATCACGTCAGGCTTTTGGGATAATACTACAAGAGAAAATCAACTTGATGCCCTTGGAATGCGTTCGAATGAGAAGAGCAAGGTTACAGTGAAAGTATCGATATTGCAGAAGATCGAAATGAAAGATTCCGAGTCAGTATTCTTTGCGTGTTTGACTCATCACAGTAGTTACATGCAAAAGAGCACTTGACGCGGCAATATATCGTTTACAAGGAGTATTTATAATTTAAAAATGTTGCTAAGAGGATCTGCTTGTGAAAAGAGCTTCCACGATTGCGGTGGTCGCCCACAATCGAATATGCATTTGGCCCTTACCTGCTATTATATTTAATGTATTTGCTACTTTCTGCGACATAAACTACCAGGGAAGAGAAGACTCTTTTTGACAGTATAGGCTTCCGAAAAGTGGTAAGAGTGCTGCTAAGAAGTTGAGGGATTACTTTAATTGTTGACACTTTCCCTGGCCATTTATAACTAAGTTTATTCACTTGAAGCTTTTGACAACTGATTATGTTAAAATGATTGAGATCGTTTAGATCATTATAAAAGAATTCTCCTAGGCAATTCTTGTGTTTTTGAGCTACAGCAGGGCATGTTCATAGGAGGTGAAGAACTGGTTCCTCTTCTTCCTCATCCATACAGCTTCTGAAAAAGTCATTTAAGAATACGTCTAGCCACTTTGCGTGCTTTCCTATTAGATAGTGCCCAGTTATGACACGAAAAATTGAGCTTATACGCGATCTGCTTAGAAATCGCAAGCACCTTGATCGCTTTAAATTTATTGCAGGCCAGATGTTTTTCATGATTAGACACGTGGTGATGTTATTCCACCTGATGTTTGCCCTCTTCCTAGCGCTTTGCATTAGCATGGCTGCTTTGAAACGATTTACTTCAAGAAGATGTCTTTGCTCACATTTGTACATTGATAACGGTACCACATTTATTGTAGCCAGCAAGGAAATCTAAAAACAGATGCAGACAATCATGAAACGTCATGAAGAAGATACATAATCAAGACTTGTGAAAGTTAACATCGAATGACACTTTATACTACCCGCATCACCTCACTTTGGAGGACTGTGGGAATCAAGTGTCAAGTTGACCAAATATCATTTTAAAAGGGTTAGTAGTGAAACCATGTTTACGTTTGCAGAATTGTCAACTTACTGACACAAACAGCAAGTTGTTTGAACTTTCGACCACTTATTGTAATCGAAAACGATGTTGATGACACCATAATTCTAACCCCAGTCGTTCTTTGACTTCCAAACAGTGAAGAAGTGTAATTTCTATTCTTTATTTTTTACAAGTTAAATAAGTACAAGATCTGATTTTTAATTAAAGTTGGCAAGTTGCCACAGTTTTATATAACTCATCGGTAGTCCAGTGTAGGTGGCGTCTGCAGTCAGTCGTTCTCTGACTTTCAAAGTACGAACAAGTGTTTGGAAGTGTAGTAGTTGACTTTTAATTAAAACAAAAATAATAATAAAAGTGCATTTGTAGGGTTTGCATTTAAGACGGCAGTGTGCCACCATTTTTAACAAGTAATCGGTATCCCAGTAGAGGGGGCGTCCGAAGCATCTCATTCTTTGACTTCCAGAGAGATAACAAGTGTTACAAGTGATTGCTATTTAATTTTTAATAAAAAAGTGCATTTGTAGGGTTTTCAAATTAAGAAGGCAGCAAGCCACAGTTTTGAATAACTAACCGGTAGCCTAGTGGAGGTGGCGTCCGAAGAGAGTCGTTGGTTGACTTCCAAACAGAGAAGAAGTGTAATTTCCTTTTATTATATCCAAATTAAATAAGTGCAAGTGTTGATTTCAAATTAAAGCCGGCAAGTTGCCACTACTTTATTTAACTTATCAGTAGCCCAGTGGAGGTGGCGTCCGAAAAAAAGGCCAGTCAAAAAGCGGAAAGAAGTCGAACAGTTGACAGACAGGCTCCAATACAAAAATTCGTGGATCCCAAATTTTCCTACGCCCAAATGGTGTCAGGGAATGGGAATACGAGACAGGCTCCACCAACAGTTGCCCCAAAGGCCCCTGTGCCTAAGGCACCAGAGGTGCAGCCTGACATAGAAGCCTTGTTGTTAAGCATTCAAGGTCAACTAACAGGGCTGCAAAGTCAGATAAAGGAGCAAGGCAAAAGGGTAGATCATCTCTTCTCTTTGTTGCCTGGCCTGGCGCAATTTAGACCATAATGGGTGCGCTGCCGGAGACGCGCCTAAAAGTCCTAGCTGTGAATGTAAATTCACTGATTAGGATTGAACGAAAAGCCAATATGTTCCAATTGTTGAAAGACTACAGTCCCGATGTGTTTACGGCTAGCGAAACCAAGCTAAACCACAAACACAAATTGACTCATAAAAACTACAATATGGTAAGAAGAGACCGGCCCGACTACACTCAAGGGGGTGGTGTCACTCTCTTTATACGAAAAGGCATTAATTATAAAGTCATATACAACAATGAATTGCGAAAGCTCAAGACGCTAGAAGTTTGCGTTGTATGCATCTCTCTCACTCAAGGGAAGCGGATGTATATGATTGCGGCTTATGCGGCTGGAGCTCCGCAGGTTACTTACTTTGCTTCAGAACTCGAGATTCTTTTTAGGGAACTGAAACTGAGCTTAGAAGAAAACTATTTCATCTTGGCCGGTGATTTGAACGCAAAACATGAAGATGGAGAAGTTTCGGGTGTTCGTTACGGCTTATATCGAACAGACGAATCTTCTTACGTGCATTACTATTCCAATGAGGTCCTATGCAACGGGGCTCGAATCAACAGAATTGACTATTTCGTGATAACACTCGTTCGAGGTCACATTGCAAGAGCTATGTCTTCGACCAACAATTTAATTTTCGGGGCGTTCTATTCAAACGACGAGTATTTTGAAAGTTAGATACGGTCTGATACAGGATAGTTTGGCAGTTCCGCTAATCCCACGTCAGACGACGAACCGTGGATAGGCGACTCCTGTACAATCGGGACGTCATGGCACAAGGCGGAGCAGAGCTCCTTGGGTTCAGTAGGGCTGTGTCCGAACGGGACCGAACTGATAGGGTGAAGCAGGGGAACCAGTTTTGGTGGCTTCAGTCGGCACTTGATAGTGGGTAGTTGGGATGGGGTTTTAAGCCTTGGCCGGCTTACATACTTGTTTTATAGTTTTAGGGTTTAGTTTTGAGTAGAATAGGCACGGTGGCACAAAAAAAATAATAATAATAAAAAATAAAAATAGTAATAAAAAAAAACATGGAAGGGCAAATTTTTTATTGGCATACCGTCATACTGTTTCATATAGGCCAGCTGTTTTGGCACTAAGTGAAACCCAAGTAGGTGAGGATTCCGATCCTGCTGAATTTTTTATTCATGGGTATAGCTTGGTGCCTTTATTCTTTTCCCACCATGGCCTCGCCATATACATTAGGAATGATGTTGCTTATCAGTTCTTACCACAATATGGTACTTGCATCAATTCCTTTTTTAATTATATGTGGTTTAAATTCTCCGTAAATAAGCAAATCATTCACTACTGCTTGCTTTATCGAAGCCCAAATTTAGACAGAGTATCAACTTCTCGTGAATTTGATGCTTTGTCTGATTCCATCCAAAGAATTGTTTCGTCCTATCCTCGCACTGAAATCGTTGTTACGGGCGATTTCAATGTACACAATTCTTCATGGCTTCAACATTCAGGCCAGACAACACCCGATGGAGTGTGTGCAGAAATCTTCGCTGAGTTAAACCACCTAACTCAGCTGGTCAACGAGCCCACCCGAATATCGGACGTTGAAGGTCGAGCAGAAAACACTCTTGACTTGTTTCTTACCTCTGACCCTGATAAGTACACTGTTAGTGTTCTATCTCCTCTAGGAACATCTGACCATTGTGTTATATCAGCAAATTTCTCGTGTCACAACTCTCCAGTTAAAGAAAGAGTTCCTAAGAGAACCGTTTGGCAATACGAGAAAGCCAACTGGGACGGTCTCAATAATTACTTCAGAATCTTTAACTGGTCACTATGCTTCCTCGATAGTGACGTTGACGCCAGCTCTGATATGATCACAAGTTTAATTCTCCTGCGAATGAGAACTTTTATACCAAACAGGATTAAAAGTATCAGACCTAAGGAAAACGCATGGTTTGATGCAAGCTGTAAAGAGGTTATTAGGGCCAAAGAGGTAAGTTTCCGTTGCTATAAAGCCAGCCGTACTGAGGAAAGCCGGAAAAAGTTCAAACAAGCCAGGAAGGCCTGCAACGCCCATATTCGACGGACCAAATGTTTACATGACCAAAAATTACGGCAAAAAATACTGCAATGTCCCAAAGGCAGTGAAAATTTTTGGTCATTTGTAAAAAACATGAGGAATTCTTCCTCTTCATCGGTTCCTACGCTCGTTGTCAATGACACTCCTTTTGTTAGCTCTTTAGAGAAAGCTAATCTCTTTGCTAGGCAGTTCGACGCCAATTCTACGCTGCCAGTGAGTGTTATGACTCCACCTGTACTTGAGCGAGTTAGTGATTCTATGGGACCAATCTTTTTTCGCACTCGTACTGTGGCAAGAGTCCTTAGAGATCTAAACACACATAAATCCGCTGGTCCGGATGGTATCGCCGCTATTGTTCTGAAGAGGTGTTCTTCAACGCTGGCAAAACCACTGCGTAAGCTTTTTCATCTGTCCTACTCCTCTGGTCTCGTTCCGAGCGGATGGAAAACTGTATTTGTCCAGCCTATTCCCAAAAAAAGCGAATCTTCCTCACCCTCTAATTATCGACCGATTGCACGTCCCTTCTTTCCAAGGTCATGGAAACGCTGATAAATTATCAGCTTAAGACATACCTCGAACACCGAAAGCTTCTTAATGACTGGCAGTACGGCTTTCGCAGCAATAGGTCCACTGGTGATCTCATGGTTCATCTCACCGAACAGTGGAGCAAATCTTTACATAGTTTTGGAGAAAGTAAGATTATTGCACTTGATATTTCAAAAGCATTTGATAGGGTTTGTCATCAGGCTCTCTTATCGAAAATGCGTGCTTTCGGTTTTCATGAATCCCTCCTTCATTGGATTAGTAATTACCTTTCGAATCGTTCAATACAAGTAGTATTGGATGGATTCAAGTCTGAAACCCATAAAATAAATACTAGTGTACCCCAGGGGTCTGTTCTATCTCCAACACTCTTTCTCATTTTTATTAATGATCTCCTGTCTGCAACATCTAATCCAATACATTGTTTCGCTCACGATAGTACTCTTAGCTTTTCATATTCGTTTTCAGACTCACATCCCTCTTCTTCGGATGTGGAACTGCAACGACAAAATATGATAAGCTCATTAAATTCCGACCTCAACAGCATTGTTCAATGGGGATTAAACAACCGCGTGGAATTTAATGCTTCGAAAACGCAATGCTGTCTTGTATCGTTAAAGCGAGATATACCCCCATTGCCATTATCTATGGATGGCACTTGCATCAATGAGACTGAACACCTCGATATTCTCGGTATGTGTGTCACCAACCACTTCACATACGCGATGTCGCCAAAAATGCCGCAAGGTGTTTGGGTTTCGTTAGGCGATGCAAGAAATATTTCACCCCTTCTGATCTGAGGGTAAATATACAAGGGAGTGCGAGGGTATCTTAGTAGGCCATTGCTCACAAGGCAACCTCAACACAACCTCCGTATCCGAACCCGAAAACCAAACGAGTAACACGACAACCAATAGCCTAGCTACGGTAATCCAAAAAAGGACAAAACAACGCAAGACCGGCACACTCAACGAAGTCGAAATCCGAAGATGTCAACAGCGCAACGCTGCGAGGATTGTTCGACGGTTTGCCAAAAGGTCTCCTGAGTCTCTTACGGCTAAGGAAAGGACAGCGTTTGAAAAGTCCAAGCTCCGTCTAGAAACAGCGACGGAAATTCCAGCTGACAAGGCAGTTTCTCAACAAGAAGCGCCACGCTCCTCGAAAAGGGCTAGGAATGTCAGCAACTCCCCAACAACCTCCTCGCCACACACAGCAGCGAAGAGAATAAAGACATCTCGGGCTATCGTGAAGGGTCACCAAGTCGCTATAGCTGATTATGGTAAACCCACACGTAGGCTAACCGAAGACGAATGGCAGCTCCTTGAACTAAGGATCCTTGAGGAAGTCAACGAGGCCATCGTTAAGAGTAGGCAAGTGCCACTCTTCGGCAACCTCATGACAACTCATGGTTTCAAGGTGATGAACTGTGAGAATGACGTGGCTCTCGAGTGGCTCCGAGAGTTCATCAAGAACACGTCAGCTCCATGGCAAGGCGCCGATCTTCGCCTCATTGAGGTGAAACAAATTAAGGAGCTGTGCAGACCGGTAGGAAAACTAGTGGTCAAAGGCCCCACCATCCCCAGCGAACGGCTAGAGAGATACATCCTATCTCTGAATAGTGATCTCCTAAGCCAAGACTGGGAAATTGTCAAAATTGAAAAGACCAAGGAAGGCACCGAGGTGGAAGTCAGGCTGACTCAAAAGTCTATTCCACTTCTCAGGAAAGTAGACTTCAAAGTACGCGTCGGGAAAACTCGATGCAAGTTGAGGTTGATTGCCAACAAAAAGAAACAGGTTAGTAAAGCGTTGAACAAGTACTTTATTATATGATGGAATTGAGAATTTTACAAATCAATCTCCAACACAGTAAAGCCGCCAGCGCTAACCTAGTCTACCTCATGGAGAGTAGACAGTACGATGTAGCCCTTATACAGGAACCCTGGGTATCAGGCGGCAAAATTAAGGGACTACACTCGAAGGAACTTCTGCTGTACAAGCTCAACCTTGACAGCCGTAACAGTAATCCCAGAACATGCATTGTAGCAAGGAAACAGTCTAATCTTTTTCTTTTGACTACTTACAGCAACATTGACCAAACAGCGGTAAAACTGGAGCGAGAAGGGCTCCCAACGCTCATTCTCTCATCCACTTACATGCCGTACGACGGTACGGAAAGACCACCAGCTGATATCACTAATCTATTGATATCCTATGCAAGTAAGAACAAGTTTAACGTAGTCGTAGGGTGCGACTCTAACTCACATCATGTGCAGTGGGGAAGCACCGATACTAACACAAGGGGCGAGTCCCTTTTTGAATATATTATTGATAACAACCTTATAGTAGCTAACAGAGGGAACACTCCCACCTTTGTTACAAAAACCCGTAAGGAGGTGCTCGATATCACCATAACAAGCAACTCAGATACTTGTCAGGTAGAGCAATGGAAGGTACTAGACGACGCATCTTTCTCAGATCATCGTCTAATCGAATTCTGTATCCCTGATACTAAGCGGGAAAACAAACCTTTTAGAAATAATAGACGTACTGATTGGCACGTCTTCAACAGCGAAATTATTAAGAACATAGGTCAGCTTAGTACCGACACTAATCTTAATTCAGATAGCTTAGATGAATTAACTGTGGAATTCACAGAAATTATGCGGAACGCCTTTGACAAAAGCTGTCCACTCATTACAGCGGCGAAGAAAAACAATAAACCGCCCTGGTGGACTACTGAGCTCAGTAATATTAGGAAAGAAACAAGGAAACTTTTCAATAGGGCTAAACGCACTAGAGTAGATAGCGACTGGGAATGTTATAAAACCAGTCAACGAAAATTCAAAATTGAAACTCAAAGGGCGAAACGAAGCTCATGGAGAAACTTCTGTAGTAGCATCGAGTGTACTAACCATTCAGCAAGACTAAGGAAAATACTCTCCAAAGTAAACACACCCATAGGCTCCCTAAAAGGACCTAATGATCAATGGACAGAGTCCTGTCAAGAAAGCCTAAAACTCCTGGTTCAAACACACTTCCCAGGATGTAGCGCAGACCTAGTAAACGAGTCAATATACACCATATACTCGGTACCTGAAATTCCTAGGGAATTGACAACAATAGAAAAGTTAATCTGGGCTATTAACTCATTCTCTCCTTACAAATCCCCAGGCCTAGACGGCATCTTCCCCTTGATGCTGCAAAAAAGCAGTGATATCATCACTCCACATCTGATAAACATATTCCTTAACAGTCTTAAGTTAGGATATATCCCGAAGGCTTGACGTGAAGTTAAAGTCGTCTTCATACCAAAAGCTGGCAAGCCCAGTCACACAGAACCAAAAGACTTCAGACCTATCAGTCTAACCTCTTTCGCACTAAAAACACTTGAGAGATTGATTGATATGCACATCCGTAGCAACTTAAAGCCAGAATCTTTATCACCATTTCAGCACGCCTATACAAAAGGCAGAAGTGTAGAAACAGCCCTACACTGTGCAGTTAGAACAATAGAGAAATCGCTCGCGGTGAAAGAATACACCCTTGCCTCTTTTCTTGATATCGAAGGAGCATTCAACAATGTCCACAACAGTGCCATAGAAAAAGCTCTCACTGATCTTAAAATAGAACCTACACTTATAAAATGGATTACGTGTATGTTGAAAAGCAAACAAATCCATTGCGTACTAGGTAGCTCTAATATAAAGATGTATACATCTAGAGGGACTCCTCAAGGCGGAATCCTCTCACCCCTCCTCTGGACTTTGGTGATGAATGAAATTCTCATCAAACTCAAAAACAGCGGTGTCAGAATTATAGCTTATGCCGACGACTTAGCGCTTCTAGCGACGAGTAAATACCTGACCACGGTAAGCGAACAACTAGAAGGCGCATTAACTATGGTCAATAACTGGACCAAGAAATGCGGTCTGAAGG
Source organism: Eupeodes luniger (assembly GCA_951509635.1). Lineage (NCBI taxonomy): Eukaryota > Metazoa > Arthropoda > Insecta > Diptera > Syrphidae > Eupeodes > Eupeodes luniger. The sequence continues at coordinate 173,625,816 of OX608073.1, read as the reverse complement.
TTAACCCCCTAAAAACAGAACTGGTACTTTTCACCAACAGAAGGAAAATACCTTCTTTTGAGATACCAAAAATTGATAACACCCCACTTATAGTTTCAGAAAAAGCAAGATACCTTGGAGTTATCTTGGACAAGAAACTCAACTGGGGTCTAAACATACAGGAAAGATACAAGAAAGCCATGATTGCACTCTAATCGTGTAACAGGATTCTGGGAAGAAACTGGGGGCCAAATCCAAAGATAATCATGTGGATGTACACAGCCATTGTTAGACCCATTCTAACTTATGGTAGTTTGGTTTGGTGGCAAGCTCTGGAGATATCCAGGAACTTAAAAACCCTTACCAAAGTACAAAGAATGGCATGCATTAGATTACGGGGGTGATGAGGACTACCCCAACTGCGGGTCTCGAAGCGATCCTAAATCTCACCCCCATAGACTTATTTGCCCAAGAATCAGCAGCAAACAGCGCTCTCCGACTTAGTCAGACCGATATTTGGAGATCTAGTCAACACGGTCATACCACGATCCTTAGGAAATACGTTGGCAATAACGTTCGTACCGATTACATGACCCCTTATCTAGACTTCAATAAAAACTTCACTACCAGCTTCCCTAATAGAGAGGACTGGGAAAACAGTGTACCCTACACTAACGAATCGAATCTTACGATCTTCACCGATGGTTCGAAAATGACTACTGGGGTAGGGGCAGGTTTCTACTCAGAAAATCTTAGCCTTGCCAGTTCATTCAGACTTCCCGACCATAGCAGCGTCTTCCAAGCTGAGATCTTGGCAGTGAAAAACGCTGCTAATCAAATATCCATGATGGCGATACCACACGCTGATATCACCTTTTTCATTGATATCCAAGCAGCAATAAAAGCGATCTCTGCCACGCAAATCAAGTCAAAGCTTGTTTCTTGCTGTCGCGAAGAGCTAAGGGTTCTTGGTATGCAGCACAACGTAAGACTCTGCTGGGTTCCCGGTCACAGTGGTGTGCCAGGAAATGAAAAAGCGGATGAGCTTGCAAGAGAAGGCTCGGTACTTGATCCCTCTCTCATAGACCACAACATCAGAATCCCTCAATGCGAACTAAAGAGAAACATTAGTAATAATATCATTCAAAAAGCAAATGATAGATATAACCTATTAGAAACCTGCGGTAACACCAGGAAACTCTGGCCTCATTATGACAAGGAAAAATCCAAAAAGATTTTACTTCTCAAAAAACCGTCCCTAAGATCCCTCATAAGTGTGATAACGGGACACAACCTACTTGGCTACCACAAAAAGAAGATGGGGCTTAGTACGGACGACATATGCAGAGGCTGCGGCGATGAGGATGAGCACGAAAACACGGCGCATTTTCTATGCCATTGTCGAGCACTCTGCCGTACCAGATCAAAATTCTTGGGCAACTATTTCTTCAATGAACTAGAAGAACTATCTGAACTCCCAGGCAATCGCCTATTGAACTTTATCAAGTCCACCAAATGGCTCGATCAACCATAGAATTCATAGGTTAAATCATTTTTTCAGAAGTTACAACACTTCAGGGTATCACATGGATCTACATTGATCTAAGTGTGACGGTAACAAAATCAACTGTCAGCCCATATAACCTAACCTAACCTAACCTACATACGTCCAAAACTTGAGTATAACTCCCATCTCTGGGCTGGTGCTCCTGCAACTTACTTAAGCCTCTTGGATAGTATTGAACATAGAGCATTTAAATTGATAGATGATAATATCATCATAAATTCATTTACTTCGCTTGAACATCGTCGTAAGGTCTCTTGTCTGACCCTTTTTTACCGTTATTTTAACGGCTTATGCTCTAGTGAAATAGCCAGTTGCATTCCTCCCCTTGCTTCTAGGAATGCTCATCAGTATACCCTCGAGCCCAACTTCGGCCGTACTTTCAAATACAGAGATTCGTTCTTTAGCCGTACTACGCGAATGTGGAATGCCTTACCACACTCTGTCTTTCCTAGTCATTGCAATATTCAGGAATTCAAAACCAATGTGCACCGACATCTCCTTTTAAACCCTCTCTCCTCTTCCTAGTGCTCCCACTGTGCATCTGCATAATAAGGGTAGTAATATCCCCTTGAGTGTGTGCTTATTATAAAATAAAAAAAATTATAAAAAAAAGTAGTTTTTAAGTAAAATTAAGAAAGGATATTGATATTAGTTTTTTAATTTTCTAATGAATACAAAAATAAATAAAATTGAATTAAAGTTAAATAGATCTTAGGGCCGAAAGGCATTAGTATTAAGTGTTATATTTTAACTTAGAGTGCCCGTATGGGACCAGTAAGTTAGTTGTAAGTTATGGTTAATTAGGCTAGTTTTATGAATTTTTGTCTAGCTTTAAGATAGGTTTAAGATTGAATTAATAAAAATGAATTTTAAAAAAATATCTTCTTGCTGTTTTCTGGTCTATGTTTCTAGATTTTTTGTCTATTGAAACAAAGAACTACAAAAAACCTTCTCTTGAGTTTTTTGTCTTTGGACAATTTCGTAGATTTTTATGATACAAAAATTAATTTAGTTCATACATATTTATATAGATATATGAATGTGATTTCAAAAAAAAATGTATTTCTTTTTTTTCCTTTATCACTTTTCCATTACCTTCTCTGAATTTTGTTTTCCGCACCTTTTTACTGGCTTTGTTCTAAATTACGTAGGTTCTTATTGTTAAAAAAAAACTTATTTCCGGGTAGTTAATTAAAAATTATTTAATGTGAATTGGTGTCGAAATCAATTCACTCAAAGTGTTAGACTCGATGTCTGTTGCCTTAATTAAAGAAAAGATTTCCGCTAGAGGCGTGTATGGATTTCGAAAAAAAAAGATTTTAAACTTTCTTTTCCTTTCGGCTAATGCTTTCTCATCAACATTTTGTGCTGAATTAGAAAACAAATTCAGCCAAACAGCTAAAGAAATATTCTCTGGATACATTTATATAACAATTGATATCCATTCTCCCAACAGAAATACCTATCACTCAGTTATCTCATTGAGATTTCTCATTAGTTTTCCGTGTCCCCATTCCTATTCTCCGAACCTATCCTTAGCTCAAATACTGACCTACATTACCGACTCGCAATATCTTAACATTTGATCTCGTTTATGTCATTTTGACAAGTCAAGTATTAAAATCATTTTTTTGTTTATTTTCGTCGGTCGTCGTCGTCTTCGATTCCTTTAATATTTATCATCGTCGTCTTTTGTGTGTTTAATAATTGATAGCGAATGCAATTTGCAACAAATTTTACGTAAAATGGAATTACTTTTCTCCTTCCCACCCTATGGAAACAAGAATACAATAATTGTTTTTATTAAATTTGTCCGAAGTTGTTTTTAGAGTATGGTTTACCAGAATTTTTTGATCTGCTCTGGAGCTTAGCAATTTTTAACTTATTTTATTCACCACGCTACTGTCAAAATTAATTTTGTATGCAGCCATTAAAGTAAAATCATGATAACCGTAGAAAATGGTCCCTAATTTTTAAAATGAATTTCATGAAAGTTCCGGTCAACTTTTGTTTCTGGTGAGCATACATAAATTCTTCCCAATTTTGTAGCATATTTAACAAATTTAAATCTTGACATCTTTATTGATGGATGTGTACCTTAAGTTCAAAAACTGTCATTCCACTCCTTAAAAGTAACAAAATCAATTTATTGTGAGCAATATATACTCGATTGCATTTATCTATACTCTGACCCTAAGCAAGTCGGTGGTAATGAAATAGAAAAAAAAACACAATATAAATTAATGTAAGTTGATACTAGTACATATTTGAGTTCTAAGAATTTTAGACTTTTTAAAAAATTGTTTAGCTGATTTATTACGATAGTGTAAAATGTATCACTTGTTAACATTGTGATAATCCCTAATAAATAAGTAATAGTATTCCCATTTCATGTAGTTTTAGAATACGAAAGTTAACGCCATTTTGTGACCGGCTGATCTGCACAATAAACTGACGGCACAAGAATTTTGTTCCAAACGAGAAAATATTACAAAAATTCAGAAATAAATATAACATTGAATAAATTTGGAGCTGATATGATTTGTTAATTCTTTATAATTTGGATTTTTGGACTTGTGGTATTGGTATGTGATATAATAAAAATATGTTGGATTGGCCACCTAATATTTTTAAGCTATTTAAATTTTTCATTATAATTTTGAGAAGCAAAATAATACAAATAGAATCTCTTTTCTATAATTCGGTTTATCTCCAAACGTGCCCAAAGTAAATTTATGCTCAGGAATATTGTTTTTATTTCTGAGAAGAGTATTATCGGACTTTATGTATGTACATATGTACTAGCAGAATAATTTGCACAATTTAATAATCAACTAGTTTGTTTATCCAATGCTTAATTTTATCTGTAAAATTGTCTACCTAAATCAAAGTCGGCTGTAGTTATCAAAATCATGTTATGAGAACAGTTATATATAGGATATCCAAAACTTTCTTAATAGTGTATGTGTCAAAGAAGTTGGAATATTTAAGTAAAGGCCTTCCAAACCAATTCGAGGTTTTCTGTGTTGACAACGTTCCTTATTTTGACTAACGAGTTTTGTTACAAATTTTGTTGTTCCTCGATTGCTAACGTTGGTGTGGGAGAAGATGATTTTTTGCGATTCAATTATTTAATTGTGAGCCCGAAAAATATGAATTATTCGAGAAAGTAAACCAATAATGATGTAACAAACATCATAACAATCTACAATAAATCAAATACACCTAATTCCTTGTACTGTGAGTGCACAAAACTTCTTGTTTGAAAATAAATTTTAGAGTAGTATTACACATTTCATTTAATAAACAATACATACAATTTAAATTCACAAATATTAATTTTTGTACAATTTATATATTTACAGCAAAAACAGTAAAAATAATTCATCATGACTTTCGATTCGCACGGCCGTCAAACAACAGAATCATCTATGGCTGATAGCAGCGAGGAAATGTAAACACGTCTTCGTTTTATTTGGTGTTTGTTTTAATTTGTTTACTTATTTTCAAACAGCACATCCGAAAAATTGATATCATCATTTCCAGTCATGAAGCTACGATCTCTTAATCAAAAAATTTCCAATCCTAGATGGGTAGTTCCCGTATTGCCAGAACAAGAATTGGAACATTTACTCAATGCGGCTATAAATCTTACACTGTCTGGTAATTATATTGGAATTTCAAAAAAATACAGTGTCAACATAAAATTATATCATTTTCCAAAAAATTTCATGAAATTAGTTTTGCTGACAGTTGTATTTTATTGCTATCCATTCACAACAAAACACCCAACAGTTATTTCGAATTCAGAGATTTTTTTCTAATATTTTCAAAAACTTAAACTTATTAATTCTGAACTTGAACTATCAACATGGCAAACGCCAGCTTTTTTAATTATTTTATTATCAACACTTCCTCTTTCTCCTGCTAGAGGAGAGGTCTTGGGTTCAATCCATGCCTGTGCCACTTATGGTTTTTATTCACTTGTACTGACTCTTGCGAGGAATTGTCAAATTCTGCAAGAAAAATTCTTGCCATGAAAAGTGCTTTCTCAATTAAGTCGTCCGGATTCGTTATAAAAACTTTAGGTCTCGTCCATCCCTGAAACAACTCGCACACAGGACTGGTTGAAAGTTGTTAATTACTAGGCCCTAGTTCTGTTGCGCTTACTAATTTATTTATATTTTCAAATTCAACTGTTAAAGTTTTTTTTAAGAAAACTTAAGTGCGTTGGCCTTTATCTGTAATTAACTTACAATTTAATATTTTCTTGAATTCTAAAGATTATAATAACTGAAGTCATCAAGAAAAAACCTTTTATTATCAGAAAAATAAGATATTAGCAAATAAGTTGTTGGAAAAATTAGTAGGAAAAAGCAATAGGACCATTGTAAATAATGTTGACAATCAATGAATTTGGGTCATGACCTAACAGAATTTGGTAACTTGTTTATCGTATCCTAACTAACGCATCCAATTTTTTTTTAAATAAATATTAAAATGTTTAATAACTAAAGTGTTTTTATTTTGTATTTTATTTTTATTAATTGTGGTAAAGTAATATCGTTTACATGAACTATATATTTCATTAATTTTTGTTGCTTACTTCAAGTTTTATATCTGCTTAAGCTTTCCAACAAATTGGTACCACTCAAGTCACATTTAAATCCGTTCAGATAAAACCAAATAAATATAAAACACTTTTTTCAATTGATTTTTATTTTGTCGCATAAAGTCTTCATTTCTACTATTGATTGTACTTTCAAATTATTTTTGAGAATAATGATATAATGTTACTAAAATCATTAACTAAAAAAAATTTAGTTTTAGGTTATGAAGCCACACTTTTAAAATATTTTGAATAATACTCATAACACAATTTTTTTCTAAACACTATCAAACACAATCGATAACGATTTTCATTTGTCATTTCATTTGAAAATTGTAGTTCTACAATTTTGTTCTATTGATTAAGCTATTTATTTAGTTGTAGCAATTGAAGCTCAATATTAATTGACATACTAAATTCCGGCGACCAAAGTTTTTGCTCTTAGTCTGTAGATGAAATATTTCTACGAGGATTGTTTGAAAATAAAAATTAATTTAAAAGAAATATTTTATTTTGGTTTAAACCATATTTGTACTGCTTGAAATGAGTTTAAATTTCAATTTGAACCTATCTTGTAAATTTGTTTACCTTTTTAACTTTTGATAACTTTTGAAATTTCCAAAAACATTAATTTATTTAACCGCTGTAACTCGAAATCCGTGAAGATGCAAACAAATTATCGAATTCCGTTAGTCCATCGCTTGAATTTATACCATAACAGTTATATAGCAAAAACATTATGTTTAATATTGAAACTGTAGTATCGTACTATTGTTTACAAATATTTCTATAAGGCGCCAGTTATAGCTATCATTGTTTTTCATCATTGAAAACAAACATTGGAATTTTGACAGGTCGTTTATAGCTATCATTAAAAGTGTCTGTCGTTGAAAAAATTTCCTGATTGAAATCCACCTACAAATTTGTATAAACAGAAATCTGTCATTGGAATTGTGTGAAATTGGAACACAAATCAGTGGAACAATTCATTTCGAACACTAAAGTATCAGTTGTTCAGGAAAGTGAATAACCGTCCGGAAAATAGAAAAATTAATTTTTAGAGAAAAATAACTGCGCAATTACACTTTTTTTTTTCAAAAAAAAAATTCTTTGTGTGATTTCCGACCGATCAGTAAACAATTTGCATTTCAAATCGTCAAATATCATTTCAAAAAATTTTCCGGATCGATTTCAATGAAAGCTAAAACTGGCCCCTAAATCCTCGGAATTTGATTCGAAGACCTTCCTGGCTAGAGCGTTGATGTCCATTCGCTCTGCATGACCCCGCCATCTAAGTCGTTGGGACCAAAAATCACCTGGAGAAGTTTTCTCTCGAAACATTCTAAGACGTGCTCATCTTGCCTTGACAGCCTTGGTGTCATGTATGAGAACCGGGATGATGAATGTCTTATATAGGGTGACTTTAGTTGCTCGAAAGAGGACTACTCAAAGAATCAACGATTTGCATGAGTTATTCTTCGTTTGATTTTAGCGCTAGTGTCGTTGTCTGAATTTATAGCGGTGCCTAGGTAGACAAAGTCCTTAACTACCTCAAAGTTATAGCTTTGTCCATTATGACGTTTTGTCCAAAACGTCGTCGTTCAATTCTCTTTCTTGATGACAGCATATACTTACTCTTGTCCTCAATGACCACTAAGCCCATCTTCTCCACTACCGTCAAAATGCACAATTCGTCTTGATGAATCCGCATCTGTTTTGAAGCCACACTGATGTGGACCTATATGGTTGTTGATGGAAACTCGCTTCGAATTCGTTTCAATAAATGTTTTACATTATTAAATTGTTTATTAAAAAATTCCTAAAAGGGATAATACTTAATATTTCTTGTTTATTTTAGCAATTTTGTTCTTGCTTCAGTATTCCTTACTGTCCGCTGCCATCAAATATCAATTTGAAAAGAAATTCCTCTTGTAAATGTTAAGTCGTTGTCCTCTTAAGGTCCTACTCCTCTTGTCCATCTAAGCGACGCACGTACGTAGAGCACTTCTCACTCTACCATCTGTGCCATTTTTAATAGAAATTATTCTTCCCTTAGGCCAATAGTTTCTAGGATTATCTAGATCCCCAATAAGCACGATGTCATCTACTTCGATCGGTTTTACTTCATCGAACCACTTGCATCGTCTAGTTTTGACTGGAAGGTACTCGTGAACCCATTTTTCCCAAAATTCACTTGCAAGTTGTTGAGCGGTATACCAATTGCACATAAGTTGCACGCCGTGCGTTATTTACACCATCTATCAATGGCTTCATGCTACTTGAACTTCCAAGCAGGAACTTGTTAGGGGCCAACGATTCTTCACGATTCTTAAGCTCGCAATTATACCCACCTCTATTCAAGTTCCCCATAAGAGTTCAACAGTGGGATTGCGTGACGGCAACATTTTGTACAAAACATAATCGGATAGCACCGAACGTTCCCAAGCCCCTCCCATATGTGGATGGTATAAAACGCAATTTTTTGGTAGGGTTCGTAAATGTACTTGTCAATCTGCTTTTATCAGATCAAACGCTTCCCGCAATTCCAGCTCCGCACCTTTGAAGTTTGTTTCATTGTCGCTACAAAGTTCAATGGGACTACGTCTGGCGATGAAGTTACGAATAGCTATTGTACACAAGCCTCTCAGTAACGAATGTGCAACGTCCAAGTGAGTTGCTCAAGTCGTTAAACAAGTGATTAATACTTCATATCTTTTTTCACTGTTGCGTCGCACAGTGGAATATGGTAGAGCAATTGCATATTATAAATGTGTTCTCCACAAGTCTTTTTTGCTTAATTTAATCCTGTTAGTTCACCACTTTTAAAGTTTATTTTCCATAAAACTTTGTAAACGTAGTTGTAAAGTATTATACATTTATAAAAAGCCCTTTTTATGGAGATTTCAATGAAATTAATTTGTAATGTGAAAGCTATAAAAAAAAGAAAACAAATATTTTATAACTTCAAGGAAGTTTTTTGAATTTAGCCACGATTGGTTACGCTTTACATTTAATTAAGTGAAACACATATTGTAAAAAATTAGCTGCGAAAACCTGCGAATTAAGAAGTTATCGAGAAAATAATAGCTAGAGTTGAAACAAAGAAAAGCCAATTTGATAATAGTTTATAAATGTGTATTAGCTTGCTTTGCAATGTAAGTAAATTGTAAGAAAAAATAATCGAAGAAAAAATTGATGATCACATTGGTTTGACTATTATTTTTCTAGCTTTCAGTTTGTCTTCAGGCTGGTCTAATATTGTTAGACGTTGAAAAGGCATTCGATGCGGTCTGGCATGAGTAATTGCTTCAGAAACTCAAGTCCTTAGAGTTTTTAATGCCTACAATAACTTTTATCCAAAGGTTTCCATCCGAAAGCCACCTATGGTTTTTATTCACTTGTACTGCCTCTTGCGAGGAATTGTCAAATCCTGCAAGAAAAATTCTTGCCATGAAAAATGCTTTCTCAATTAAGTCGTCCGGATTCGTTATAAAAACTTTAGGTCTCGTCCATCCCTGAAACAACTCGCACACAGGACTGGTTGAAAGTTGTTAATTACTAGGCCCTAGTTCTGTTGCGCTTACTAATTTATTTATATTTTCAAATTCAACTGTTAAAGTTTTTTTTAAGAAAACTTAAGTGCGTTGGCCTTTATCTGTAATTAACTTACAATTTAATATTTTCTTGAATTCTAAAGATTATAATAACTGAAGTCATCAAGAAAAAACCTTTTATTATCAGAAAAATAAGATATTAGCAAATAAGTTGTTGGAAAAATTAGTAGGAAAAAGCAATAGGACCATTGTAAATAATGTTGACAATCAATGAATTTGGGTCATGACCTAACAGAATTTGGTAACTTGTTTATCGTATCCTAACTAACGCATCCAATTTTTTTTTAAATAAATATTAAAATGTTTAATAACTAAAGTGTTTTTATTTTGTATTTTATTTTTATTAATTGTGGTAAAGTAATATCGTTTACATGAACTATATATTTCATTAATTTTTGTTGCTTACTTCAAGTTTTATATCTGCTTAAGCTTTCCAACAAATTGGTACCACTCAAGTCACATTTAAATCCGTTCAGATAAAACCAAATAAATATAAAACACTTTTTTCAATTGATTTTTATTTTGTCGCATAAAGTCTTCATTTCTACTATTGATTGTACTTTCAAATTATTTTTGAGAATAATGATATAATGTTACTAAAATCATTAACTAAAAAAAATTTAGTTTTAGGTTATGAAGCCACACTTTTAAAATATTTTGAATAATACTCATAACACAATTTTTTTCTAAACACTATCAAACACAATCGATAACGATTTTCATTTGTCATTTCATTTGAAAATTGTAGTTCTACAATTTTGTTCTATTGATTAAGCTATTTATTTAGTTGTAGCAATTGAAGCTCAATATTAATTGACATACTAAATTCCGGCGACCAAAGTTTTTGCTCTTAGTCTGTAGATGAAATATTTCTACGAGGATTGTTTGAAAATAAAAATTAATTTAAAAGAAATATTTTATTTTGGTTTAAACCATATTTGTACTGCTTGAAATGAGTTTAAATTTCAATTTGAACCTATCTTGTAAATTTGTTTACCTTTTTAACTTTTGATAACTTTTGAAATTTCCAAAAACATTAATTTATTTAACCGCTGTAACTCGAAATCCGTGAAGATGCAAACAAATTATCGAATTCCGTTAGTCCATCGCTTGAATTTATACCATAACAGTTATATAGCAAAAACATTATGTTTAATATTGAAACTGTAGTATCGTACTATTGTATACAAATATTTCTATAAGGCGCCAGTTATAGCTATCATTGTTTTTCATCATTGAAAACAAACATTGGAATTTTGACAGGTCGTTTATAGCTATCATTAAAAGTGTCTGTCGTTGAAAAAATTTCCTGATTGAAATCCACCTACAAATTTGTATAAACAGAAATCTGTCATTGGAATTGTGTGAAATTGGAACACAAATCAGTGGAACAATTCATTTCGAACACTAAAGTATCAGTTGTTCAGGAAAGTGAATAACCGTCCGGAAAATAGAAAAATTAATTTTTAGAGAAAAATAACTGCGCAATTACACTTTTTTTTTCAAAAAAAATTCTTTGTGTGATTTCCGACCGATCAGTAAACAATTTGCATTTCAAATCGTCAAATATCATTTCAAAAAATTTTCCGGATCGATTTCAATGAAAGCTAAAACTGGCCCCTAAATCCTCGGAATTTGATTCGAAGACCTTCCTGGCTAGAGCGTTGATGTCCATTCGCTCTGCATGACCCCGCCATCTAAGTCGTTGGGACCAAAAATCACCTGGAGAAGTTTTCTCTCGAAACATTCTAAGACGTGCTCATCTTGCCTTGACAGCCTTGGTGTCATGTATGAGAACCGGGATGATGAATGTCTTATATAGGGTGACTTTAGTTGCTCGAAAGAGGACTACTCAAAGAATCAACGATTTGCATGAGTTATTCTTCGTTTGATTTTAGCGCTAGTGTCGTTGTCTGAATTTATAGCGGTGCCTAGGTAGACAAAGTCCTTAACTACCTCAAAGTTATAGCTTTGTCCATTATGACGTTTTGTCCAAAACGTCGTCGTTCAATTCTCTTTCTTGATGACAGCATATACTTACTCTTGTCCTCAATGACCACTAAGCCCATCTTCTCCGCTACCGTCACAATGCACAATTCGTCTTGATGAATCCGCATCTGTTTTGAAGCCACACTGATGTGGACCTATATGGTTGTTGATGGAAACTCGCTTCGAATTCGTTTCAATAAATGTTTTACATTATTAAATTGTTTATTAAAAAATTCCTAAAAGGGATAATACTTAATATTTCTTGTTTATTTTAGCAATTTTGTTCTTGCTTCAATATTCCTTACTGTCCGCTGCCATCAAATATCAATTTGAAAAGAAATTCCTCTTGTAAATGTTAAGTCGTTGTCCTCTTAAGGTCCTACTCCTCTTGTCCATCTAAGCGACGCACGTACGTAGAGCACTTCTCACTCTACCATCTGTGCCATTTTTAATAGAAATTATTCTTCCCTTAGGCCAATAGTTTCTAGGATTATCTAGATCCCCAATAAGCACGATGTCATCTACTTCGATCGGTTTTACTTCATCGAACCACTTGCATCGTCTAGTTTTGACTGGAAGGTACTCGTGAACCCATTTTTCCCAAAATTCACTTGCAAGTTGTTGAGCGGTATACCAATTGCACATAAGTTGCACGCCGTGCGTTATTTACACCATCTATCAATGGCTTCATGCTACTTGAACTTCCAAGCAGGAACTTGTTAGGGGCCAACGATTCTTCACGATTCTTAAGCTCGCAATTATACCCACCTCTATTCAAGTTCCCCATAAGAGTTCAACAGTGGGATTGCGTGACGGCAACATTTTGTACAAAACATAATCGGATAGCACCGAACGTTCCCAAGCCCCTCCCATATGTGGATGGTATAAAACGCAATTTTTTGGTAGGGTTCGTAAATGTACTTGTCAATCTGCTTTTATCAGATCAAACGCTTCCCGCAATTCTAGCTCCGCACCTTTGAAGTTTGTTTCATTGTCGCTCCAAAGTTCAATGGGACTACGTCTGGCGATGAAGTTACGAATAGCTATTGTACACAAGCCTCTCAGTAACGAATGTGCAACGTCCAAGTGAGTTGCTCAAGTCGTTAAACAAGTGATTAATACTTCATATCTTTTTTCACTGTTGCGTCGCACAGTGGAATATGGTAGAGCAATTGCATATTATAAATGTGTTCTCCACAAGTCTTTTTTGCTTAATTTAATCCTGTTAGTTCACCACTTTTAAAGTTTATTTTCCATAAAACTTTGTAAACGTAGTTGTAAAGTATTATACATTTATAAAAAGCCCTTTTTATGGAGATTTCAATGAAATTAATTTGTAATGTGAAAGCTATAAAAAAAAGAAAACAAATATTTTATAACTTCAAGGAAGTTTTTTGAATTTAGCCACGATTGGTTACGCTTTACATTTAATTAAGTGAAACAAATATTGTAAAAAATTAGCTGCGAAAACCTGCGAATTAAGAAGTTATCGAGAAAATAATAGCTAGAGTTGAAACAAAGAAAAGCCAATTTGATAATAGTTTATAATTGTGTATTAGCTTGCTTTGCAATGTAAGTAAATTGTAAGAAAAAATAATCGAAGAAAAAATTGATGATCACATTGGTTTGACTATTATTTTTCTAGCTTTCAGTTTGTCTTCAGGCTGGTCTAATATTGTTAGACGTTGAAAAGGCATTCGATGCGGTCTGGCATGAGTAATTGCTTCAGAAACTCAAGTCCTTAGAGTTTTTAATGCCTACAATAACTTTTATCCAAAGGTTTCCATCCGAAAGCCACCTATGGTTTTTATTCACTTGTACTGCCTCTTGCGAGGAATTGTCAAATCCTGCAAGAAAAATTCTTGCCATGAAAAATGCTTTCTCAATTAAGTTAGCAAATAAGTTGTTGGAAAAATTAGTAGGAAAAAGCAATAGGACCATTGTAAATAATGTTGACAATCAATGAATTTGGGTCATGACCTAACAGAATTTGGTAACTTGTTTATCGTATCCTAACTAACGCATCCAATTTTTTTTTAAATAAATATTAAAATGTTTAATAACTAAAGTGTTTTTATTTTGTATTTTATTTTTATTAATTGTGGTAAAGTAATATCGTTTACATGAACTATATATTTCATTAATTTTTGTTGCTTACTTCAAGTTTTATATCTGCTTAAGCTTTCCAACAAATTGGTACCACTCAAGTCACATTTAAATCCGTTCAGATAAAACCAAATAAATATAAAACACTTTTTTCAATTGATTTTTATTTTGTCGCATAAAGTCTTCATTTCTACTATTGATTGTACTTTCAAATTATTTTTGAGAATAATGATATAATGTTACTAAAATCATTAACTAAAAAAAATTTAGTTTTAGGTTATGAAGCCACACTTTTAAAATATTTTGAATAATACTCATAACACAATTTTTTTCTAAACACTATCAAACACAATCGATAACGATTTTCATTTGTCATTTCATTTGAAAATTGTAGTTCTACAATTTTGTTCTATTGATTAAGCTATTTATTTAGTTGTAGCAATTGAAGCTCAATATTAATTGACATACTAAATTCCGGCGACCAAAGTTTTTGCTCTTAGTCTGTAGATGAAATATTTCTACGAGGATTGTTTGAAAATAAAAATTAATTTAAAAGAAATATTTTATTTTGGTTTAAACCATATTTGTACTGCTTGAAATGAGTTTAAATTTCAATTTGAACCTATCTTGTAAATTTGTTTACCTTTTTAACTTTTGATAACTTTTGAAATTTCCAAAAACATTAATTTATTTAACCGCTGTAACTCGAAATCCGTGAAGATGCAAACAAATTATCGAATTCCGTTAGTCCATCGCTTGAATTTATACCATAACAGTTATATAGCAAAAACATTATGTTTAATATTGAAACTGTAGTATCGTACTATTGTATACAAATATTTCTATAAGGCGCCAGTTATAGCTATCATTGTTTTTCATCATTGAAAACAAACATTGGAATTTTGACAGGTCGTTTATAGCTATCATTAAAAGTGTCTGTCGTTGAAAAAATTTCCTGATTGAAATCCACCTACAAATTTGTATAAACAGAAATCTGTCATTGGAATTGTGTGAAATTGGAACACAAATCAGTGGAACAATTCATTTCGAACACTAAAGTATCAGTTGTTCAGGAAAGTGAATAACCGTCCGGAAAATAGAAAAATTAATTTTTAGAGAAAAATAACTGCGCAATTACACTTTTTTTTTCAAAAAAAATTCTTTGTGTGATTTCCGACCGATCAGTAAACAATTTGCATTTCAAATCGTCAAATATCATTTCAAAAAATTTTCCGGATCGATTTCAATGAAAGCTAAAACTGGCCCCTAAATCCTCGGAATTTGATTCGAAGACCTTCCTGGCTAGAGCGTTGATGTCCATTCGCTCTGCATGACCCCGCCATCTAAGTCGTTGGGACCAAAAATCACCTGGAGAAGTTTTCTCTCGAAACATTCTAAGACGTGCTCATCTTGCCTTGACAGCCTTGGTGTCATGTATGAGAACCGGGATGATGAATGTCTTATATAGGGTGACTTTAGTTGCTCGAAAGAGGACTACTCAAAGAATCAACGATTTGCATGAGTTATTCTTCGTTTGATTTTAGCGCTAGTGTCGTTGTCTGAATTTATAGCGGTGCCTAGGTAGACAAAGTCCTTAACTACCTCAAAGTTATAGCTTTGTCCATTATGACGTTTTGTCCAAAACGTCGTCGTTCAATTCTCTTTCTTGATGACAGCATATACTTACTCTTGTCCTCAATGACCACTAAGCCCATCTTCTCCGCTACCGTCACAATGCACAATTCGTCTTGATGAATCCGCATCTGTTTTGAAGCCACACTGATGTGGACCTATATGGTTGTTGATGGAAACTCGCTTCGAATTCGTTTCAATAAATGTTTTACATTATTAAATTGTTTATTAAAAAATTCCTAAAAGGGATAATACTTAATATTTCTTGTTTATTTTAGCAATTTTGTTCTTGCTTCAATATTCCTTACTGTCCGCTGCCATCAAATATCAATTTGAAAAGAAATTCCTCTTGTAAATGTTAAGTCGTTGTCCTCTTAAGGTCCTACTCCTCTTGTCCATCTAAGCGACGCACGTACGTAGAGCACTTCTCACTCTACCATCTGTGCCATTTTTAATAGAAATTATTCTTCCCTTAGGCCAATAGTTTCTAGGATTATCTAGATCCCCAATAAGCACGATGTCATCTACTTCGATCGGTTTTACTTCATCGAACCACTTGCATCGTCTAGTTTTGACTGGAAGGTACTCGTGAACCCATTTTTCCCAAAATTCACTTGCAAGTTGTTGAGCGGTATACCAATTGCACATAAGTTGCACGCCGTGCGTTATTTACACCATCTATCAATGGCTTCATGCTACTTGAACTTCCAAGCAGGAACTTGTTAGGGGCCAACGATTCTTCACGATTCTTAAGCTCGCAATTATACCCACCTCTATTCAAGTTCCCCATAAGAGTTCAACAGTGGGATTGCGTGACGGCAACATTTTGTACAAAACATAATCGGATAGCACCGAACGTTCCCAAGCCCCTCCCATATGTGGATGGTATAAAACGCAATTTTTTGGTAGGGTTCGTAAATGTACTTGTCAATCTGCTTTTATCAGATCAAACGCTTCCCGCAATTCTAGCTCCGCACCTTTGAAGTTTGTTTCATTGTCGCTCCAAAGTTCAATGGGACTACGTCTGGCGATGAAGTTACGAATAGCTATTGTACACAAGCCTCTCAGTAACGAATGTGCAACGTCCAAGTGAGTTGCTCAAGTCGTTAAACAAGTGATTAATACTTCATATCTTTTTTCACTGTTGCGTCGCACAGTGGAATATGGTAGAGCAATTGCATATTATAAATGTGTTCTCCACAAGTCTTTTTTGCTTAATTTAATCCTGTTAGTTCACCACTTTTAAAGTTTATTTTCCATAAAACTTTGTAAACGTTGTTGTAAAGTATTATACATTTATAAAAAGCCCTTTTTATGGAGATTTCAATGAAATTAATTTGTAATGTGAAAGCTATAAAAAAAAGAAAACAAATATTTTATAACTTCAAGGAAGTTTTTTGAATTTAGCCACGATTGGTTACGCTTTACATTTAATTAAGTGAAACAAATATTGTAAAAAATTAGCTGCGAAAACCTGCGAATTAAGAAGTTATCGAGAAAATAATAGCTAGAGTTGAAACAAAGAAAAGCCAATTTGATAATAGTTTATAATTGTGTATTAGCTTGCTTTGCAATGTAAGTAAATTGTAAGAAAAAATAATCGAAGAAAAAATTGATGATCACATTGGTTTGACTATTATTTTTCTAGCTTTCAGTTTGTCTTCAGGCTGGTCTAATATTGTTAGACGTTGAAAAGGCATTCGATGCGGTCTGGCATGAGTAATTGCTTCAGAAACTCAAGTCCTTAGAGTTTTTAATGCCTACAATAACTTTTATCCAAAGGTTTCCATCCGAAAGCCACCTATGGTTTTTATTCACTTGTACTGCCTCTTGCGAGGAATTGTCAAATCCTGCAAGAAAAATTCTTGCCATGAAAAATGCTTTCTCAATTAAGTCGTCCGGATTCGTTATAAAAACTTTAGGTCTCGTCCATCCCTGAAACAACTCGCACACAGGACTGGTTGAAATTTGTTAATTACTAGGCCCTAGTTCTGTTGCGCTTACTAATTTATTTATATTTTCAAATTCAACTGTTAAAGTTTTTTTTAAGAAAACTTAAGTGCGTTGGCCTTTATCTGTAATTAACTTACAAACTTACAATTTAATATTTTCTTGAATTCTAAAGATTATAATAACTGAAGTCATTAAGAAAAAACCTTTTATTATCAGAAAAATAAGATATTAGCAAATAAGTTGTTGGAAAAATTAGTAGGAAAAAGCAATAGGACCATTGTAAATAATGTTGACAATCAATGAATTTGGGTCATGACCTAACAGAATTTGGTAACTTGTTTATCGTATCCTAACTAACGCATCCAATTTTTTTTTAAATAAATATTAAAATGTTTAATAACTAAAGTGTTTTTATTTTGTATTTTATTTTTATTAATTGTGGTAAAGTAATATCGTTTACATGAACTATATATTTCATTAATTTTTGTTGCTTACTTCAAGTTTTATATCTGCTTAAGCTTTCCAACAAATTGGTACCACTCAAGTCACATTTAAATCCGTTCAGATAAAACCAAATAAATATAAAACACTTTTTTCAATTGATTTTTATTTTGTCGCATAAAGTCTTCATTTCTACTATTGATTGTACTTTCAAATTATTTTTGAGAATAATGATATAATGTTACTAAAATCATTAACTAAAAAAAATTTAGTTTTAGGTTATGAAGCCACACTTTTAAAATATTTTGAATAATACTCATAACACAATTTTTTTCTAAACACTATCAAACACAATCGATAACGATTTTCATTTGTCATTTCATTTGAAAATTGTAGTTCTACAATTTTGTTCTATTGATTAAGCTATTTATTTTAGTTGTAGCAATTGAAGCTCAATATTAATTGACATACTAAATTCCGGCGACCAAAGTTTTTGCTCTTAGTCTGTAGATGAAATATTTCTACGAGGATTGTTTGAAAATAAAAATTAATTTAAAAGAAATATTTTATTTTGGTTTAAACCATATTTGTACTGCTTGAAATGAGTTTAAATTTCAATTTGAACCTATCTTGTAAATTTGTTTACCTTTTTAACTTTTGATAACTTTTGAAATTTCCAAAAACATTAATTTATTTAACCGCTGTAACTCGAAATCCGTGAAGATGCAAACAAATTATCTAATTCCGTTAGTCCATCGCTTGAATTTATACCATAACAGTTATATAGCAAAAACATTATGTTTAATATTGAAACTGTAGTATCGTACTATTGTTTACAAATATTTCTATAAGGCGCCAGTTATAGCTATCATTGTTTTTCATCATTGAAAACAAACATTGGAATTTTGACAGGTCGTTTATAGCTATCATTAAAAGTGTCTGTCGTTGAAAAAATTTCCTGATTGAAATCCACCTACAAATTTGTATAAACAGAAATCTGTCATTGGAATTGTGTGAAATTGGAACACAAATCAGTGGAACAATTCATTTCGAACACTAAAGTATCAGTTGTTCAGGAAAGTGAATAACCGTCCGGAAAATAGAAAAATTCATTTTTAGAGAAAAATAACTGCGCAATTAGGGTCAAAGGGGGTAATTGTAATCGATTTTGCATTTTTTTATTTTTTTTTCACTTGTAATGTTTGTAACAGCTTAACCATGCAATGTCGAACATTTTTGTTTATGCTACTTAAGTCTGGATTGTATTATCTATCAAAGAGTAATAATCTTAATGACGTTTGTTAATTAGTTTTCATAAAATTTGATGTTTACATTTACCCCCCTAGATTTTTAAGTAAGCGAGAAAAATGGGGTAAATGAAAACGGTACCAGTCGTCCTACCATTGTGGAAAGGGGTAACCAAGTTCTCTGTCCTTATATATGAGGGTACCTACTAGACAAAGGAGATCATCCTTATCGCAAGGGTAACCAGCACGAGATCTGAAATAAGGCACCTTGCTATAGTGTCTTCCACGTCTGACGAAAGTGCTGGTTTTCTGCCTCTTGATATAATGACAGTAGGATTTTTACCTTCACCGATCCTCTGACGTGTATGATGGAGCTGTGGTTTTTGGTTGATATGTACGTGGCATCTTTTTGATATAAGATATTGTTAGATGAACACCAAAGCCATTAAAAATGAATGTTTACAATTACCTTAAATTGTTCACTTTTACCCCATTACGGTGTTTACATTTACCCATGATAGGAAAATAATGGGGTAATTGTAAACAGCCAATAACTTTTAAATTTTGTTATACAGACAAATAAAAACATATAGCAAGCATTTATACTCATATTTCACTTTCTTAAAGATAAAATTTAACTTACTTCGATCGCCTTTGTTTGTTTTGCAACAATTTTAATTAGCACTGAAAAACTTAAAAACGCAGAAAAACGAAAGACTCATGGAAACGAACAAAACATGAATAACCCTTTGACAGATAAGGCCTTCCAGGCGTCAATATGATTTGAATATAATGTCTTTTCAAATTTTTTTGAGAAAATAAAGTGTGTTTACAATTACCCCTGTTTACAATTACCCCTGTTTACAATTACCCCCTTGACCTTACACTTTTTTTTTCAAAAAAAAAAATTCTTTGTGTGATTTCCGACCGATCAGTAAACAATTTGCATTTCAAATCGTCAAATATCATTTCAAAAAATTTTCCGGATCGATTTCAATGAAAGCTAAAACTGGCCCCTAAATCCTCGGAATTTGATTCGAAGACCTTCCTGGCTAGAGCGTTGATGTCCATTCGCTCTGCATGACCCCGCCATCTAAGTCGTTGGGACCAAAAATCACCTGGAGAAGTTTTCTCTCGAAACATTCTAAGACGTGCTCATCTTGCCTTGACAGCCTTGGTGTCATGTATGAGAACCGGGATGATGAATGTCTTATATAGGGTGACTTTAGTTGCTCGAAAGAGGACTACTCAAAGAATCAACGATTTGCATGAGTTATTCTTCGTTTGATTTTAGCGCTAGTGTCGTTGTCTGAATTTATAGCGGTGCCTAGGTAGACAAAGTCCTTAACTACCTCAAAGTTATAGCTTTGTCCATTATGACGTTTTGTCCAAAACGTCGTCGTTCAATTCTCTTTCTTGATGACAGCATATACTTACTCTTGTCCTCAATGACCACTAAGCCCATCTTCTCCGCTACCGTCACAATGCACAATTCGTCTTGATGAATCCGCATCTGTTTTGAAGCCACACTGATGTGGACCTATATGGTTGTTGATGGAAACTCGCTTCGAATTCGTTTCAATAAATGTTTTACATTATTAAATTGTTTATTAAAAAATTCCTAAAAGGGATAATACTTAATATTTCTTGTTTATTTTAGCAATTTTGTTCTTGCTTCAGTATTCCTTACTGTCCGCTGCCATCAAATATCAATTTGAAAAGAAATTCCTCTTGTAAATGTTAAGTCGTTGTCCTCTTAAGGTCCTACTCCTCTTGTCCATCTAAGCGACGCACGTACGTAGAGCACTTCTCACTCTACCATCTGTGCCATTTTTAATAGAAATTATTCTTCCCTTAGGCCAATAGTTTCTAGGATTATCTAGATCCCCAATAAGCACGATGTCATCTACTTCGATCGGTTTTACTTCATCGAACCACTTGCATCGTCTAGTTTTGACTGGAAGGTACTCGTGAACCCATTTTTCCCAAAATTCACTTGCAAGTTGTTGAGCGGTATACCAATTGCACATAAGTTGCACGCCGTGCGTTATTTACACCATCTATCAATGGCTTCATGCTACTTGAACTTCCAAGCAGGAACTTGTTAGGGGCCAACGATTCTTAAGCTCGCAATTATACCCACCTCTATTAAAGTTCCCCATAAGAGTTCAACAGTGGGATTGCGTGACGGCAACATTTTGTACAAAACATAATCGGATAGCACCGAACGTTCCCAAGCCCCTCCCATATGTGGATGGTATAAAACGCAATTTTTTGGTAGGGTTCGTAAATGTACTTGTCAATCTGCTTTTATCAGATCAAACGCTTCCCGCAATTCCAGCTCCGCACCTTTGAAGTTTGTTTCATTGTCGCTACAAAGTTCAATGGGACTACGTCTGGCGATGAAGTTACGAATAGCTATTGTACACAAGCCTCTCAGTAACGAATGTGCAACGTCCAAGTGAGTTGCTCAAGTCGTTAAACAAGTGATTAATACTTCATATCTTTTTTCACTGTTGCGTCGCACAGTGGAATATGGTAGAGCAATTGCATATTATAAATGTGTTCTCCACAAGTCTTTTTTGCTTAATTTAATCCTGTTAGTTCACCACTTTTAAAGTTTATTTTCCATAAAACTTTGTAAACGTAGTTGTAAAGTATTATACATTTATAAAAAGCCCTTTTTATGGAGATTTCAATGAAATTAATTTGTAATGTGAAAGCTATAAAAAAAAGAAAACAAATATTTTATAACTTCAAGGAAGTTTTTTGAATTTAGCCACGATTGGTTACGCTTTACATTTAATTAAGTGAAACAAATATTGTAAAAAATTAGCTGCGAAAACCTGCGAATTAAGAAGTTATCGAGAAAATAATAGCTAGAGTTGAAACAAAGAAAAGCCAATTTGATAATAGTTTATAATTGTGTATTAGCTTGCTTTGCAATGTAAGTAAATTGTAAGAAAAAATAATCGAAGAAAAAATTGATGATCACATTGGTTTGACTATTATTTTTCTAGCTTTCAGTTTGTCTTCAGGCTGGTCTAATATTGTTAGACGTTGAAAAGGCATTCGATGCGGTCTGGCATGAGTAATTGCTTCAGAAACTCAAGTCCTTAGAGTTTTTAATGCCTACAATAACTTTTATCCAAAGGTTTCCATCCGAAAGCCACCTATGGTTTTTATTCACTTGTACTGCCTCTTGCGAGGAATTGTCAAATCCTGCAAGAAAAATTCTTGCCATGAAAAATGCTTTCTCAATTAAGTCGTCCGGATTCGTTATAAAAACTTTAGGTCTCGTCCATCCCTGAAACAACTCGCACACAGGACTGGTTGAAATTTGTTAATTACTAGGCCCTAGTTCTGTTGCGCTTACTAATTTATTTATATTTTCAAATTCAACTGTTAAAGTTTTTTTTAAGAAAACTTAAGTGCGTTGGCCTTTATCTGTAATTAACTTACAATTTAATATTTTCTTGAATTCTAAAGATTATAATAACTGAAGTCATTAAGAAAAAACCTTTTATTATCAGAAAAATAAGATATTAGCAAATAAGTTGTTGGAAAAATTAGTAGGAAAAAGCAATAGGACCATTGTAAATAATATTGACAATCAATGAATTTGGGTCATGACCTAACAGAATTTGGTAACTTGTTTATCGTATCCTAACTAACGCATCCAATTTTTTTTTAAATAAATATTAAAATGTTTAATAACTAAAGTGTTTTTATTTTGTATTTTATTTTTATTAATTGTGGTAAAGTAATATCGTTTACATGAACTATATATTTCATTAATTTTTGTTGCTTACTTCAAGTTTTATATCTGCTTAAGCTTTCCAACAAATTGGTACCACTCAAGTCACATTTAAATCCGTTCAGATAAAACCAATATATAAAACACTTTTTTCAATTGATTTTTATTTTGTCGCATAAAGTCTTCATTTCTACTATTGATTGTACTTTCAAATTATTTTTGAGAATAATGATATAATGTTACTAAAATCATTAACTAAAAAAAATTTAGTTTTAGGTTATGAAGCCACACTTTTAAAATATTTTGAATAATACTCATAACACAATTTTTTTCTAAACACTATCAAACACAATCGATAACGATTTTCATTTGTCATTTCATTTGAAAATTGTAGTTCTACAATTTTGTTCTATTGATTAAGCTATTTATTTTAGTTGTAGCAATTGAAGCTCAATATTAATTGACATACTAAATTCCGGCGACCAAAGTTTTTGCTCTTAGTCTGTAGATGAAATATTTCTACGAGGATTGTTTGAAAATAAAAATTAATTTAAAAGAAATATTTTATTTTGGTTTAAACCATATTTGTACTGCTTGAAATGAGTTTAAATTTCAATTTGAACCTATCTTGTAAATTTGTTTACCTTTTTAACTTTTGATAACTTTTGAAATTTCCAAAAACATTAATTTATTTAACCGCTGTAACTCGAAATCCGTGAAGATGCAAACAAATTATCGAATTCCGTTAGTCCATCGCTTGAATTTATACCATAACAGTTATATAGCAAAAACATTATGTTTAATATTGAAACTGTAGTATCGTACTATTGTTTACAAATATTTCTATAAGGCGCCAGTTATAGCTATCATTGTTTTTCATCATTGAAAACAAACATTGGAATTTTGACAGGTCGTTTATAGCTATCATTAAAAGTGTCTGTCGTTGAAAAAATTTCCTGATTGAAATCCACCTACAAATTTGTATAAACAGAAATCTGTCATTGGAATTGTGTGAAATTGGAACACAAATCAGTGGAACAATTCATTTCGAACACTAAAGTATCAGTTGTTCAGGAAAGTGAATAACCGTCCGGAAAATAGAAAAATTAATTTTTAGAGAAAAATAACTGCGCAATTACACTTTTTTTTTCAAAAAAAAAAATTCTTTGTGTGATTTCCGACCGATCAGTAAACAATTTGCATTTCAAATCGTCAAATATCATTTCAAAAAATTTTCCGGATCGATTTCAATGAAAGCTAAAACTGGCCCCTAAATCCTCGGAATTTGATTCGAAGACCTTCCTGGCTAGAGCGTTGATGTCCATTCGCTCTGCATGACCCCGCCATCTAAGTCGTTGGGACCAAAAATCACCTGGAGAAGTTTTCTCTCGAAACATTCTAAGACGTGCTCATCTTGCCTTGACAGCCTTGGTGTCATGTATGAGAACCGGGATGATGAATGTCTTATATAGGGTGACTTTAGTTGCTCGAAAGAGGACTACTCAAAGAATCAACGATTTGCATGAGTTATTCTTCGTTTGATTTTAGCGCTAGTGTCGTTGTCTGAATTTATAGCGGTGCCTAGGTAGACAAAGTCCTTAACTACCTCAAAGTTATAGCTTTGTCCATTATGACGTTTTGTCCAAAACGTCGTCGTTCAATTCTCTTTCTTGATGACAGCATATACTTACTCTTGTCCTCAATGACCACTAAGCCCATCTTCTCCGCTACCGTCACAATGCACAATTCGTCTTGATGAATCCGCATCTGTTTTGAAGCCACACTGATGTGGACCTATATGGTTGTTGATGGAAACTCGCTTCGAATTCGTTTCAATAAATGTTTTACATTATTAAATTGTTTATTAAAAAATTCCTAAAAGGGATAATACTTAATATTTCTTGTTTATTTTAGCAATTTTGTTCTTGCTTCAATATTCCTTACTGTCCGCTGCCATCAAATATCAATTTGAAAAGAAATTCCTCTTGTAAATGTTAAGTCGTTGTCCTCTTAAGGTCCTACTCCTCTTGTCCATCTAAGCGACGCACGTACGTAGAGCACTTCTCACTCTACCATCTGTGCCATTTTTAATAGAAATTATTCTTCCCTTAGGCCAATAGTTTCTAGGATTATCTAGATCCCCAATAAGCACGATGTCATCTACTTCGATCGGTTTTACTTCATCGAACCACTTGCATCGTCTAGTTTTGACTGGAAGGTACTCGTGAACCCATTTTTCCCAAAATTCACTTGCAAGTTGTTGAGCGGTATACCAATTGCACATAAGTTGCACGCCGTGCGTTATTTACACCATCTATCAATGGCTTCATGCTACTTGAACTTCCAAGCAGGAACTTGTTAGGGGCCAACGATTCTTCACGATTCTTAAGCTCGCAATTATACCCACCTCTATTAAAGTTCCCCATAAGAGTTCAACAGTGGGATTGCGTGACGGCAACATTTTGTACAAAACATAATCGGATAGCACCGAACGTTCCCAAGCCCCTCCCATATGTGGATGGTATAAAACGCAATTTTTTGGTAGGGTTCGTAAATGTACTTGTCAATCTGCTTTTATCAGATCAAACGCTTCCCGCAATTCCAGCTCCGCACCTTTGAAGTTTGTTTCATTGTCGCTACAAAGTTCAATGGGACTACGTCTGGCGATGAAGTTACGAATAGCTATTGTACACAAGCCTCTCAGTAACGAATGTGCAACGTCCAAGTGAGTTGCTCAAGTCGTTAAACAAGTGATTAATACTTCATATCTTTTTTCACTGTTGCGTCGCACAGTGGAATATGGTAGAGCAATTGCATATTATAAATGTGTTCTCCACAAGTCTTTTTTGCTTAATTTAATCCTGTTAGTTCACCACTTTTAAAGTTTATTTTCCATAAAACTTTGTAAACGTAGTTGTAAAGTATTATACATTTATAAAAAGCCCTTTTTATGGAGATTTCAATGAAATTAATTTGTAATGTGAAAGCTATAAAAAAAAGAAAACAAATATTTTATAACTTCAAGGAAGTTTTTTGAATTTAGCCACGATTGGTTACGCTTTACATTTAATTAAGTGAAACAAATATTGTAAAAAATTAGCTGCGAAAACCTGCGAATTAAGAAGTTATCGAGAAAATAATAGCTAGAGTTGAAACAAAGAAAAGCCAATTTGATAATAGTTTATAATTGTGTATTAGCTTGCTTTGCAATGTAAGTAAATTGTAAGAAAAAATAATCGAAGAAAAAATTGATGATCACATTGGTTTGACTATTATTTTTCTAGCTTTCAGTTTGTCTTCAGGCTGGTCTAATATTGTTAGACGTTGAAAAGGCATTCGATGCGGTCTGGCATGAGTAATTGCTTCAGAAACTCAAGTCCTTAGAGTTTTTAATGCCTACAATAACTTTTATCCAAAGGTTTCCATCCGAAAGCCACCTATGGTTTTTATTCACTTGTACTGCCTCTTGCGAGGAATTGTCAAATCCTGCAAGAAAAATTCTTGCCATGAAAAATGCTTTCTCAATTAAGTCGTCCGGATTCGTTATAAAAACTTTAGGTCTCGTCCATCCCTGAAACAACTCGCACACAGGACTGGTTGAAATTTGTTAATTACTAGGCCCTAGTTCTGTTGCGCTTACTAATTTATTTATATTTTCAAATTCAACTGTTAAAGTTTTTTTTTAAGAAAACTTAAGTGCGTTGGCCTTTATCTGTAATTAACTTACAATTTAATATTTTCTTGAATTCTAAAGATTATAATAACTGAAGTCATTAAGAAAAAACCTTTTATTATCAGAAAAATAAGATATTAGCAAATAAGTTGTTGGAAAAATTAGTAGGAAAAAGCAATAGGACCATTGTAAATAATATTGACAATCAATGAATTTGGGTCATGACCTAACAGAATTTGGTAACTTGTTTATCGTATCCTAACTCACGCATCCAATTTTTTTTTAAATAAATATTAAAATGTTTAATAACTAAAGTGTTTTTATTTTGTATTTTATTTTTATTAATTGTGGTAAAGTAATATCGTTTACATGAACTATATATTTCATTAATTTTTGTTGCTTACTTCAAGTTTTATATCTGCTTAAGCTTTCCAACAAATTGGTACCACTCAAGTCACATTTAAATCCGTTCAGATAAAACCAAATAAATATAAAACACTTTTTTCAATTGATTTTTATTTTGTCGCATAAAGTCTTCATTTCTACTATTGATTGTACTTTCAAATTATTTTTGAGAATAATGATATAATGTTACTAAAATCATTAACTAAAAAAAATTTAGTTTTAGGTTATGAAGCCACACTTTTAAAATATTTTGAATAATACTCATAACACAATTTTTTTCTAAACACTATCAAACACAATCGATAACGATTTTCATTTGTCATTTCATTTGAAAATTGTAGTTCTACAATTTTGTTCTATTGATTAAGCTATTTATTTTAGTTGTAGCAATTGAAGCTCAATATTAATTGACATACTAAATTCCGGCGACCAAAGTTTTTGCTCTTAGTCTGTAGATGAAATATTTCTACGAGGATTGTTTGAAAATAAAAATTAATTTAAAAGAAATATTTTATTTTGGTTTAAACCATATTTGTACTGCTTGAAATGAGTTTAAATTTCAATTTGAACCTATCTTGTAAATTTGTTTACCTTTTTAACTTTTGATAACTTTTGAAATTTCCAAAAACATTAATTTATTTAACCGCTGTAACTCGAAATCCGTGAAGATGCAAACAAATTATCGAATTCCGTTAGTCCATCGCTTGAATTTATACCATAACAGTTATATAGCAAAAACATTATGTTTAATATTGAAACTGTAGTATCGTACTATTGTTTACAAATATTTCTATAAGGCGCCAGT
The DNA here is from genome assembly GCA_951509635.1 of Eupeodes luniger. Taxonomy (NCBI): domain Eukaryota; kingdom Metazoa; phylum Arthropoda; class Insecta; order Diptera; family Syrphidae; genus Eupeodes; species Eupeodes luniger. The sequence goes on along the minus strand of OX608073.1, from coordinate 173,598,039 downwards.
TATAGCTATCATTGTTTTTCATCATTGAAAACAAACATTGGAATTTTGACAGGTCGTTTATAGCTATCATTAAAAGTGTCTGTCGTTGAAAAAATTTCCTGATTGAAATCCACCTACAAATTTGTATAAACAGAAATCTGTCATTGGAATTGTGTGAAATTGGAACACAAATCAGTGGAACAATTCATTTCGAACACTAAAGTATCAGTTGTTCAGGAAAGTGAATAACCGTCCGGAAAATAGAAAAATTAATTTTTAGAGAAAAATAACTGCGCAATTACACTTTTTTTTTCAAAAAAAAAAATTCTTTGTGTGATTTCCGACCGATCAGTAAACAATTTGCATTTCAAATCGTCAAATATCATTTCAAAAAATTTTCCGGATCGATTTCAATGAAAGCTAAAACTGGCCCCTAAATCCTCGGAATTTGATTCGAAGACCTTCCTGGCTAGAGCGTTGATGTCCATTCGCTCTGCATGACCCCGCCATCTAAGTCGTTGGGACCAAAAATCACCTGGAGAAGTTTTCTCTCGAAACATTCTAAGACGTGCTCATCTTGCCTTGACAGCCTTGGTGTCATGTATGAGAACCGGGATGATGAATGTCTTATATAGGGTGACTTTAGTTGCTCGAAAGAGGACTACTCAAAGAATCAACGATTTGCATGAGTTATTCTTCGTTTGATTTTAGCGCTAGTGTCGTTGTCTGAATTTATAGCGGTGCCTAGGTAGACAAAGTCCTTAACTACCTCAAAGTTATAGCTTTGTCCATTATGACGTTTTGTCCAAAACGTCGTCGTTCAATTCTCTTTCTTGATGACAGCATATACTTACTCTTGTCCTCAATGACCACTAAGCCCATCTTCTCCGCTACCGTCACAATGCACAATTCGTCTTGATGAATCCGCATCTGTTTTGAAGCCACACTGATGTGGACCTATATGGTTGTTGATGGAAACTCGCTTCGAATTCGTTTCAATAAATGTTTTACATTATTAAATTGTTTATTAAAAAATTCCTAAAAGGGATAATACTTAATATTTCTTGTTTATTTTAGCAATTTTGTTCTTGCTTCAGTATTCCTTACTGTCCGCTGCCATCAAATATCAATTTGAAAAGAAATTCCTCTTGTAAATGTTAAGTCGTTGTCCTCTTAAGGTCCTACTCCTCTTGTCCATCTAAGCGACGCACGTACGTAGAGCACTTCTCACTCTACCATCTGTGCCATTTTTAATAGAAATTATTCTTCCCTTAGGCCAATAGTTTCTAGGATTATCTAGATCCCCAATAAGCACGATGTCATCTACTTCGGTCGGTTTTACTTCATCGAACCACTTGCATCGTCTAGTTTTGACTGGAAGGTACTCGTGAACCCATTTTTCCCAAAATTCACTTGCAAGTTGTTGAGCGGTATACCAATTGCACATAAGTTGCACGATTCTTAAGCTCGCAATTATACCCACCTCTATTAAAGTTCCCCATAAGAGTTCAACAGTGGGATTGCGTGACGGCAACATTTTGTACAAAACATAATCGGATAGCATCGAACGTTCCCAAGCCCCTCCCATATGTGGATGGTATAAAACGCAATTTTTTGGTAGGGTTCGTAAATGTACTTGTCAATCTGCTTTTATCAGATCAAACGCTTCCCGCAATTCCAGCTCCGCACCTTTGAAGTTTGTTTCATTGTCGCTCCAAAGTTCAATGGGACTACGTCTGGCGATGAAGTTACGAATAGCTATTGTACACAAGCCTCTCAGTAACGAATGTGCAACGTCCAAGTGAGTTGCTCAAGTCGTTAAACAAGTGATTAATACTTCATATCTTTTTTCACTGTTGCGTCGCACAGTGGAATATGGTAGAGCAATTGCATATTATAAATGTGTTCTCCACAAGTCTTTTTTGCTTAATTTAATCCTGTTAGTTCACCACTTTTAAAGTTTATTTTCCATAAAACTTTGTAAACGTAGTTATAAAGTATTATACATTTATAAAAAGCCCTTTTTATGGAGATTTCAATGAAATTAATTTGTAATGTGAAAGCTATAAAAAAAAGAAAACAAATATTTTATAACTTCAAGGAAGTTTTTTGAATTTAGCCACGATTGGTTACGCTTTACATTTAATTAAGTGAAACAAATATTGTAAAAAATTAGCTGCGAAAACCTGCGAATTAAGAAGTTATCAAGAAAATAATAGCTAGAGTTGAAACAAAGAAAAGCACAATTTGATAATAGTTTATAATTGTGTATTAGCTTGCTTTGCAATGTAAGTAAATTGTAAGAAAAAATAATCGAAGAAAAAATTGATGATCACATTGGTTTGACTATTATTTTTCTAGCTTTCAGTTTGTCTTCAGGCTGGTCTAATATTGTTAGACGTTGAAAAGGCATTCGATGCGGTCTGGCATGAGTAATTGCTTCAGAAACTCGAGTCCTTAGAGTTTTTAATGCCTACAATAAATTTTATCCAAAGGTTTCTATCCGAAAGAAAGTTTATGGTAATATCGTATAAAGAATCATCCTCTACACATGATGCAGTGTATGGCGCACCGCAAGGTTCGGTACTTGTGCCCATCTGTTTTAATATTTATGTATCTGACCTTATACCACTCAGGGATAACGTATAGGGATTTTCACAATACACTTCAAGGTTTTCTTATTAAACTAGAGGAATATTACAACAAATAGAAAATTAAGACATATGCTAAAAAACCAAAGCATTTTGGTTTTACCGTCGCGTCGTCGCAAGTCATGTTTGCTGCCAGAAAATGTTAATCTTCAATTAGGATCAGTTAACATTGATTGGTCCCTAGATACCTCGGTATTATGTTCAATAAAAAAATTAACTTTAAAAAACATATATCCATGACCATAAACAAAATAAATATGTACTTTATCCTATGATACCCAGAAAATTATATAAAGTCAATCAAAATATTTTGTTTAAATCGATTTTTCAATTCATCATTCTCTATGGTTCACCTTTGATTGTGCTAGAAATCATATGTATTAAAATTAAATTTAGAAAGATGCCAAAATAAGGGGCTTAAAATTTTGTAAGATCTCCTAAGGTTTTACTCAACACGAAGAATACATGAACTAGTAAATATGAACTTTATATCTTTAAATATTGAAATTTATAAATATACATTTTATCAAGCCGTTATCTTATTATAAGATTTTGCTTAGATTTGGTTGTTCTCATTTAATTGAGTGCAATATTAGCTTGTAATTTTTTGTATAAAGGTTTTTGGTTTTAGTATTTTATCCTTGACAAAAATTAATTGTACATTATATCCATCTTCTTTGGATAAAGGATAGAAATGTCCTAAATCTTTACAAAATGTGAAAAAAAACCAATGTAAACTAGCCTAAGTCGATAATACGGTGCAATAAACAATGAATGAATGTTATTTTGTTTAAATCAATTTTTCAATTCATCATTTTCTATGGTTCACCTTTGATTGTGCTAGAAATCATATATTAAAATTAGAAAGATGCCAAAATAAGGGGCTAAGAATTATGTTAGATCTCCTAAGGTTTTACTCAACACGAAGAACTTTATATCTTTAAATATTGAGATTTATAAACATACATTTTATAAAGCCGTTATCTTATTATAAGTTTTTGCTTAGATTTGGTTGTTCTCATTTAATTGAGTGCAATATTAGCTTGTAACTTTTTGTATGAAGGTTTTTGGTTGTAGTATTTTATCCTTGAAAAAAATTAATTGTACATAATATCCATCTTCTTTGGATAAAGGATAGAAATGTCCTAAATCTTTACTTACTTACTTACTTAAGGTGGCGCTACAGTCCTGTGTGAACTAGGGCCTCACCCAACAAACTTCTCCATCTAGCTCGGTCCCTAGCTAGATGTCTCCAGTTTCGCGCTCCGAGTTGGGTGAGGTCACCTTCCACTTGTGCGCGCCACCTGATTCGCGGTCTTCCTCTACTGCGCTGTCCTGTAGGTGTGGATTCGAAGACTTTCCGGGCCGGAGCATTGGTTTCCATGCGCTCTACGTGACCCAGCCATCTTAGTCGTTGGACTTTTACCCTTCTGGCTAAGTCTACGTCGCTGTACAGCCCGTACAGTTCGTCGTTCCATCTTCTCCTCCACTCCCCTTCGATGCATACGGGACCGTAGATCACCCGAAGAATCTTTCTCTCGAAACGACCCAAGGTGCTTTCATCCGCTTTTGTCATGGTCCATGCTTCTGCACCGTATAGCAGGACGGGGATGATTAGGGTCTTATATAGCGACACTTTGGTCTTTCGAGAGAGGATTTTACCACTCAATTGCTTTCTTAACCCAAAGAAACAGCGGTTAGCAAGAGTTATTCTTCGTTTGATCTCAGCGCTGGTGTTGTTGTCTGCGTTTACAGCGGAGCCTAGGTAGACGAAGTCCTTGACTACCTCAAAGTTACGTCTGTCGATGGTGACGTTTTGACCAAGACGTCGGTGTTGTAGGTCCTTTCTTGATGACAGCATGTACTTTGTTTTGCCCTCATTAACCGTTAAACCCATTTTTTGCCGCCTCTGCCTCAATACTCACAAAAGCCCCATTGACATCACGCTGAGTTCTTCCGATTATGTCAATGTCATCAGCATATGCAAGTAATTGGACAGACTTTTGAAAGATAGTGCCTCTAGTGTTGACGTGTGAGCTTTGCACTATTCTTTCAAGTACGATGTTAAAAAAATCACATGACAGCGCATCACCTTGTCTAAAACCTTTTTTGACATCGAAAGGTTCTGTTAAGTTGTTTCCAACCTTTATGGAGCAGCGTGAATTCTCCATGGTCATCCTGCACAAACGGACGAGTTTGGCAGGGATGCCAAAACTAGACATGGCTCTATACAGTTCGTCCCTGTAGATACTGTCATATGCGGCCTTGAAATCGATGAAAAGATGGTGGGTGTCGATTTGGTGTTCTTGGGTTTTTTCCAGGATCTGCCGTAATGTGAATATTTGATCGACTGTGGACTTTCCTGGTCTAAAACCACACTGATAAGGACCTATCAGGTTGTTGACGATGGGCTTTAGACGTTCACATATAACGGCAGAGAAGATCTTGTAGGCGATGTTAAGTAGACTGATTCCTCTATAATTGGTGCAGTTTAAAGGGTCTCCTTTTTTCAGGATCGGGCAAACAATACTGAATCCTAAATCTTTACAAAATATTAAAAAAAAAACTAATGTAAACTAGCCTAAGTCGATAATACGGTGCAATAAACAATTAATAAATGTTTATAATTGTGAATTAAGCTTGAATGGTATAAATTTCAAATTTGGCGCCCATCGGCCATACTTAAAATTTTTAATGCAAACAAAAATCAATAAGAGGAAAATTAAATAAGACTTTATACCGAGTTTCAACCACCCCAGACTCCATATTTATACAAATTTTCACTATCAGGCCTAGCATATACTTTTCTTAAATCGTTCATTTGCCGTAGAGTAGCGCCATATTATCTAACATGTTGACACAGAAGTTGCATTTTTTAAGGCTTGAGCTACTTTAACATTAGTCATAGCGAGGAAAAGCTCGTGCTTTATTTTTACTTCTGTACCATTTCTGTTTATTATAGATGGGCTCAAAAATTGTATTTGGTTCTGAATCTGATTCCCACAATTGTAAGGATTTTGCCAAACAATTTCCTTATTCTTCTGTACATACAAAATTGCCTTCAAAAATTAAATTTCTTTGTTTATAACTTTTGTTTTTGAATCATCAGAATTATTATCACACACTTTTAAGATAGTATAATTAAATTTTAGTTTTTTTTTTGTTTTATACTACTATTTAATTTCTTATTAGTAATAATTTGTTTTCGTTTTTAGAATATTTTTAAGTTATTTTTTTCAATTTTGGTATAATATTTAAAATTGAAAATTTAATAAATTCCATTTTCATATGTCTTTTCTTTTATTAACAAATTGTGTATTCAATCATTCTCCATACATTAAAAATAATATATTAAAATTGTCACTTAATTATTCGAAATGACATCGGCTAAAGACTAACAAAAGACCAAAATAGTCTACACTATCGTATGTAAAGAGTCTACAAAATGAGGCAACTCCTTGCAATATTGACAAAAATCTCGTCGAATTTTGTAAAGAGCTTGTAAGACGTGGAATCCAATATTTTTGCCGTACCTCTGACAACAATTTCGTGATTACAATGATGGTACCTTAAATGATAATCAAGAAGAATTAATTAAGAATTGGACAAAGTTCAATGGCTATAGAACATTCACCAACCAGGCTGTTGTCATCATGGTAGCCTAAGTATTGCGTACGAAGTTAGTCATATGTCGTCTTACATATGATTCTGATCCATTTAACCATTAACTGTTGTTTGAGAAATCAGGAATCCTTTTCCACTTCGTTGCTTCGTCAGCTAAGTTTTCTGCCGTTGGAAACCATCACCAGTCCGATATTTCCATCAATTCCAGTATCAACTGCTTGTAGGGTCGGTTATCAGAACGCAACCAAGACGATACGATGCGTGAATCTGACCAGAATGTCCAGAATGTTTGTTTAGAGATTTTAATTGAATAGGTAGATACAATATTTTTACCTAATCGGGATCCACTGACAGCGACTTGAAGTTTTAGTCGTGGTATTGACATAAGCTTCAAAGGAGCTACTCGAGTTTTACTTCCTACCAAAACACAGTCGACCAGATCTCGAACATCTTAGATAACTTACAGCCGCGTAACTATCCATATTAGCGTCCACAAACGTGTGAATCTCAAAAGTAGGATTATTTAGATAATCAAGTGAATATAGTGCAACCACTTTGAAAATTCACTGTCGTGAATTAATTCGTCCCACGCGCATCCAGAACGCCATATTTCTTGAAAAATAATTTTTGCGTTTATGGAAGCTAAAAGGGATCAAAACTTTAGTGGGCCTTTTTTCCTAGAAATTTGACTTGAAATTTTGAAAACGAAACTATCATCGGATGTCGACCAATACATCCCAAGCACCTTTTCCGTGATAAATTGATACTAGAAATATAGGTAAGTACCAGCATTTTATGGTTTTAACTTCAGTGCGCAGTAAATTTCTGGCATATATCCCTTGGGTACATATTCTTGAATTTAAGATTGCAAAGTGCAACCTACATCTGGATATATTAACAATTTTTATTAAAGGCATTGGAAAACTATCTGGATAATGTATATTTTTATTTTTCCAGAGTAAACCGGTCTGGAATCGGTCTCCTATTTTGTATGTTACTTTTTGCAATTGGTCATAAGCGTGTTAGTCATCTCTTGATTTAATCACATTCTTGTTGCGATTAACAACTAAACTATCCAAAAATTTAATTTTATACGATCTCAAGCAGCTCATCGTTTGTGGACATTTCACAGTCGCATATTTAAAAGCCGTGGTGGTTTGCTATATGCTTTGAACGTGTATCATTGTTTAAATGATCTTTTAATGTCCATCTTAAACGGTTTTTTTTCTGCTACTGGCTCATGGCCTTAATCTTATTTAGATTTAAGACTAACCCAAAGTCGACAGTTTTTAAATCCAACAAGTAGTAGTTTTGGTTCCAGATTGGTGAATGAATTTACATGAAGACTTCTCAAGTGACTGCAATAGTAAATTCAAGCTTTTCACAGTGTGGACATTTTTGTTCAGTGGAAATTTGACGGATTTGCTCGTTTCAGATATTTCAACTTCGAAAAACATGGAATCATCTTCATACCGATGGGTATTTAAAGACCATCGCAGACAAAAAGGTGGAATGCCCTTCATTAACCTCTTATCAATTAAAGTTGAAAATGATTAATAATCCAAAAAAGCAAATGTGGAAGTTTGAATGCCTTTTCTTTGGAAAATAATCGGTACAACTCCGAAAAGAATGCGTGTATGCTTTTCATAGTGTGTGTTCATACGTGAGAATGTCGTCACTGAACCTTACCTGCGAAGGCTGGAATACATAGCACATACAGTACTAATTGGGCAACATACTGGAAAGTAGGGCTTGAGACATCTTCTACATAGTATTACTTACTGTATTCCATTTGTCTGCTCTTTTTATTTGTAAAAATAATAACGATAATGATAATGATAATGATAATGATAATGATAATGATAATGATAATGATAATGATAATGATAATGATAATGATAATGATAATGATAATGATAATGATAATGATAATGATAATGATAATGATAATGATAATGATAATGATAATGATAATGATAATGATAATGATAATGATAATGATAATGATAATGATAATGATAATGATAATGATAATGATAATGATAATGATAATGATAATGATAATGATAATGATAATGATAATGATAATGATAATGATAATGATAATGATAATGATAATGATAATGATAATGATAATGATAATGATAATGATAATGATAATGATAATGATAATGATAATGATAATGATAATGATAATGATAATGATAATGATAATGATAATGATAATGATAATGATAATGATAATGATAATGATAATGATAATGATAATGATAATGATAATGATAATGATAATGATAATGATAATGATAATGATAATGATAATGATAATGATAATGATAATGATAATGATAATGATAATGATAATGATAATGATAATGATAATGATAATGATAATGATAATGATAATGATAATGATAATGATAATGATAATGATAATGATAATGATAATGATAATGATAATGATAATGATAATGATAATGATAATGATAATGATAATGATAATGATAATGATAAT